>OW240914.1:281805994-282179679 GCA_933207985.1 Pelobates cultripes | reverse complement strand
TGTGTATGGGGGGCTATGGGGGCAGTGTGTATGGGGGGCATGTGGGGGCAGTTTGTTTGGTGGGGCAGTGTAAAACAAATGTTTTTTTTAATTAATAAAATATTATTTATAATCCCCCCTCCCTTCCTACCTTTGCCCAGGGAGGGGGGATATCGCTTGTAATCCCTGGTGGTCCGGTGGAATCCCTGATGGTCCAGTGGTGAGAGTGAACTCTAGCCTGCACCTCCGGAGGCTAGAGTTCACTCTCGCGAGAACATAGCTTTGCCGTGGTAACCGCGGCAACGCTCCATTCTCGCGAGAGGAGACCTGGTGGAGCTGCAGGCTAGAGCTCCTCCCGGGTCTCCTCTCTCCGTCCTGTTTGCCCAGTAATGTGCCTGCGGACCAGTGAGGGAGATCTCTGATCTCCCCTTCGGTCCGTGAAGGCACTTAGCAGGGCCGGCGCTTGGATAGCACCGGCCCTGCAGGAGAGAGCATCGGATCTCGGGGAGGGCAATTGCCCCGTTGCCCCCCCCCCTGGATCCGCCACTGGAGGGAAGAGATACCGAATGTTGTGATTCAAACTAGGCATGACTGAGATAGGAAGCAGCTCTAGCAGCCATCTAAGGAGTGGCCAGTGAAGTTATCACTAGGCTGTAATGTAAACACTGCATTTTCTCTGAAAAGACAGTGTTTACAGCAAAAAGCCTGAAGGGTATGATTCTACTCACCAGAACAAATTCAATAAGCTGTAGTTGTTCCGGTGACTATAGTGTCCCTTTAAGTAATCGGTCATTAACTGAATAGAAATGCAAGGTTGACAGACAAGCACAGCACTATAAAGCACCATGTAGCCGAGCCAGATATAATTAAATATATCATATGTTGATCACATACTACATATATTTAGGTTGGAATATATACATGGATACATAGACTGGTCTGTTTGTGCTGTCCTAAATAACCTGTAGAAACTGTAAACATATGTCTGCAGTACTGACCACAGTAATCACTTATGCAATGTTCTCCTAGCTTATATGAATAAATGCATTTAGTCACATACATACACACAAAATAGTTTTTTTGGGGCACGATCTGTCATTTGAAATAAGTTATTTAATTTGTCTAACAAATCACTGTTTACTGTATATAATAATTCACACTAATTCACAAGTGTGTGGGGCGTTAGATGGACCTGGGGAGAAAAGAGGGGGCTGGGGTGATAGTTTGTAACTTGGAAAGGGTGGAAATGGAGCTGGAGAACATCAATATATTACACTTGCTTTAACATACATGTACACACTACAGCCCCTATAACCTCAATCCATCCCCTATATCCACGCTCAATACCGCCTGGCAGGAGAGAAAGGGATGGCACTGACTGCAGCTCTACGTGCTTGCGACATGGTGGTGGAAAAGGGGGCAGACTTGGGCGAGGCTCTGGGTCTCAGGGCTTTAGCAGCGTAAGGGGCCCCAAAATTTCTGATGGCAGCCCGGCGGACCTGTACAATAATATAATGCAAAAGGCATGTTATGTGGTGGTTGAAGCTTCTTTGATCATATACTGTGTGGAATACTACATGCTTTTATATAACGATATTAATTTAAAAAAAACAATATATTTTTTTATTCATTATTATATTAGAATTTGTGAGCATATAAGGAGTTAGTCAGATGGTTAGTCCTCGAACTGGGTCTTCTTCGCCTCTTGTGTCTGCCAGCATTATTTTTTCTGTTAATTACTTGCTGTTAATATTTTACAAATGAGGTCACAATCCAGTTCAGTTCAGGCAAAGGTAGAGCACTCTAAAGAATGGTAAAAAAAACCAACAACATTGCAACATTGTTTAAAGGAACACTATAGTGTTAAGAATTCAAAGCTGTATTTCTAATACTATAATGTCCAACTGCCCCTGTGAACCTCAGCAATCGAAGGGTTAAAAACCCTTTTAAAGGACCACTCTAGGCACCCAGACCACTTCAGCTTAATGAAGTGGTCTGGGTGCCAGGTCCTTCTAGGGTTAACCCATTTTTTTTATAAACATAGCAGTTTCAGAGAAACTGCTATGTTTATGAATGGGTTAAGCCTTCCCCCTAATCCTCTAGTGGCTGTCTCATTGACAGCCACTAGAGGCGCTTGCGTGCTTCTCACTGTGATTTTCACAGTGAGAGCACACCAGCGTCCATAGGAAAGCATTGTAGATGCTTTCCTATGCGACAGGCTGAATGCGCGCGCAGCTCTTGCCGCGCGTGCGCATTCAGCCCAGGAGGAGGAACGGAGGAGGATTGGAGGAGGAGAGCTCCCCGCCCAGCGCTGGAAAAAGGTAAGTTTAACCCCTTTTCCCACTTCCAGAGCCGGGCGGGAGGGGGACCCTGAGGGTGGGGGCACCCTCAGGGCACTATAGTGCCAGGAAAACGAGTATGTTTTCCTGGCACTATAGTGGTCCTTTAACGCTTACCCAATTTCAACACCAAGGTCCCTCCAGCTCCTCCTACACCATCGCAAGGGGGAACCTAATGAACATGCTCATTAGTTCTTCCCCATAGGAAAAGTATTGAAATAATTTTGAGATCAGTGATAGGCTGTGTCAGCTAACACTCTTAAACAATTAATATCATACAAATATGGACACAATTTCTCTTGCCAATGAGAAAGCGTACTAGCAATACGCTCAGTGTGGTTCCTGGTCCCTAGAATTTGGGATATCCTCTGTTTGTGCCAGATCACTCAAAAAATAATTTGAAACATAAACAAGGTACAGTATGGTGCCAGTAGCCTGCTAGTACCATAACCACTACATGGTGCTTATGATACTTACACTGCCCAGAGCTATGTTATGTCATTATCTGGCTATGTTAGCAGGAAGTGAGGTAACTGTACCATCTAGAAGATGGTAGAGACAGGTTTCAGTTGATAGGTTAAAATACTGTCACAACTCACACTAGTAGCAGATATTACTCACGAGTAGACTAGAGAGGACACATAACAAACATCGCAGACAAGGAGCACACAAAACAGCTATACACACAAGTAACACATGCTGAGCTACCACAGACACAATAGCAAACACATTAAACACCAGAAACAAGATAACGCAACTCTTTACACCCAAGTTCACACCTAGACATACGATAAATACGAAAATATAGAAAGAAAGTTAAAAACTTACGCACAATGACGTCACAGGACAAGGGAAAAGGATAAGTAGTAAGGAGACATGCAACAACCGTTCAGATACGCAGAAGGAACAGACAAGACATCTGATGACAGAACCGCGGACACGTGACAAAAAGAAAACTCGGGTCCACACGTACAAATCCTACCATACACAGACGAACACCAAACAATGACTGAATAATTCTGACACGTAAACAGCAATAGAGGGACTGAACGGAGTCCGGACAGTTTCCCACCCCAACGCCCATGATCAGATTAACGCCTGGGTATACAGCGACAATTGGTGCACTCAAAAACCATAGCTGTGACGCTAGAAATTACCAGGGACCTGCGTGTCCGGCAATATTGTGGGCCTGCGAGCCCGAGAACATTCCCACATGTCATGCTAACTACACTAATGAATGGTGCTCATACTGTTGTAGACTGTGATATGTCTCTTGGGACCTGCAAGTCCTATTTTTTCTTGACTTTGATAACACAAATAAAACAAATTTACACAAAAAAAAAATACTGTCACAATACCTATCTGATTGATGTGCAGCTCTGGGAGGCCAAGACTCCTCAAAGTGAAGTGAGGCTCTGTGCACGGAACACCTTGATCATGCAAGGTGTCCCTCTATTTATATTTGACGTCACTTTGGTCTCTCTATTATCATGGCATTCTTGTGACCTTGTTTTCATACCTTTTGGGGTCGCATTGATGATGTGGACCAATCAGAATGTTCCTTTCTGTATATATATATTGTTTTTGAGCACTTACTCTTTGACCTGTCATGGTTTTAGTTTTGGTTTCATTTTTTGATTATTCTCTCTGTCCTGGTGTTGCCCCGCCAGTTTAAGGACTGGTAAACATTATTACTTTAATCCAGGTTCTGCATCTTGGGACACTGTATTGTGACATATATCTAATAAAATAAGAAACATTATCCCTGGCTTCATCAACCATTTATTGTCACATACTTATACACATGGTGAATGAAAGGCTTTGGCTAATCAAGATGACTCACCTCAATCCAAAATTTTGGGGACCTTACAAAGCTCGAGGCCTGGGTCACCTCCAAATTTTCCCACAGAGACCACCATTGAACACGCACACAGGACCCACAGGATGCAGAGTGTGTGTAACATGGATGTAGATGTATATAAAGTGGATGCAGAGTGTGTGTGTAGTGGATGTAGTGTGTGTAGTGTGTGTGTAATGTAGTGGATGTGTAGTGTAGTGAATGTAATTTGTGTGTAGTGGATCTAGTGTGAGTAGTGGATGCAGTGTTTGTCTGGTGGATGCACTTGTGTGTAGTGGATGCAGTGTGTAATGGATGTAGTGTGTGTAGTCGATGTAGCACAGGCACGGTTAGTGAGTCCTCATATAATGAGGTACCCGCATGTAAATATTCACAGCTGGGCTTTCACTTATCTAAAAGGATGAAAGGAAATATATAAGAATGAATACACAGCAATTTTATCTCCTCAACCAGCTTTAAAATAATGTTTAACCAAGTAGAACAAGGGAATGGAGCTTGTTAAAAATAACCATTGTGTGTTATTTTAATAATCAACTACAAGCCTTTTTTCTCCTTTCTAGTGTTTGTTATGAGGAAAATTAATTTTTCAGAAGTAGCCCTTTTATGAATAATTTTTCTAGGAAAATACATTTTTAAATTGCTATAAGAGACACATAACATTGTGTGCTTACTGGAAGTGCATAAGTTGCACACACTTGCTCATCGCTACAATGATTTGTAAATGTTTGTAGGTACATTAACACGTCTTTTAATACTGATCTTACTTGTATTTAGAATTGAGAAGAAGGTTTGTTTTTTTGTGGGCAAAGGAGACATTCAGTCTGCTCTATACGCTATCCATTCACTCAGTCTCAGGGTATGTTTTGGCTAATGTATAACCATACTTGAAGATAGAGCATGTCAAGATGGCTGTCATAATGAATATGCATATTTGCACTTGTCCAAAGCAGTGGTATAGCATGTGGCAGTAAGTAGAATTCAATTTTAAAAAGCTCTATATCTATATAAATATAATCTTGATATTTCTGCTGCCCACAACACGGTGCTCTTATCAGCTCCAATCACTGGCTCCTCAACCTAAACTCTCACCCAAACTCAAATCACTCCCTTACAATATATAATGAATGATTCATTATATAACTTAACGTTCCACTCCTCCCATATCTCACTCCACTGTCAGTCTTTACACTGGTTCAATATATGTTCTCAGATTGCATTCAAGCTCCCATAAAGCACTTTATAACAGTGCCCTAACCTACCGACCCTCACTAATTAGAATGATTCGTCCAAACCTCTCTCTCTGCTCTTTTGACTTATTCCTGTTCTAGCCTGTCCTCACACTAGCACCACTAACTTTCATTTTTAAGACTTTTCTAAGGCGTTGCCATTCTTATGGAATTCCCTTCTTCATTCAAATAGGAATAAGAATTTCAACTAATTAATTAACTTCTCTCCCTACCATATTCTCTCTTTTGTCTTCATTCTCTTTATTGTCTTCACTGTTCATTCACCATTATTACTGTGTCTAGTAATATACTACTTACAGCCAATACATATGTTGCCAGTTTCTGCATTGAACAAGATTGTAACCTTTTGCATGTAAACTTGATTGAGCACGGCCCTCACTATGCATTGTGTCTCTAACAGGATTATTTAGTAAAGTGAGAATTCAAATTTACAACTTAATGTAGTTGTTCTGGTAAGTATCGTCAGTCCCTGCAGGCTTTTTTAAAGTAAACATTACCTTTTCAGAGAAAAGCCAGTTCTTTACATTACAGCCTAGGAACACCTCTAGTGTTGAATCAATGCATCTCTGTGAGGAGAGGCTGATTGGCAAGGGCAGCGTTTGGCCCAGCCCCCGCCCCATCTCCTTGGCTGAGATCATCAAAATTGACAATCTCAGCCAATCCAATGCTTTTCTATGGGAAAGCATTGTGATTTGCTGAGATCATAATTTCTGATGATGTCAGCCAAAGAGGCAGATCGGGGGCAAGGTCATTACCGGTGGACCTGCGTGACACTGGAAAAAAGTAGATTTTTTTTTTTTACTTATTTAAGAGGGGCTCAGAGATGCTACATGTGTTTTTAACACAATACGAGACACGTACTGGATACAGGCACTCATCAAATAACCCAGGTGCTCCGAAGCCAGGGCTGGTCAGGCCTCCCTTCCAAGATATGCAGAATCAAAAATGGTTCAGGCACTCCAGGATAACAAAGAAAGCAGCTTTATTGGGGCAAAAGCAGCAACATTTCCACCCTACCAGGTCTCTGCATATCTTTTAATACAAACATATATTCCTGACCCCATAGTGTTCCTTTAAGGTCAAAACAGTTATGCATTTAGTTTTGCTACTGTGGCCTTAAATTTGAAATTCACTTTGAATTAGCACTTTAGTAATTAACCCTGTAGGTCAAACAGACAGGGCTGATGCCACTTATAGGCGAAGTAGGCGCCGGCCTAGGGCGCACTTTTGGAAGGGGCAATTTTGATTGAACAGTGGCAGTAACGGTACGCAGCATGACGGAGAGGTGTGGGCGCCAGGACCACCTACTTTATGCAGTGCAGCAGCCCGTGAGTTCAGACTTGGAACCGGATCCCCCTCCCTGGCCCAAGGTAAGCCTCTGGAAGGGGGAAGAAACATTTTTAACAGTCCTCTAAGCTTCTTTTAAACCCCCTAAAGTCATAACCCCCCCAACTCCCTACCATTTCCCCATACCACCCACTACTACCCCCAAACTCCCTACTATTGCCCCTAACCACCCACTATTGCCCCTAATCCCCTACTAATGCCCCTAACCATCACCTACTGCCCCTAACCACCCACTACTGCACATAATCCCCTACTATTGCCCCTAACCACTGGCTACTGCCCCCAACCCACTATTATTGTCCCTAACCACACACTACTGCCCCTAATCCCCTACTATTGCCCTTAACCACACACTACTGTCCCTACTACTGCCCCTAACCACCCACTACTGCCCCTAACCCCTACTATTGCCCTAAACCATCCCCTACTAATGCCCTTAACCACCCATTGCTCCCCTAACCCCCTACTAATGCCTTTAACCACCCACTACTGCCCCTAACCCCCTTCTACTACCCCTAACCCCCTACTATTGCCCCTAACCACACACGACTGCCCTTAACCCCCTAATGCCCCTAACCCGCTACTAATGTCCCTAACAACCCCTAGTGCCCCTAACCCCCTACTAATGCTCCTAACCCCCTACTAATACCCTTAATCACCCACTACTGCCCCTATCCCCCTTCTACTACCCCAACCCCCTACTATTGCCTCTAACCACACACGACTGCCCCTAACCACTCACTAATGTCCCTTAACCCTACTAATGCCCCTAACCACCCACTACTACCCATAACAACCTACTATTGCACCTAACAACCCCTTACTGCCCCTATTGACCCTAACCCTCTGCTATTGCCCCTAACCACCCACCTGTAGAAGCAGTCCCTCAGGAATTGGGCATATGTGATGTCATGACATTGGCGGATCATATGGGTAGGACATTGTGATGTCACTACATGGGAGGGCAGCAAATAATTTTTTTTGCCTAGGGAGGCTAAAATCCCTGTACCGGCCCTGCAAACATATGAGCTGTATTTCTCGCAAACACATGATTCTGTTCTCCTGAAAATGTTGGCATTTTATAAATAATAATTTATTATATTTTAAAGCATTTTGATTAGCTCAATATAATGAACATTATCATGAAGAAATTGTTACGCCATTGAACCTGAAATCATTGCTTTGCATGACATGCCCCTTTAATTTTGTGACAATTGTTCTAGCTGTGTCAAAAGCCAACAAAACCCTGCACAGTTTCACAACAGAAGAGAACTGCATGAGGCAATTGTAAGCTCAGCAGCACACAAAGTTCAAAGAAAGACAGACGGTCAGGATAACTTGTTGCTGCCTCCTGAGAGTGAGTCAGTGTGTCTTATTACATTGCAGTGTGCAATATCTATGCAATCTGACCCTTCAGCATGACCCGACTATGATACAAGCCTTACAATGAATTTGTCAATTCACACTGAATTGTTATATAGTTACCATTAGAGAATTACATTGTTTTCCGCATAACTTCTACTTCCATTACTTAAATTATGAAGATACATCTACTTCTGTGATTTGTGACTGGGTTTGCTGTGTCTGATAGCACACCAACCACACTATTGTGGTATTAGTAATGACTTATTTCTGTCACAAATTGTGTCAAATATCAATATATTTTCTAAAAGCTTTAGGGTCAAAAAGGAAGACTTTGGTAAGTAGGCACAAGTCTAGGCCACGGTAGTTATGTGATTTCTGTAAATTGGGTAATAATAACATAATAATAACAACATCTATTTGGTTAATTCTGAGAGCATGTGCTGAAAAGTGCTTTGAGTCCCACCAGGAGAAAAGTGCTATATAAATACTAGTTATTACATCCGGGTTATCTTTGTGTGTTTCTAATTCCTTCTATCCACGTTGTGTGTCTCTTAAACCATTTTATCCTCATGTATCTCTTAATTCTCATTGCCTCCTGTATCTCTAAGCTTTTTATTCTTTTTGTCCGCACCATACGTACACAGTCACATGCATGCATACATAGACATGCAATCATACATGCAGTTATATATAGGACACATGCGCAGTCAGTTACATAGAACACAAAAACACTCAGTCACAATATGCATAATCACACAATTACTCACTCACACACACACTATCACACCACATACACAGAGTCATAGACAGTCAGTCACATAAACAAAGTCACATACAGTCATACTTGGGGCAGCATAGTTTCCAGGCAGTGGGTGCATATTAGTACATACCCGCTGCCTGTATAGGAGAGGAATCTCCCTCCCTGTAAGAGAGGACTGAGGATAAAAAAACTTTCTATACAACTCCTGAGCGGCCACGTTACAGGGCCGCAAGTGGAATCTGGGTGCTATGTGCACCCCCTCAGTTTGTCACATGTCAATGGTTTTGGTTGTGAAAGACCTATTTAGTTTCTACTGTAGAAATCTCACTATGGGTGACTTGGTAGTTGGGTAACTTCAGCCATCAATCATATTGTGCAGTAGGAGAAACCAATGAAAAGAAAAGGAGCAATGCTACCAGGAACAGCTCATAAGGATAAATAGCCCCTACAACAATAACTTAAAATTGGATATATGAGGGGAAAAAAGTACACACATGTGTTTTTGTTCACTAAATATGAATTGTACTAGATTGAAATCTGTATGGCAAAAAAGGGATAGTATAATTTTAGAGGTGTGACCACAAGTAATAAAATCGGGACAGTGGCACAGGGCCCTAAAAGAGGGACTGCCCCACCAAAACCAGGACTGCTGAGAGCTATGCAAGTCTATAAACAATATGGTATATGTTACAATCAATACTCGTAATGCTAAATGTGAATAGTAAGGGTGCCCCTCTTTAAAAGACCATATTTATATTTATATCACACTGCACACTAGTGAATAAAGTATCAAGAGAACTGATAGGCTAATTACTTTTATATGAGGTGTAATATGCGGTGAGTGTGATATAGTCTAGATCAGGGATCTCAAAATCTAGTACCCCAGATGTTGATGGCCCACAACTCCCAGAATTTTTTTTAATGCGATAGATGGGCAGAGAATCATGGGAGTTGTAGTTCAGCAACATCTAGGTGCCAGAGTTTGTGATGCCTGTTCTAAAGACTAGTTTATTAAACAGAACCTTGACGCAAAGTATGTTATACCCACGATGTATGAAGTGTGAAACACGTCATGTTTGTGTTTGCTGTGCCTGCTGTCACACACACTCTCACTGCCGTATACAAATAAAGCATGGTAATGTCCTCCAAAAGGTCCTGTGACGTTAGCCGCAGGAATTTCAATTTACATATACAAACATCTTACTTAATCCTTCACACCTTCTAAGAAGTGAAGTACCACGTATCAATCATTTACTTGGTTAGTAACTTTCATATGTGCATGATGGCACACATATTAACATAATTTGGTGTCTGGCAAAAAAACAACCAAAGAAATGGCATGAATGACATAGTAAATATGACATACAGATATGAATTTAAAATTATATAAATTACTAAATTGCTTCTGAACTGGAACAGGAGGCGGCACATTCAGAGATTTCATGTTTGTCTGCTTTTTTCAGGCAAATGACCCAAAATTCACCATATTTTGTCATAGTGGACCAACCTGGAAATATGATCCCTCCTATTTCTTCACACCACAGTTACATGTGGTTAATAACACAACAGATGAGGAGCCACAGCGGCCACTCGCACCTTCCCCCATCTCTGATGCAGTGGGATGAGTGATTAAACTAATGAATACTGAGGGCTGGAGGACCACCTGTACCTAATGGGAGGACTTGTTGATTTTTTGCTTCCTAAGCCCAGGGCGCATTACATATTTGTTTGCAAATACGGGACATCAATGTAACCTGGCAGCCAAGGAGAGTGGACTGCAATACATACGCGTGAACAATGATGACTTCACTGTACTGGTCAGTGGGGGCACTAGACTCCATACAGTCAACATGTGCACTGTGCGACCGTCACATTCAAAACGACTGAGCGCACTTTGAGACACCAATTAAAGGCATAGGAAGGATAGGGGGGGAAATGGTCAGAGGTAACTGGATACCAAGGTGGGGAGCTTAGTTATTTTTCACATGGAAAGGGCCCACTATATTTGATTGGTCTGTGATTCAGTCTTGCAACTTGTGCAGGGGTCAATGATCAATGTTATTAGATTTGATTTCCTCTTGTATTTTCCAAATGTATATATGGCAATTCAGGTCAGCCGATTCTGCCCCTGCTATGCCGTGGTACGCTTTGTCAGTTGGTTATGTATACTTCCTCTGCGCAGGAGAAATCCTATTCTAGGGCTTACAATAAAATAAAAAAGATTCAACACAAAACGACTGAGCAAGTAGAGCAAGGAATCTGCATCAAATTTTGCTTTAAGCTTGAAGGCTTTTGTGGACAATGCAATGAGTGCAGCTCAAATAAAATCACCTTACAGCCCAAATTTGGCACCCTGTGACTTCTGGTCTTTCCCAAAACTAAAATCACATTTTAAAGGGAAGATATTTTAGACCGTCGCTGAGATTCAGGTAAATACAATGAGGCAGCTGATGGCGATTCCAAGAAAGGATTTTACAGAGTGTTTTAAACAGTGGAAGGCGCTGGTAGCAATGTGTGAGGTTCCAAGGTCCCTACTTTGAAGGGAACTGAGGCGTCACTGTCCTTCATACAATGTTTCTTATATCCTGTATCTTAAACGTCTCTATTTTTCATATTACATGGCTGGATACTATCCGGATACATGTTAATGCAAATATTTATACAGATATAATACACTGATGCGACGGGTTCCAGACCACCACTGTAAAGCTATTCACAGGCTTTTTCATTTACAAGTGGATATAAAAGTCTTAAAACAAGTTTATATCAGAATACACTATAAGTGTATAAATAAGGTTATTTACTAAATTGACAGTTGTTGGGAATTCAAAGTGAATTTTACATTTAAAGGGACGCTGTAGGCACGATAACCATTTAATTGTATTGCATTGGTTTTAGTGCCTGGAGTCTTCTGGTACTATCCCTCCATTATGTGTGAAACCATTTTTGAGTAGGTTAACACTGAATGAGGGTAGCATGCCATTCACATCCCAGACCCTACACCATGTATGGCTAAGGAGTAAGGATTTTCCATGGGGTCAAGCAATGGATAATGTCCTCAATCTATTTGCTTATTCTATAATTGTATAATCATTGTAATTTATTCAGTTTTTTGAGGGGAAATATTTAGACAAGGATAGTACTATAGAATATTTCCCCCCTGAGCAGCGAGGTCTGATTAGGCGCCATATAGGGGCTATTCGCCATCCTGTAGAAATTATTTTTATTTTTTACAGTAAGCCTTTATTATATAACAATGTACATGTATTTTGACATTTAATGCCTAATCCAATCTTTTGTTTTCTGCCTCCTACTGCCAGGATTACATTTATTTAATTTATTTTAGGAAAAAGCCAGGTGTAAATATTAGGATTGCAGATTTCCTCTGTCAAACAAACAGAATACCCTGGTCTTTAGAATAGACATGCCAAAAGTATTTATTCTTGGATGAAGAGGTATATGCAAATCTTTAAGGCACGATTGCTGCAAAGTTCAAATAATCCATAGCTGTTATAAATACGATGATCTCATAGATGGACTGAAATGCCCGTCTGAATACAAACTCATTCTAAATACAACTCACTCTTGACGTTCTGCACATAAGGCATTGTTATTTTTAGTGCAGCAGATCAGCTGTCTCTTTGTTATTCAAGCAAACCAGCTTGCAACTGGACCATTTGTTCAAACCGGATACATCAAGATCCATTGCATTAAAGGAACACATGCGATTCAGGCCAGCAATGTCTGAGATCATACTGTTGTTCCCCTCATTTTACTCCAACACTTTGTTCTTTGTAATCACAAAATGAGCAGAGATTTACTTGCACACATCACGTACGGATATTGGAATTGTTGTCTGCTTACTTGTGGCCTAGTATGACTCGTACAGTAGATTGTGATCTCTAAAATATAGGATGTTCATTCCATGTTCTTACCCTCAACTATTCTAATTGCAGTAAACGTCACCGTTTAAAAGATTATAAATGTACTACGTTTCCACCATTTAACCTCTTACTGAAAAAAAGGCCTCGGTTTAAAGGACCACTCCACACCCATAAAGTATTCCAGCTTTTTAAAGTATTCCCATTAAAGCACTTTATATAAGTGTCAAATTCTATGGGAAATCAGCAATTATTAAAAAAATTACACCCCTCGTCTGTCAATCAAACATGCTCAGGGGACTACTATACTGCCTGCTACTTCCACATACCTCTTCTCAGACCTTAGATCAGACCAGCGTTCTGAGTGCTGTGCAATGATAAGTCTCTGATTTCAATGTAAAGCTACTTGTCTTTTTTTTTTTTTTTTGCTATCTTAACTAGTTAAATGTTACACCCTTTTATGATAAATGTTTCACATTGTTACATTTTGACAATAAAGTGTTTTTTACACTTCATGCAAACTTTATTAGGAAAACGCATGCACAGATTGTAGCCTTTCAGAATTACATATAGCAGAGGATCACCACCCTGCTCCAAAAGGTCCGCACTCACTGCCAGCTATAATATATATATGCAAGGTTGTTAATAAGTTGTGCATCTTTATAGGTTGAAAAATTGTTACATGACATATAAATAACATACAGACCTCACAAACAACAAGGATTCAAAATTAACAATAAAATAAGAAATAGTGTCTAAACCAAAAAAACAAACATTAAAGCAAAAAGTAAAATAGTCAACAGCGTGCGTGCTGGAATGGGGGAGGGGAAGAGGGGAGAGTTGAAAAATTAGGTTAAATACCTGAGAGGGCTCTATACGCATTTTACTTCTACCCTGAATCTTTATCAACATTAGAAATGGCAAAGAGGACCATAGCTTTACATTTTACAGATGGTATATATTATTCTAGCTTTTTTTACTCTTCATTTCATTGTTTTTCTTTTTTTGCAGATTTGTGTGAAAAAAAAAACAACCTCACATTGGTAATTTGGGGAATCTATATTTGATTATATGTTTTAACTAAGATTTTGGATTTAACCCCTTAAGGACCAAACTTCTGGAATAAAAGGGAATCATGACATGTCACACATGTCATGTGTCCCTAAGGGGTTAAATCTGATTTCAAATTCAGAAATCTACCCTACAGATTGTGTAATCTCTTCAAAACTTCCTTTCTTAAACTTTCCATTAAAGTAGAACTGTCCCTTCTATGGAATGTACACCATTGAATAAAAAATTGAAAATGAGTGCTGGTGCTCTGGTTTCATTTGAATTAATTACTAAGATTTAGCAAATTATATCATAAATCAATTTCAAGTAAATTATTAAAGCAAAGAATATCACAATGTGCTCCTGAAATGGAGAGGCCATTTTGAAAACATGGTCCTGCATATATAGATATATTTGTTTCATATAGTTATATGTATTTATTGCTTGATACTATGTGAAAATGTTTTAGCTTTGGCTTTGGACAAATTGCTCAATCACTATTTTGAAACCCAAATTATTACTTCATAACCAGTTTAAGAATGCTACGGTTGGCAACGCTTCCACACACAGACTAGCCATTGTCTTACGTGGGACTTTCTGAATGGTGTGTTCATGGACCTTTCTCAGGATGGGATTTCACTGTGTTTGTATGTGCCATATAAACAAGCACAAAACATTCCGTTCTCACTGTACTGACTCAACTTGTATTACTTCTGCTTTTTATTGTGTGCAATCAGAGCTGAAATGTGTATGATAAGTAAAATATTTTTCTGTTACATATTTCCCGGCTGAGATTTTTTCGAAACATGGGTGACAGGGTTAGTATTCCTGTATCTGTCTTTTTTTTCTGATCATGACAAGTACCCTCAAGTAGAGGCCAGGAAAATACAGTGACTATTATTGTTGTAGTAATTGCTCTACATGTTCTCATGTTGACACAGAAATAATTTGTTAATTTGTTTTATAATTGTGTTTTCAGTTATGAACCACATTTAAAGCAGCAGTCTAGGCACTATAACCACTACTAAACACTGTTGTGGGTGTGGTTTCAGGAATTCCTGGTGTCATTTGACATTACATATTCATACCATTGTCAAATGGTTTGACATTATCTAGGGCCCCAAGGTAGTCGTAGATTAGCCTTTTTTTTTCTGATACAGTTTATGCCAGAATTCATTCTTCCTTATCAGAGCTGTCAATTGTACTGATGTTTGGATGGAATTTATTGTCTGAGAGCATCAGCTGACATTCCCAGTCAATGCATTTTGTCCAAATATGGACAACATTGATGCATCTACGGCAGAAGCTAGGCTTCCATTTTAGACACTTAAGGGAACTGGCATAAGTATCAAACCATTCCAAAACTGTTTGATTACTTACAAAGGAACAGCACCAGGAGACTTTTAGCAACATAACCATGACAGCGTGATGTCGTGGTTATGGTGTCTAGACCAGAAGGTGGTGAAAAACATTTTGTTTCAAAGCAGCTGTTGCCTTGAGTACTAGATTAGTGTGTGTGTATTTTGTATGAAGTGCTGACATGTATATTCCACACTTTAAATCATACCCAAGTCCAGTAGCTAAAGAGGCCTTATAAGTAGAGGGCACGATAATTACACCACAGACTATCAAACTGTTCTGTTCTAAAATGTGGTCAAGAGTAAAAAAAGTTAAGCAGGCCCATTTTTATTGGTGACTCCTTCCCGTTTACATTTTTGCAACCTTTTCTAGAACAGAACACTTTGATAAATCAAATTATCTCTCTACTATAAAGGTGTGCCTACCATTATAGAATTAAAGGGGAAAGGTAATGTATTGGCCACAGTAGATACATTCACCTCCCCCCCCCAATTTTTTTTTACTTGGAAAGATATATTGTGGTAGAAAATGTTGGTATAAAAAGAAAATTTATCATGGAAGTATTGAATGAGATGTCAATAAGATTCAAGACCAAGGATAGAAGAGGAACACAGTGGTTAATGGAGGGCAAGGTAGATTTCATTTGTTTTGTTTTTTCTAATCTTAATTTAGCCTACCAATCTAATCTTCCTTGGTTGTAGCCAACAATGGGTTACTAGCACCTTGATCTCTTGTTCTGTCTGTTAATTCTTAAGAGGAAAGTACTGAAAAGAATAGCTAGCTAAAATAAACACACCAATACAATATGGTTATGGCTAACGGAATGTGGAGCTCTGTTTCCCTGTATGCAGTAACTGGGACGTAACAAAAGGATACTTGATATACTTTTCTTCAAAGTCTCCATGACCACATGGTTATTTCATTTTGACAAGGAAACGTTTTCTTCAATGGAACTTCCCCAACAATTACTTGAAATAGTATAACCATCACTAAATACCTTAGTTTAACTGTTATTTTAAATGTGCTATTACCATTGAGGATAATTTCAGAAATTTCCCTTGGAATCCAATACTAATGGAAAAAAGGGGACGCAATTAGCTGTAAATCAGGAAGAGGTTTTTAAAGAGTAAACCTATAGATATGGGAAACCAGATAGCTGACACAAACACACAATTAAATGCAAAACAAAAAATGAATTGATTAAATAACAGATATTCTTTAGCTTTCTACCTGCTATATTGATTTAAACCAGTGGTGTCTGGAAGTAGGGGCATGGTGGAACATATCCCCATCTACATAATGTTGTGTGCCCTCATTTTCCCCTCCAAATGAATAGAACTCTGAGCATCATGGGGTAAGCCGTGGTTGTGATCGAGAACTCTTTTCTGTGCTCAAAGTGAGAAGGAATATATAATGTGCAAATAAGCTTCCCACTCCGCAGTGCACAGGTGAAGAAACCAGACTGTAAGGAGACTACTATACGTGCTTTCACAATGACGTCACAGCAATAATAGAAGTTCTTCTGGGTGGCAAAAGCCCTGTACATATACTGCAATTCTCAGACAGTTTTCTGTCTGTCTACCGTACATTCCATAGATGAACAAGTTTAACAAAAATTATTCTTCATGCTTGTCAATGCACATCCACGGCCGACGCCAGCAACCCCGCTGGCAATCCAGAACCTGAGCCCCCAGCCCCAGTCTATAAAATGAAGTCTGCATATTAGAACACAGAACGTTAATAACATTCTATCAAATATAGTCTGCATAACGGACGTCCCCAGTTACAGCAGAGTATACACACAGATGTCCGCAGCACATGACTCTGGCTGAGGACTCAGATTTTTCAATTTACCTCACTCTTCCTGCAGCCAGTGGACTCGGCCGGCCTCTCCTGATGATGTCAGGAGGAGAGGGCATGACTTTCACTGCTCTTCTAACAGGACCGCTGGGGTCTGGGAGAAGAGCAAAGGAAGTCACGACCCCTCCTGACATCATCAGGTGAGACTGACTTCACTGACTGCTGCTGCTGTTTGCTGGTTGCTGCTCCTGCTGCCCACCCCTCCCTGGCCTAAGGTAAGAATCAGGGAGAAGGGAAATACACTTTAGTTTTTTTTTATTCCCCTCCTCAGCACCTGTCCTCTACCTCAACCCCTGTCCCCCCCCCCTCAGTCCTGTCCCCTTAGTCAGCCCCTGTCTCCCCTCCTCAGCCCTGTCCCCTTAGTCAGCCCCTGTCACCCTTCCTCAGCCCTGTCCCCTTTGTCAGCCCCTGCCCCCCCCTCCTCAGCCCTGTCCCCTTAGTCAGTCCCTGTCCCCCTCCTCAGCCCCTTTCCCCTACCTCAGCCCCTGTCCCCCTCCTCAGTCCTGTCCCTAGTCAGTCCCCTCCTCAGCCCTGTCCTTAGTCAGCCCTTGTCCTCCTCATCAGCCCTGTCCCTTAGTCAGCCCTGTCCCTCTCTCAGCCCCTGTCCCCCTGGCCCTGTCCCCTTGTCAGCCCCTGTCCCCCTCCTCAGCCCTGTCCCTCCTCAGCCCCTGTCCTTAGTACCTGTCCCTCCTCAGCCCCCTGTCTCTTAATCAGCCCCTGTCCCCTCCTCAGCCCTTGTCCCTTGCTCAGCCTCTTTCCCATTGCTCAGTCCTGTCCCATTACCTTTCTTCAGCCCCTGTCCCTTCCTTAGCCCCTGTCCCTTCCTCAGCCCCTGTCCTCTTTTGCCCAGCCCTGTCCTTTCCTCAGCCCCTGTCCCCCCCTCTCACCCCTATACCACCCTTCCTGCTCCTTTCCCCCCTCTCAGCTCCTGCCCCCTTCCTCAGCCCCATGCCCCCCACTACAGCCCCATAACATCCTCACTACAGCTCTTCTCCCCCAATTGCAACCCATATCACCCAAACCACAGCCCCTTTCCCAAATTGTAGCCATCAACCTACTTCAGCCCCTATCCCCCCCTACATTTCCTAAACCCCCAATTACAGCTTATACCCTCCACTACAGCCCCGGTCCACCCACTACAGCCCTGTCCCTTTACTCAGCCCCTGTCTACTGGTTTTGAAAGTGTAAAGTTTGGGTGTATGTGTGTGTATGATTATGTCTGTGTGTGTCAGTATGTCTGTGTGCATGTCATTATGTCTGTCTGTGTGCGTGTCAGTATGTCTGTCTGTGTGTGTGCCAGTTTGTGTGTGTGTGAGTGTGTGACAGCCAGTATGCCTGTGTGTGTGTGTGTGTCAGTATGTCTGTCTGAGTCAGTATACTTGTAACAGTGTGTCTTTCTGTGTGTGGTCTGTGTGTGTTTTAATGTACATCCGCATCAAAAAGTGAACATTACATTCAGACACACCCCTGCAATCAAACGCAAACATTACATACAAACACACCCCTTCACTCAAACACAAATACTTCACACAAATGTACATCCGCATTTAAAAGTTAACATTACTTTCAGACACAACCCTGCAATCAAGCGCAAACATTACATACAAACACACCCCTGTATTAAAACGCTAAAACTATATACAAGCACACCTTCAAACACCAACACTGTGCATGACACTATAGCGCCAGTAAATGCCGCAGCGCTGTACAGATATACAATCTAGACATTTGGGGTGACTTGGAAAAATACTGAAATATTAAGGGTGCCCTGAACTTAAAAAGTTTGAAAACCACTGGTCTTAAGAATGATACGTAATACGTAATCTAACTGTAAAACCTCTACAGTGCCATTGATAGTGTGTGTCAATAAATTACCTTAATTTCAATCACATATTATGGTAACTGAAGGATGGGGAAAGTATAAACTGTTATTTGTGCTCCCATTGGCTGTTAAAACAAAACAAAAAAACAGAAATAACAGCTCAGGAACAGGTGACACCAACAAAGGGCCTGTAAACCACGGGGTTCTGTTAGTTTGTGTCATTGTAATATGGTTAACTGGAAGTAAGAGGGGAAGTGACCTCAGCAAACCACTAATTTGCATCACATAGATCCCGTAAAATGCTTAAGGCAGAGAGGAAGTCCAATGGTAGAACATCATACAGCGCTGTAGTAGTCATCATTTCTGTTACAATAGTTGTAACGATGACTCAACTGTTTAAACACACGTTGACATTACAACAACATGTATGTTTCATGATTTCACACTGGTAAAACTGACATACGAGTAGAAATACGTGATCACATTTTCAAGACATCTACTCTCTTCTAACACTAATTATACCTAAAAATGGGACATTTTATTCAGCCATATACAGAGTTTAGTGAGATGAACTAAAGATGAGATAAACTGCTGCACATAACTTCATACTAAAAGCTTATGTATCACTTACCTACTGATGAGGTAAGTGTGTGCAAAAGTGGCAATACATGTTACTTTTTGGAAAATCTCTTTTCTATGAGTTTAATATGCTGTTGTATTCAGTACTCAACCCTTTACTGATTCTTTTACTTTTATCATATAGCAAAAGCTAAGTGCATCACTCTTCTTAGAGTGGTAGTCCAAACACTGTGATAAGGTAGTGATGGTCCTATTACTGTGACACTCAGTGAACTATTTAATAAAAAACACAGATTAAAGAAGAGCACACAAAAAAAAACAGTAAAAGGCTACTTAAAATCATCTATCTTAGCAAACAAATATGGGGACTTTGCATTATATATATTCACAATGCTCTTATAACAGATTGATTAAATACACTTTAACGCGCATTTAATTTGTCTCCCATGTTGGAATTCGTGTAGGACCCACCAATATTTGGGTATTGTGGTGTAGGGGTGGCCTTAACACAATATGGCCATATAGTGGAACTGAATCCTCATATTTGTTTGGTGAAATAGGTGATTTTAGGTAACCTTGCAAAAAAAAAACAACAATTTTTGTGTGTGACCTTTTCCTCAATCTGTATTTTCTATACATTTTGGTCTCTAAAGAGAAGTCAGTTGTTTAACAGATATTACTTGAAGTTAACAAAGCATACACATATCTACAGACTGGTAGAGGATATAGAAAGCTCTGTTCTAAAGCTTGCATTCTAGAAAAATAAGACAACTCCAAGCAAGTAAGGCACATGCATTGCTAGGCGGCAAAAAGACAAAAGGCTTCAGCCCAAGGGTAAATTGTACTGCTCCTCCAACATACCTAAACCATGTCCTATGTCCAACCTTGAAGCCTAACATGCTCTATGAATCACATTATGATACAAAATATTTTAATGAATTCATATATAAAGATCCCAACAGTTTCACTTCGATGGGACAGTCCCGATTTTGGGTCCTGTCCCGCTGTCCTGATTTAGTTCCCTGGTGTACGGTTTTGGGTCCTGTTCCACTGCCCTGATTTGGTTCCCTGGAACTGCCCTTTGGCAGCACAATTAGAGCATGTCATTAGACCCACTCACGCTGTGCAGTGGGCCCTTGGATCCTGTAGATAGTGCTTCAACAGTGATCCTAAGTTACTATGTTTCTCCTTGCAAGGTCCTGCAAGTAAGAGACTGCCTAGGAGACTGTATATAAGCCTGCCATGTTTGACATGCCCCTTTCAAGGATCAAGTATGCAAACTTCCCATTTGGGTCACCCCATTGTGGGCGTTACGACTGATGCAACTGGTGTTATTGGCAACACCCCCTAGAAGACCCACCCACCCATCCGGATTACAAAATTCGTAGGAGTTATGTATTATATTTATAAAATACCTGCTGCATTAAACACCACAGCATGCTGTATTAACCCATATCTGCAAAACCACCCCAAACTTTCACCATTAAACCTGCAGACACTGTATTAAAATCTTGCACCTAAAGTAATACCTCCACACTGTGCTGTATAATTACCTCCAAATTTGGCCCTGTCATAAATGATGTAATTAGAGGTGTTATTTCTCTCTCAATAGTACAGAGAATGGGTGTCAAAATTAGACCTGGGGATTATTAGGTCCCCACTTGTGTCTCCAGCCCTGATAAGCTCCCCCTCAGCAATGTCTCTAAAGTAATGATTAAATGATTAATGATTAAAGTACAGTGTTTTCTCTTCAAAGTGAATAAACAGGTCATCAAAATGACCTATGTGTGTATTTAGAAGATAGCAATCTTTATCCACTCAGGTCTGGCAAGTTTCACTTGCGAGTTAACTCTCTACTGAATTCAAAGTGGACTTAAATGGGAAGTTCTGATTAACAGAAAGCTGTTTGGTATTAAATGATCTAATCAGTTCTTTTATTGTAAACATGAGCTAAGATTTCAGATTCTTGCTTGGGTGGTAGAATGTGAGGTCTATCAAGTACTGGACAGATGCATTGGCCATCAGTCTTTCAACTCTCCTGAAAGTGATCTAACTCACCTCTTGCACTTTCTCACAGGAACGTATTACATAGACGCAAGAAATAAAGCTATTATTCCTGTGTAAATAGTGTCAAAGGAAAGATCTCTAAATGTGTCAGCTATAGCCAAATTTTCCATTTGCTTTCCCAGACTGGGGCAGGAAATAGTTTTTTATGTTGCATCCTGTGCAAATGTTTACAGCACTTGTCCAACTTCAGAGTGTCCTATTTTGTACCAGAGCTGCAAACGTGTTTACAAGCAGACGGGAGCTCATCTTAACACAGGCCCAGAATGTAAACCACCCAAACATATGGTGGGAATTGGGAATGAGTGTGCAATCACTGGTGACAATTACAGTGTCACAATGTGTTATGTATCCTGGAGAGAGACAATAAAAACAAAAGGCACTGACAGATAGTTATAACTTCCTGCAGGAGTGGTGTTTGTGTGCTTTTTCTTTGCCTTTTATTTTTTTGTCGATTTTAAGTTATAAAGAACATTGGAGAATATTTTTTAAAAAGTGTTGTTATAGTGGAATGTTCCTGTCACTGCTTGGTTTATCAATCATGGTGACAGCTCGATCTTGCACCACTTTTTCTTTTTTTTCAATTCTTTATATTTATCACAGGTCATAGAGGACATTTGCATGTGTTAAAGAGCATAAACATTTAGTTATACAAATTAAACAGGCCAACAGACACATTTGGGTAGCGGACCATGTACTTAGAGGTTTAGTAAAGTGGAGATACTAGGGTCGCGTCTTATAACCCACTCGCCTGGGCTTCCAAATTAGCTTGGTTGGGTCAAATACGGTGGATGCTCTCTAGGCGGGGTGAGTATGAAAAGCAAGTGGTATTATAAAGTTGTGGTGGGACAAACAACCGTGGTAAGGTAAACTAAGCTTCAGAAGAAATAGCAAGATCACCCTGTATCTAAGGGGAGGGGGGGGTATGTACATGGTTGCACCACTTTTTTGATCACATAGGTACAGTGTGAGATGCCAGGGATACTGCCAGCTCTCCCTGCCCAAAACATTGAGTGTCCCCTGGTGGCCCTGCTGCCACCCATTTATTTCTCTGTGAGTTTTTTTTTCTGGACTCAGTAGGTATGGCTTGAGGAAAAGCTCAAAAGACTGTAGATTGCAAAGAAATTGTATGTACAAAATAGGCAGATGAGTATCATCCAGCCTGCCCTGGAAAGTAGCATGGTGCCCGGCAGGCAAACACCTCCTTCAGCTCCATAGCATGCTACCAAAGGATGAAGAATGAAAGGAAGCCAAAGGCAGCCGGTCCAGACTGGGAGTAAAGAGCAGCCCTGAAATTTTTTTTTTTACGTGAGCCCTATCACGCAGCAGCATAGTGCATAGAGGTGGAAAGAAAATGTAAAATTCATAATTATTCATTGCGCATGTAAGAGTGCACTCACATGACAGTAATTATAAGACCCAATTTATTTTAAGGAGATGTGCAACCGAACAGCCAAACTGTCAGAACCATTACAGAGCAGCCAATGTTTCAGCCCTATTTCAGAGTAGCTAACGTTTCAGCCCCATTACTGAGCAACCAACGTTTCAGCCATATTACCTTCACATGTTATAAGTTTGGTAATGAGACACAACCAATGGCTTTATGTTGTGGCATTTCAGTTTAAAATAAAAGTTATTTTGTTTATTCCTAAAGGGTTACTCTGAACATAATACCAACTACAGTCCCCTTACATGGATCCCACCGGGCACCGTGCTTACTGTAATGCCAGCTGAATGGCATTTGGTTTCTGCGGATCTGAGGAAGTCAGGTGCCAATCATGACGTTCATTCACTGAGTGTTCTCAGCCAATGAACCTCTCTGCATGGAATATACACAGAATAAACAATAATTAGCCTGCCTTAAGCCTTGTTCTGGTCTGGGTATTGTAAACGGTCATTGGTGGAGTTACACCTATGGTGGCATGAAATATCAAAGTATGCCCAGCAATTCATACTGAAACTCTGCTTGTACATGGTCCATACACTATAACCACTTCCAAACACTAAAGTGGTCAGGGCTTAGAGTAACCCTTTAATCCCTTAAGGACTGAGCCAAATGTACACATTGTGATCAAAACAAAATGTAAACAAAAACTTGAATTTGCGCTATATGTCTGTTCAGGTGTAATACGCCTCTTTCATATTATGTGCACCCACACTTATTATATATCATTTTATTCAGGGGAAACATGATTTTCATTTAACATCAAATATTAAGGTATGAAACAATTTTATATGAATAAAATATTAAAAAATGGGAGAAAAGAATTTTAAAAATTTGTGTAGTTCTACGTGACATTCTAACTGTGAATGTCATAATACTGTTTACTTTTACTGCAATAAAATACACATATTTGTATTCAGCGATGTCTCACGTGTAAAACAGTACCCCCTATGTATAGGTTTTATGGTGTTTTGGGAAGTTACAGGGTCAAATTTGGCATGTTACATTTTTCTGTTTTTTTCACATTAAAATTCGCCAGATTGGTTACATTGCCTTTGAGACCGTATTGGTAGCCCAGGAATGAAAATTACCCCCATGATGGCATACAATTTGCAATAGTAGACAAGCCAAGGTATTGCAAATGGTGTATGTCTAGTTTTTTTTAGTAGCCACTTGGTCACAAACACAAGCCAAAGTCCCATTACAAACATACAATCCCTCCTCCCTGCTTTGGAGATAATTGGATCATTAACTGTACTAATTCTAATCCAATTATCTCCAAGCACAGAAAAAACATACATTTTTAAAACACCTCAAAAGTACCCTAAAAATACATAAACCCCCACAAATTACATCCCCTGATAGCCCTGATCTGGGTGACCAACATATTCAAAAACATATTCAAAAATCACCCAGATCAGTTCAGGGGTTCAGGAATTTCCTGGAAGTCTTAATTTTGACCAACCGTGCACATAGTCCGATGCCCAAAACAGTTCCAGGGAATCAGGGCTAACGGTCGGTCTCTCTATCTGGAGTACAAAAGTACATAACTCACATGAACATAGCCCTTTCAAAGTATTTTAGCAAAGGGCCATAGTCACAGGGTAAGAGGCTGGCCAGCAGGCTCCTCCAAGAACCAGTGACGAGGTTCAGTTTGTCACACCGACAACTGGCGTAATGAGAGATCCCGGTTAGAAGGTCAGGCAGAGAGGAGACAGAAAAAAACAAGACATCCCAAGTGGATGAATAATGCGGCCTAGGCGGATGGGAAAGACGAGAACCACGTAGGAGTCAAGATACTAAAGGATGTTGGCCCATGGGGCAACTCTCAAAACCACGGTGTGTCGAAGATATTACCGACCTGTACAGATTGATCTTCGGTAAGCCCTGCCAGCGTCAAACAGAGAAGTCATGAATTCCAGAATCGCTGTCACAGAGGCTGAAAAGGGATCCACGTCCCTCACCAGGAGCCAGCCAGCCCAAGCTCGCTAAGCTGACCCATATTATCGTCTAGTTCCGGGAGCCCATGTGTCCACCAACAATCGTTAAGTAGTCTCCGAAACCCCCTGGACTTCCCAGTATCCTAGTGACATGGGACACACTGAGACATGGGAACACTGGGCGACATAGGGACACTGACACTGTGATACATAGGGACACTGAGACACTGGGTGACTTGCGAGACTGCAAGACTGAGACACTGGGAGACAGGGAGACACAGGGAGCAATTCATCTATACAGCAGAATCAAACTGAGAGTAGTTTGTTGGTGATTTTACAGAATTTTCTCTTATATCACTCCTTGTGATTTACATCATGTGATGTCATGCATAACTAATTCATTATACAAATGATTAATGCTGGTATTTTCTTTCCAAGTAAGGTGGCAACCATAACTACTCTTTACATACTCTTGCTTAAAGGAACGCTATAGGGTCAGGAACACAATCATGTATTTCTGACCCTATTATGTAAAAACCACCATCTAGCCCTCCTGACCTCCTCTTGCCTCCCTAAATATAGTAAAATCTTACTTGTATTCAAGTCTGCAGATGCTGGCTCTGCCTCTGAACTGACATAATCAGAAGTGGTAGCCTGATCCAATCACAGTGCTTCCCCATAGGACTGGCTGAGACTGACAAAGAGGCAGATCAGGGGCAGAGCCAGCATGATTCAAACACAGCCCTGGCCAATCAGAATCTCCTCACAGAGATAAATTGAATCAATGAATCTCTATGAGGAAATTTCAGTGTCTGCATGCAGAGGGTGGAGACTGTGATGTATGGGCGGTTGGGCTGTGTATGAGTGTGTGAGTGTATGAGTGTATGTATTGTGATGTATGGGCATTGGGCAGTTGGGCTGTTGTTGGCTGTGAATGATGCACTTCCTTTCTTTTGGTTCTTTTGGTTCTTTACTTCCTGTTCCTGTTGGCAGTTGGTGGAATGTTTGAGGGATTTGAAATGGCGGCTGCAGAAACCCTGTGTAACAAGGCTGCAATATGAAGATGCTGTTATATATATATTAATAAAGTGAGTATTTTGTTATACAGGAATTATTGGCTGATTTGTACAAAACATCACAGAGACACTGAATGGTAGTGCTGCAGACTAGGCAGTACTGCCCCAGGAAGCACCTCTAGCAGCCATCTAAGGAGTGGCTAGTGGAGTTATTTTCTCTGAAAAGACAGTGTTTACTGCAAAAAGCCTGAATGGAATGATTCTACTTACCAGAACAAATACAATAAGTGGTAGTTGTTCTGGTGACTATAGTGTCCCTTTAAGTTTGGAAGCTCAAGAAGGATGTATGGGAACAAAACTTGTGTGGACTGTCTGACAGTAACATTAGTTTAGGTAATGCAGACTTTGGTTTCTCTAACACTGTGGCATGTCCCCTTTCTTCTACACTCACTACATACACTACACTCACTATATACACCTTTACTCTGTCCCAGACTATATACCAGGAGCTTCTGCCTGCTAGTAAGAAGGTAAGGAGACAAGTGGACATGTGAGTGCTAGGGGACAGTCCTTAGAAAGCGTGGGGTAGGCGCATCATTTGATGCATTTATGCCAAGCTCAGGGTGCTGTCTGCATAGTATGCCCTTAGTTGGACAGCCTGCATGATTGTCAGACAGCCTGACATGCATTCATGCCAGGCTGGCCTTACAATTCTTTGGACAAACATGCCCCCTTGGGCATGTTCACCCCTTTTGGCAGGTCTGGTCACGTGATTCACGTCAGTGGCACACACTTTTACCGTGCCCATTGACTTCCTGCTTCACTGGACACTGCTATTATGGGGTATGGATTTACTTGAAAGATGAAAGCATAAATTAGAGAGAGATTAGCATAGAGTATGTGTTTTCGTATAGCTGCATCCTTTCCCTCCAACACCATCTCCATCAGATACATGACGCTTGGGAGGTATGGTTGTTTTAGTGTTTTTGGTCGATAAGATTCTGTAATTGTGCCCGTCATAATTGTCAGCTCCACGCCCACTGGGCTCTTAATCTGGCCCTGTATATCCACCTACCTCAAATCCTCATAGACTGTAATCTTGTTTGCGCAATGCCCTCTTCACCTCTAAAAATCCCCATTTCTATAATTGTAAAATGCTGCATAATTTATTGACACTATATAATTGCTAATAATAATCATTCCGTTACTTTGATCAGAATCCATTGACTTTTGTCTCCTTTTTTCAGATCCTACAGATTATTTACTAAACCAGGATTTGTGAAGAATTGGCAAGATGATGATAGATTTTAGGCCAAAAGGGGCATATTGAAAGAATTGTCCAACTATGCTGTTTTCCAACTGTTTTCCAACTGTCTTGTATCCAGTGTCAACTCGTCACATTGACAGGCTGTCCTTTTCCTCTCATTGCCACTGCGCACACCTCCTCGATGTACCGCATGGGGCATCTACCCAGCTGTCTTCGGCTCCGGACTAGCCCAACAGGTAACCAGCTAGCTGGCTGGTTTGCTATTAAAAGCAATCTAGTGGCAGCGGGCTGCCAATAGTGAGGGAGATGCAAGGAGAAATGGCGGCTGGTCGCTGCTTGCTCTACACAGAGCTGGAAGCCACTGGAGATCATCATGATGTCATATCCCGGCGGTAATATTCTTTAAAAGACTTTAGCAAATGGGACAGGCTATAGATGTTTGTATGTGAGTTTTTGAATGGTTTAATGTGTGTCAGTGTCTTCAAGGGTCAGTGTATGTGTTTCTGTATGGGTAGCTGAGGGTGTGTGTAGATCACTGATTGTATGTGTTTATGTATGTATGTATGTATGTGTTTATGGGTATGCACTGTGTGTTTGTGTTTCTGTATGAGTCACTGAGTGTGTGTCTGCATGTGTATTTGTGTGTCTGCATGCGTCAGTGTGTATGTCTGCATGAATCAGTGTGTGTGTGTATGGGTCACTGAGTGTGTGTGTTTTTGGGTGATCACGGAGTGTGTGTGTTTCTGTATGGGTCACTGAGTCTGTATGAGTGAGCATGTGTATCTGAATGAGTCAATGTGAATGTGTGTACAAACATGGGTCAATGAAAAGAACAAAGTTTATTTAAAAAAAAAAAAAAAGCTAAACGTATACGATTTCTGAGAATAATATGCATACTTACATATACATGCATGTATTTTGTGTATATATATATATATATATATATATAAATTTTATTTTAATTCTTTATTTTCATAGTGCATAGATGGACATACAAGCTTGTAATGCCACGACCGCAGTAACAAGCACTTGGTACATACATCTAAATATAGTGTTATAGCATGTGAGAAAGATGCATGTTTTTATGGTATTAATACACAGGCTAAACTAGAGGTCTCAACTTGGGACCTGAGAGAGTATACGGTTAAAGAAAAATAATCTGAACAATCACGTGTGTCCAGTGTGAAGGTGCCAGGGTTAGTATGTTAATAATAAAACATGTCAACTTGTAAATACATTTTAGAAGACAATTATGAGGGTCTTGAGCGGTATGGCTAGAAAATGTAGTGAGATAAAAATCGCATTGTTATTGTAGTTAGCATGCAATGCACCTAAGACATATAGGCAATATAGTCTATAGGAAGTTTAGTAACCTAGGCTTTAAGTAAGTGTCAAGTAATGAGCTTGGCTAGTAGGTTACATGAGAAAAGAAAAGAAAATAAAGAGTAAAAAAAAAACAAGGTGTGAAGCGTATAGCATGAGCGTAGAACAAGATAAGTCCCCTGTAGCCTGAATAGCAGCATAAGAGCTGGTGAGGTAGGCAGACTTGGCCCCGATATCCCCAGAGGGTAAGGTGCGTGGCCAATGAGTCCTGTAGGCCCAGGTTAACCTATGCCAACCATAGGATATGTCAAGTCCCGTAGCCAGGAGGAGTGTTGCAGGCAGTCATAGCTTGAGGAACGTTAGCAGTTTAGGCCTCTCAATGCAGTCAGTGTTCCCCCCAGTAGCTCAAAGAGGGCAGGAGCTCTGGTGTTAACCCGCTGTCTTTGTTGCTGTCCGGCTGCTTTCCGAGGAAGCAAGTACTTCCGAGTAGGTTTGTTTGCAGGCGGGTGACATCGCTTTCTCCGGCGCCGTATGCCAGCATGCTTCATAGAAACATAGAATGTGACGGCAGATAACCATTCAGCCCATCTAGTCTGCCCAATTTTCTAAATACTTTCATTAGTCCCTGGCCTAATTTTATAGTTAGGATAGCCTTATGCCTATCCCACACATGCTTAAACTCCTTTACTGTGTTAACCTCTATGCTTCGGTCTGGGGACTGCGTGTCTGCGTTGGGAGCTCGGAGGGGGCATATCAGGTAAGCAGTCGTCCACTGTGTGTGTTGCAGCTTGCTTTAATCTGTGTGCCAGTTTCCTCCAGAAAGCATCGAAGGTGCTTGCCAGCCTTGCTAGGATATCGGGCGCTTCCCCACAGTGGGTTGGAGTGCACGTGGCGTCCACCATTGTGCTTGACTCTGGTACTGCGAGGTGCTTGTGTGGGCTCATCTCCTGCCTCTTGTATAGCCAGACTGCCTCCCAGGATTGGACCAGGATCACCCCCACCAGTCCGTGGGGGGAGGAGGGAGCATGGTGTCTGTGGGTCCGCTGATGTATGGACAAAGAAAGCGGCCATCTCTCCCGAGTTCCATCATCTGCAAGCCGCGGCCAGACTTCTCAGGCATGTGTACCCCAAAGTGCTCAAGTGAGGTATCAGAAGAATCACCAGGGCCCCCTTGAGTATGGGTAGGGCATCCTGACGTTTGCCTGAGCTTGTTGTCCGTAGTTTTATATTTTAAGATTAATCAGTATATGCAGTGGGAGCCCAGAGAACACGCGTCTGCTCAAGGAGCTGGTCAGGCCCCGCCCCCTGTGTATTAATATCTATATCTGTGTATACAAAAGGCTTACTTTTTTTATATACCATTATGTTTCTAATATACACAAAAATGAATATAATACACATATGTTAATGTATTAATAATAAGCAACATTGGCTTCATACTTCTAGTTATTCACTAAAATCCAAATTTTATTATAAGACATGGAGGCTCATATTACATATCCCTTTCTTTACTGTTCACCAATAGCAACAAAAAATACCAAACAGAATGAAAAAATAATGCATACATAGTAACATAGGCCACTCCCAGCCAAGTCCCAGTATAATAGTAGGCACCACCCTCAGATCTCTCTTTTTCTTTGCTGCTCCACAGTCAGATAAGTACCTAATTTTCTCTGTTCTGTGGGTTTTTTGCTAATTTGGTTATTTGTTAGTATTTGCTGTTATATTACATGTATTTTCAGTTTGTATTTACTATGTTTATGGTAGATTTAGGGTCCCAGACCAGCTGAAGGCTCTCTTTTTACCTGTTTGGGGGTCTTTTGTTGTACCCCTATCCTTTCAAATTTTTTTCTATTTTCTTTTATCTATACTTGCATTTTTTCCTGTTTTGGTACATGCTGTCTGAGTTTTTTCTGCCTTTGTCTTGTCCTGCTCTGTTTTTCCTTCTGTTGCACCTGTGTTTTCCCTCTGTTTCTGGGGCTCCCTGGAGTGACGGACAGTTTTGGCGCCCTTTTTGGCCCCCCTGTTTGACTGTGTGGGACTGGCTTTTGACTGTTTGCCTAAACGAACGCGTGAACTGCTTGTTTCGCAGCCACGTTTGGTTCACGAACGCTATTTTGCGTTTGCGGATTTGTAACCGCACATTCAACTGTTCTTATCTGTTCACTTTTTTGACTTACTGGATGTGTTCGCATCCATTCGCTAATAGTTTTTGCCTCCTGCGAGTCTTGCGCGCTTTGGGGATTTCGTTTTACCTTGCCTGCCCTCAGGGCCAGATTAAGAGCCCAGTGGGCCTGGTGCTGACAATTGTGATGGGCCTAATTACAGAATCGTATTGACCAAAAACACTGAAACACTCATGTATCTGATGGAGATGGAGCTGGAGGGAAAGAAAACAGCAGCTATAAGAAAACACATACCTTATGCTAATCGCTCTCTAATTTATGTTTTCATCTTTCAAGTAAATACATAACAGTGGACCACTGACAAAAAGGGGGCATGTCTGCCCAAAGAATTGGAAGGCCAGCCTGGCATGAATGCATGTCAGGCTGCCTGCCAATCATGCAGGCTAGCCAACTAAGGGCATACTATGCAGACAGCACCCTGAATTTGGAATAAATGCATCTAATGATGCGCTAGCTCACCGCTTTCTAAGTACAGTCCCCTAGCACTCGCTGGTCCACTTGTCTCCTTACCTTCTAACTAGCAGGCAGAAGCTCCTGGTATTTAGTCTGGGACAGAGAAAGGTGTATGTAGTGAGTTTAGAAGGATGGGAACATGCCACAGTGTTAGAGAGACCAAAGTCAGCAATACCTTAAAGGACCACTATAGTGCCAGGAAAACATTCTTGTTTTCCTGGCACTATAGTGCCCTGAGGGTGCCCCCACCCTCAGGGTCCCCCTCCCGCCCGGCTCTGGAAAGGGGTTAAACTTACCTTTTTCCAGCGCTGGGCAGAGAGCTCTCTGCCTCCTCTCCTCCTCCGATCCGCCCCGTCGGCTGAATGCGCACGCGCGGCAAGAGCTGCGCGCGCATTCAGCCGGTCACATAGGAAAGCATTCATAATGCTTTCCTATGGACGCTGGCGTGCTCTCACTGTGAAAAATCACAGTGAGAAGCACGCAAGCGCCTCTAGTGGCTGTCAATGAGACAGCCACTAGAGGAAATAGGGGAAGGCTTAACCCATTGATAAACATAGCAGTTTCTCTGAAACTGCTATGTTTATGAAAAAATGGGTTAACCCTAGAGTCTGGGTGCCTAGAGTGGTCCTTTAACTAATTTCATTGTCAGCCAGTCCACACATGTTTTGTTGCCATACATCCAGGGGCAGACTGAGCACTCGGGCATATCGGTCATGGACCGAGGGCCCGAGGCTCTGGGGGGGCCCGTCCGTGGTGCAGAATGTAATAGCAGCTGGGGAGTTCGGCAAGCTCCCCAGCCAGCATGCACTCAGTAACGGGCCCGCACGAACTTCTACGGGTCCTTGCTGTTAGTGAATTTCCCCCCATGGTCGGCTATACTCACAGTCAGCAGACTTTTGTAGCACACTGAGAGACAGCCCAGGGGCCTTATCAAAGACCCTCCAGGCTGCCTCTCACTGTGCCTGTCTCGGCTGAAAGAAAAAAAAAAATCCAAAGAGGCTCCAGGATCAGAGCCCTCCATGCAGGCTGCCTGTAACTGATCAGAGCAGCCCGTGCGGAGCTGCTTTATCAGTGTTTCTGGCAGCCTGCCCGCAATTCCATGGCCAGCCAGGGAGGGAGCTCTTTTAGACACTCACATGGCAAGATGGAGGTTGGACTCTCTGCACCACTGTGGGTAAGGATTACCTACTTGAACTTCCTGGACAAAGGTAAGGTTTAGGGAGGGGGGGATACATTATTTTAACTTTTTTTTTTAACCTATCCATCCATTCCCCTTTATTCACCAAGCCCCAACACACACTACGACCCCTATCATCCCCTACACACACCACAACCCCTATCACTCCCTACACATACTACAACCCCTATCATCCCCTACACACACACAACCCCTATTAACCCTACACACACTACAACCCCTACACACTCCAACCCCTATCACTCCCTAACATACTTCAACCAACACACACTACAACCCCTATCACTCCCTAACATACTTCAGTCCTTACACACTACAACCCATACACACACTACAACCCCTATAACTCCCTACACATACTACAACCCCTATTACCCCCTACATACAATACAACCCCTATTACCCCCTACATACAATACAACCCCTATCACCCCATCACACACTACAACCCCTTACACATCATACGACCCCTATTACCCACTGCAACCCCTATCACCCCTGCACATACTACAACCCCTATCACCATTTACACATCCTACAACCCCTATTACCCACTACAACCCTATTACCCCCCTACATATTCTACAATCCCTGTTACCCTCTTCAGCCTCTATATACGACATAGTAGAATGAATTACAAAACAAACAAAAAAATAAATGTGTATTCCTGACCATATAGTTTAAAAAAACACCATTTAGGTTACCGGCATCCCCTTGCCCCTTCTTAAAAGGTAATAAACTTACCTTTATTTCAGGGCCACACGGGTCCGCCGGCGCTGGCTCAGCTCATGCTCTGGCCCCTTGACTGAGATAATCAGAATTGAAAATCTCAGCCATTTCAATGCTCTCCCATAGGAAGCATTGGGAAGCTTATTGGCACACATGGCAAAACACTGTGTTGCGCCAATCAGCATCTCCTCATAGAGATGTATTGAATCAATGCATCTTTGTGGGGAAATTTCAACGCCTCCATGCAGAGCAATGAGGCACTGAACATCAGTGCTGCACATTGTCGATCACTGACCCAGGAAGCACCTTTAGTGGCCGTCTGAGTGACTGCCACTGGTGGCGTCCCTATGCAGCAATGTAAACGCAGCCTTTTTCTGAAAAGGCAGGGTTTACATTAAAATGCCTTTAAGGACTGGCTATACATACCAGAAAAACTACATTAATCTGAAGTTGTTCTGGTGGCTCGTAACTTTTAGCACATGGTTAGTACTTCAAGACCCAAAATTTGGATGCCTGCATTGCTCATATAAACACATTGCCTTAATTCACATACACACTTAAAGGACCACTATAGACACCCAGACCACTTCAGCTCAATGAAGTAGTCTGGGTGCCAGGTCCATCTAGGATTAACCCTGCAGCTGTAGACATAGCAGTTTCAGAGAAACTGCTATATTTACATTAGGGTTAATCCAGCCTCTAGTGGCTGTCTCATTGACAGCCGCGAGAGGCACTTCCGTGCTTCTCACTGTGAAAATCACAGTGAGAAGTCGCTGATGTCCATAGGAAAGCATTGAGAAATGCTTTCCTATGGACTGATTGAATGCACTCGCGGATCTTGCCGCGAATGCGCATTCAGCGCTGACGTCGGAGAGGGAGGAGATTTCCCCAGAGCCAAGGGAGCCTGACGCTGGAGAAAGGTCAGTGATTAAGCCCTTAACCCTTCTTGAGCCCGGCGGGCACCCAAAGACCTATAGTGCCAGGAAAACAAGTTTGTTTTCCTGGCACTATAGTGGTCCTTTAACTACTACCCTATTTAAAAAAAAAAAATTTTTATATTACTCTGAATCCACACATTGTGACACTAGACACAAACTTACATATATTCACTTAAACCAAGGGTCACAGGGAATATGCACACAAAAACATACATTCACTTTACATGCACATATATAATCAAATACACCGTACATACACCATCTTATATACCAGCATATATATTGGTCTGGGGGGGACCAGGTCCTAATTTTGCCCCGGGGCCCAGGCCACTGTCAGTCCGTCCCTGCATACATCCCTTTTAAGTTTCCATACTTCAACAAGAGTATGTGAAAAGTAGTTAGGGTTGCCACCTTTCTTGGAAAAACATACCGACCTTACTAATGTGCATAATCTATTGATGTTTATTCATTATTATTATTGCCATTTATATAGCGCCAACAGATTCCGTAGTGCTTTACAATATTATGAGAGGGGGATTTAACTATAAATAGGACAATTACAAATAAACTTACGGGAACAATAGGTTGAAGAGGACCCTGCTCAATCGAGCTTACATTCTATAGGAGGTGGGGTGTAAAACACATTAGGACAGGAATTTGCAGTCAAATATGGTGGGCTGCCCTTTAGTAGAGAGCAAGAGACAGGTATGTGATGTAGAGGTTACTCTGGGAGGCCATAAGCTTTCCTAAAGAGATGGGTTTTAAGGCACTTCTTAAAAGATGCAACACTAGGCAGGGCCGGTGCAAGGAATTTTGCCGCCCTAGGCAAAAAAAATTTTGCCGCCCCCCCCATATGTCCTGCCCACAATGTGACATCACAATTCCCTGCCCATATGCTCTGCCACAAATGTCTTTTATCAGAAAAGACAGTGTTTACATTAAAAAGCCTACAGGCACAGGCTATAGACACCAGAACCACTACATTATGCTGTAGTGCTTCTGGTGACTTTAGTATCCATTTAATGTGAGGTAAATTAGAGATTAGTCCCACTAATAATATATTGGATTGCCTACTTACCATTAGATGAGGACAAGAGGATGATGATGGGCTCTGTCTGGCTCCACAGGTCTGGTGTAGAAGAGGCTCTCTGGAGACTGTTTTTAACAGTGCTCACAACAATTAACGAACAGGAAGCAGCTCCATTTTTTAGGGTCCCTTACACAGCTCAAGGTCTGGGCCCCCAGGGCTTGACCGTGAGTATGCCTACAATGCCCACCCATAAATCCACCTACATGGCCCACCCGTGAGTTCTCTCACAGGAAGTGGAGTGTATGTGATGTTTTATGTGTTATTGTAGAGGATGCAATGTGTGTGTGTTCTTATAGAATGTAGTGTATAGGGATACCAATTTCTTTAAGGGATGTAGTGTGTTTATAGGGGATGCAGTGTGTGTTTGCGTGTAAGGAATGCATTGTTTGTTTCTGGGTGTGTGTGTGTGTAAGGGGTGCAAGGTGTGTTTCTGTGTATTTAATTGAATGCAGTGTGTGTCTGTAAGGGGTGCATTGATTGTGTAAGAGATGTATTTTGTTTCTGTGTGTAAGAGAATGAGTTTGTGTGAACGTAAGGGATGCATTGTGTGTTTCGGGTGGGTCTGTGTGTGAGTAGGAATGCATTGTATGTTTCTGTGTGTGTGTTTGTGGGGGGGGATGCATTGTGTATGTGTGTATGTGTTTAGTGGAAAAGAGAGGGTTTGTGGGGTAGGATAGGGACTGAGAGGGGAGCAGCTCTTTATTTTTTTAATTTTTTTGGATAGTGCTCACCCTCCTGTCAATTATTGATTTCCCCTTCCCTCCTGTCCCTTAGTGCTCTCCCTTGGCCCCCTGTAGTCTCCCCCTTGGTGGTCTTCTCACTCCCCCTTAGTGGTCCTCCATCCCTCCCCTTAGTGGACCTTCCTCTCCCAAACCCCTTAGTAGACATTCCCCTCCTCCCCCCACCCCCTTAGTGGTCCTTACCCTCCTCCCCTCTCCTTAGTGGTCCTCCTTTACCCCCCTTTGGTGGTCCTCCCTCTCCCAAACCCCTTAGTGGACCTCCCACCCCTCCCTCAGTGGTCCTTACTCCCCCCTTCCCCCCCACTGGTGGTCCTTAGTGGTCCTTACCTTCCCCTCCCCCTTACCACCCCCTCCTCCCATACCCTTCCGTGGTGGTCCTTGCCTATCTCCCCTCACCCTGTGGTCCTTGCCTACAACCCCACCCCCCTGTGGTCCTTGCCTATTCCCACCCTCCCCTCCCCCTGTGGTCCTTACCTATTCCCACCCTCCCCTCCCTCCCTCCCCTCGTGGTCCTTACCTATGCCCCCCCCTTCCCCTCCCTTTGTGGTCCTGGTACCCCTGGTGGTACCTCCTCTTTCCTCCCGTATGTAGCGTGGCTCACTAAGTGAGCACTTCCTGTCAGTCCGCCAGCGGCCGGGTACAGGAAACAGAGGTTCCTGTCCCGCGTTCCGCGCCGCCCGGCCACGCTACATTGAGAGACCGGCGGGAGGGAGCGCTCTGCGCTTCCCTCCTGCCGGTCACTCAAATCCGGCCGCCCTCCACAGCAGTGCTGCGCCGCCTGAGGCTTGTAACAGCGCTCAGGCGGCGCAGCATGAGGAGCCGCCGGGCGCAGGGATCCGGCGCCCCCTGCTAAGGTGCGCCCTAGGTGGCTGCCTAGGTCGCCTTACAGGTAGCGCCGGCCCTGACACTAGGGGAGAGTCTGATGGCGGTAGGCAGGCTATTCCATAGGAAGGGAGCCGTCCGCGAGAAGTCCTGCAAGCGTGAGTTGGCCGTACAGGTGCGGACAACGCACAGGAAGGTGGTCACAGGCAGAGCGGAGAGACCGAGAAGGGACATACCTATGGATCTGTGAGGAGATATAAGAGGGGCTAAAGTTCAGTGCTTTATAGGTGTGAATTAGTACTTTGAATTGACTCCTATAGCATACAGGAAGCCAATGTAAGGACTGGCAGAGGGGTGAGGTGTGAGAGAAACAACTAGAGAGGAAAATCAGTCTGGCAGCAGCGTTCATTACGGACTGTAGTGGTGCAGTACGGCTTTTGGGAAGACCAATCAGGAGAGGGTTACAATAATCCATGTGGGAAATTACTAGAGCATGGACAATATGGAGTGACATATGAGAAAATTCTGTAAAATCACCAAAAAAACTACTTACAGTTTGATTCTGCTGTATAGATGGATTGCCCCCAGTGTCTCAAGTCTCCCACTGTCTGTGTCCATATGCATCAATGTCACCTAGTCTCCCAGTGTCCCCATGTTGCCCAGTGTCTCCTAGTCTCACAGTGTCTCTATGTAGCACAGTGCCCCTTGTCTCCAAGTGTCCCCTATCTCTCAGTGTCCCCGTGTGCCAGTGTCGTGCCCCAGGTCTCGCAGGGACCCTATGTATGACAATGTCTCAATACCCCATGTCTCCCAGTGTGCTCTTGTGTCTCCATGTCACCTAGTGTCCCCATGTCTCCCTGTGCCTCCCAGTATTCCCATGTCTCTCAGTGTCCCCTAGTGTCTATGTCCCTATGTCTCCCAGGGTCCTCATGACACTAAGACACTAGGAACACTGAGAGAGATGGGGACACTGTGAGGCATGGAGACACCGAGACAGGGGACATTGGGAAAATATGGGACACTTAAAGACATGGGGACACAGACACCAGGGACACAGACACTAGGGACACTGGCTGGAAGACATGGGGACATTGAGACACTTGAGGCACTGTGAGACATGGGGACACAGAGACACTAGGATACATGGGGACACTGAGACACCAGGAACACTGGGAGACATGAGAACACTGAGACACTAGGGACACTGAGAGACTAGGGGACACTTGAAGACATCCCTCATGTCTCAGTGTCCCAAGTGTCTCTGTGTCATAATGTCTCCCAATGTCACTTAGTGTCTCAGTGTCCCCATATCTCCCAGTGTCCTCAAGTGTCTTTGTCATAATGCCTCCGAGTCCCTTAGTGTCTCAGTGTCCCTCATATGTCTCCTTGCAGCCTTTCCCCCCATCCCTCACTTCCCTGAGCTGTAGGCTGTCTCTGCAGGCTGCGAGTTGCTGTCTGGACTCTCTGTAGCTGCTCCCCTGAGGATCAGTGAATAGAGATAGACAGGGAGGGATATGCTGAAACTTCCTATCCCTGCCTCTCTCGACACACTGGCCAGTGCTGGTATTGCATTGTAATTTCTGTTTATACGGAGAAAAATACCAGCATTTGTATTGCGAGTATGACTGCACCTTCCAGGCAGTCTAAAATCATCAGCCCCTATGTTAATCCGCCCTGTTGCCCACCCTTCCTTCACTTTTTTACTAATCCCTCCAGTTATATGACTTTTAAAGGACCACTATAGTGCCAGGAAAACATACTCGTTTTCCTGGCACTATAGTGCCCTGAGGGTGCCCCCACCTCTGGAAGGGGGAAAGGGGTAAAAAAGTACCTTTTTCCAGCGCTGGGTGGGGAGCTCTCCTCCTTCTCTCCTCCTCCGATCCTCCTCCTGGGCTGAATGCGCACGCGCGGCAAGAGCTGCGCGCGCATTCAGCCCGTCGCATAGGAAAGCATTTACAATGCTTTCCTATGGACGCTTGCGTGCTCTCACTGTGAAAATCACAGTGAGAAGCACGCAAGCGCCTCTAGTGGCTGTCAATGAGACAGCCACTAGAGGATTAGGGGAAGGCTTAACCCATTCATAAACATAGCAGTTTCTCTGAAACTGCTATATTTATAAAAAAATGGGTTAACCCTAGAAGGACCTGGCACCCAGACCACTTCATTAAGCTGAAGTGGTCTGGGTGCCTAGAGTGGTCCTTTAAGACAGAGAGACAGTATGCAAAATAAACTTAATCGTCACAGAAAATTTTATTTCACCCAAGTGCATTTTTATGAAAATAAATTTTCGTTCGTTTAAACCGATAATCGTCCAGTTTGTTTAAGACAAAAATGTGCCCATTATTTTCAGATCAGAATCACATTCAGACAAATGCAATTCCATGATCTGCGGCTGCATCTTGCAGCTGTACTTAGGAAGTTCTGAGCTATTTATCTATATACAGCTCGGAGATTCCTATACTAAGCAGCTGAAAGATTAAAATTAGGAAAAGCCATTTTCTTAACTTTGTTTTTTCAGCTGTTAGTACTTGGTCACAGTATTTAGGAGGTTTAACCCTCTCTCATGTCCCCATTTGTAACACTGTCTTTTGGGGAACAAGTGGCTGCTTGCTGTCATAAAAGAGACTAGCAGCATGGCAGCTTCAGTGGTGGTGTGATGGACATATTTTTTTATTAGCCCCCATCCTCTGCCAATCAGGGGAACAATAGGTCCCTCCCCACTATTATATAAATATATATTATAGCACTCATCTGCCGCCAATGGGGGGTAATAGCTCCCTCTCCCCATTTTATAATATTAAGCCTCCGACCAGTATGGGCCTGGGAGGGACAATAGGTCCCTCCTTGGTTACTGAATTAGACCCCCAACACGCTGCTCCTCGCTGGAGGTCCTCTTTTTCATTTTCTGTAAAAGCCCACTCCTGCTATCCTTGGTGGGGACAAGGGGGGCATTATAGCTCTATTATTTTTAATTGTCCCACCATAGGGGGCAAGCATTAGCGATTGGGCGACAATAATTGAAGAATCTGAAGAATGGCCAAATTGCCTGATTTTCAGACGAATTGGTATTTGTCCGAAAATGAATGCTCATTTCTAGTATCATAACTAGAGTTGAGCGGACACCTGGATGTTCGGGTCCGGTGGGTTCGGCCGAACTTTGAAAAAAAGTCCGGATTCGAGCTCGAACTTGACCCTGAAGCCTATTGAAGTCAGTGGGGACCTGAACTTTTGGCCACAAAAATGCCTCTAAAAAAACTCCTGGAAAGGGCTAGAGAGCTGCAAAAGGAAGTAAAATGGGGGTAAGAGTAGGACAAGTGCCCTGCAAACAAATGTGGATAGGGAAATCACTTAAAATTACATCAAAATTAAAAATACAGCTGAGCCATAAAATAGCACTAGATGAAATCTTTGATTTTAGCTTTGGAAGAACATAAAGCAAAATCTAAAGCATGGCTGTCAAGAGGATCACCAGAATTATCCATTTGAGAGAGGGTTGGAGTGCAGGGTTTTCTCTTTCATTTGTCAAACAGAGCTCAACTCCTGATGCATGGAGAAAAGGCCTTCACAAGCCTCTGCTAATGTGTACCTAGTTTATACTAAGTGACCCATAGGTTGAGGAGGCGGTGAAGGTGGAAGCAGCAGTGGAGTAAGAGGAGGTAACACTGTTTTTTATTTGTTTTTTAATTGGGGTAGCCCCCAAAATATTGGGACATATAAAAAAAAGAAACAATTTGCGGCCTGCGGTGCATTTCTTGCATGATGCATGGAGAAATGCTCAACTCCTGATGCATGGAGAAAAGGCCTTCGCAAGCCTCTGCTAATGTGTACTTAGTTTATACTAAGTGACCCATAGGTTGAGGAGGCGGTGACCGTGGCGGTGTAGGTGGAAGCAGCGGTGGAGGAGGAGGAGGAGGTGGTAGCCAACACTGTTTTTTATTTGTTTTTGTTTTTTTAATTGGGGTAGCCCCCGAAATATTGGGACATATAAAAAAGAAACAATTTGCGGCCTGCGGTGCATTTCTTGCTGTCCTGATGCATGGCCATGGCGGTGTAGGTGGAAGCAGCGGTGGAGGAGGAGGTGGTAGCCAACACTGTTTTTTATTTATTTTTTTAATTTTTTTTTATTTTTTTTATTGGGGTAGCCCCCAAAATATTGGGACATATAAAAAAAGAAAACAAAGAATAAGTGCACTTTAGTATAACAATGGCTGGGTGACGCCAGTATAAATGTCTATTCTGCACAAGGTACAGAATAGACGTGAGCTTGTCCACGTTGGCTGTGGACAGGCGGCTGCGCTTGTCTGTGATAACGCCCCCTGCCGTGCTAAACACACATTCAGACAATACACTGGCTGCAGGGCAGGTCAGCACCTCCAAGGCATAAAGGGCAAGCTCAGGCCATGTGCCCAATTTGGAGACCCACAAGTTGAATGGGGCAGACCCATCAGTCAGTACGTATAGGCGTGTGCACACGTACTGTTCCACCATGTTGCTGAAAGGCTGCCTCCTGCTAAGATGTTCCATGTCAGCTGGTGGTGCGGGTTGTTGTGGCGTGCTGACAAAGCTTTTCCACATTTTGGCCATGCTAACTCTCCCTTCTGAGGTGCTGGCGATGCCCCAGCTGCGTTGGCGACCGCTTCCTCCTCCTCTGCCTTTGCCTTGTGCTTCCACTGAGCCCCCGGTGTCAGTTGGAAATGCCCTCAGCAGCGCGTCTATCAGCGTGCGCTTGTAGTCGCGCATCTTCCGATCACGCTCCAGTGAGGAAATTAAGGACGGCATGTTGTCTTTGTACCGGGGATCCAGCAGGGTGGCCACCCAGTAATCAAAACAAGTTAGAATGTGGGCAACTCGGCAGTTGTTGTGCAGGCACTGCAGCATGTAGTCGCGCATGTGTTCCAGGCTGCCCAGAGGCAAGGACAAGCTGTCCTCTGTGGGAGGTGTATCGTCTGTGTCCTCCGTATCCCCCAGCCACGCTCCAGTGATGCCCACGAGCTGCGTTGGGTGCCACCCTGCTGTGAACACGGTTCCTCCTCATCATCATCATCCTCCTTTCAGAACTGTGCCCTGGCTGGACAATTGTGTACCTGGCCTATGCTGGTGCAGGAACCCACCCTCCAAGCCACTTGTGAATGACTGGCCTGATAACCGTGGAAATGACCCCTCCTCCTCTTCCACCTGTGCCGCATCCTCTTCCGTCATCGCCCGCAGCGTTTTTTTCAAGGAGGCATAGAAGCGGGATAGTAAGGCTGAGAACTGCGTAATCGGCACTGGCCATGTTGGTGGAGTACTCGAAACAGCGCAAAATGGCACACAGGTCTCGCATGGAGGCCCATTCATTGGTGGTGAAGTGGTGCTGTTCTGCAGAGCGACTGACCCGTGCGTGCTGCATCTGAAACTCCACTATCGCCTACTGCTCGCACAGTCTCTCTAGCATGTGCAAGGTGGAGTTCCACCTTGTGGGCACGTCGCATATGAGGCGGCGAGCGGGAAGGCCGAAGTTACGCTGCAGCACAGACAGGTGAGCAGCAGCAGGGTGAGAATGCCGAAAGCGCGCACAGACGGCCCGCACTTTCTGCAGCAGCTCTGATATATCTGGGTAGTTTTTCAGGAATTTCTGCACCACCAAATTCAGCACATGCGCCAGGCACGGGATGTGCGGCAAACCAGCTAGGCGCAGAGTTGCTACAAGATTTCACCCATTATCGCACACCACCAGGCCGGGCTTGAGGCTCAGTGGCAACAACCACTCATCGGTCTGTTGTTCCATGCCCGTCCACAGCTCCTGCGCAGTGTGGGGTTTTCCCCCCAAACATATCAGTTTTAAAACAGCTGTCGTTTCCCCCTGGCTGTGTTGAAGTTGGTGGTGAAGGTGTTACGCCGCACGGATGAGGTGGTAGTAGAGGAGGAGGAAGTGGAGGAGGAGGCGACAGGAGGCAAAGAGAAATGCCCTGCAATCCTCGGTGGCGGAAGGATATGCGCCAAACTGCTATCCGCATCAGGCCCAGCAGCCACTACATTTGCCAGTGTGCAGTTAGGGAGATATAGCGTCCCGGCCCGTGCTTACTGGTCCACGTATCTGTGGTTATGTGGACCTTGCCACGGATTGAGTTGCGCAGTGCACACCTGATTTTGTCCACCAATTGGTTGTGCAGGGAAGGGATGGCTCGCCTGGAGAAGTAGTGGTAGCTGGGAACCACGTACTGTGGGACAACCACCGCCATCAGGTTTTTAAAACTGTCCGTCTCCACCAGACGGAATGACAGCATTTCAAAGGCCACGAATTTTGAAATGCTGGCATTCAGGGCCAGGGATCTCGGGTGGGTAGGGGCGTACTTCCTCTTTCTCTCCAGTGTTTGGGAGATGGATAGCTGAACGCTTCCATGGGACAGTGTGGAGATGCTTGGGGATGATGGCGGACGTGGTGGCGTTGCTGCCACATCCTCTGTTTGCCGGGTGGCAAGTGCCACTGTCACTCCAGAGGTGGAGGAAGAGGCCTAGACAGCAGCAGAAGAGGAAGCAGGAGGAGCCTGAGATTTTTGATGTGCTTACTCCACTGCAGCTCGTGCTTTGCATGTAGATGCCTGGTCATGCAGGTTGTGCTCAGGTTTAGCACGTTTATGCCTCGCTTCAGGCTCTGATAGCACAGCGTACAAACCACTCATGTCTTGTCGTCAGCACATTGTCTGAACTGCCACGCCAGGGAACTCCTTGGAGCTGGCTTTGGTGTGCTCGGTCCCTGGGTGCGGTGGGCAGTAACAGGCATACCATCTAGGGGACGGCCGCTCTGCTTTTGCACCCTGCTCCCATTTATGCTGTGCTGGTGCCTCTGTGCGACCACCGCCTCTTCCTCCAAACTGGACACGTCACTCGCATGACCTTGATTCCATGTGGGGTCTAGTACCTCATCATCCTCCACATCATCTTCCACCCACTCCTCAACCCTGCCCTCCTTGCCGGTCTGCACACTGCCGAAAGCCACAGCAGTTGGCACCTGTGTTTCGTTTTCATCAGAGACGTGCTGCGGTGGTCCTTGCATGTCCACATCCTCACACATAAGTGGTTGTGCATCAGTGCACTCAATCCCTTCCACTGGGGCAGGACTAGGTGGATGGCCCATGGAAAACCCACCAGCAGAATCATCAAAAAGAATAAGAGACTGCTGCATGGCTCAGACTGCTCGGGTGATTTGCAAGGGGGTGAGGTGATAGACAGATGGCCATGGGCTGCAGCTGCCAACTCTGAGCTTTCAGCAGGGCACCGGGTGGGAGACAATGTGCAGGAACTGGAGGCACTGTCAGCCATCCAATCTACTATCGCTTGTACTTGTTCTGGCCTCACCATTCGTAGAACGGTATTCGGGCCTACCAAATAACGCTGAAGGTTCTGTCACGTACGGGCACATGAGGAAGGTGTTTCACTTGTGCGTGTAGCTGGCACAGATCGACCACGTCCTCTCCTTGCAACAGGGATTCCACCAACACCAGAAGCACCACGACCGGGGCCACGTCCCTTATTTGACGCTCTCCTCATTCTTTGCGTTCACCCACCAAACTAACAGATGTTTTATGTCAGGCGACAATGTAACCGCCAACAGTCAACAATTTTTTTACATTTTTTTTAGTTTATTGGACTGCAAGAACTGCACCGCAGGCCGCAAATGTACTATTTAGCACAAAAAAAATTAGAATCTTTACAAGTGCGCTGTAAGCACACTATTAGACGCTTCTATTGGACGCTCAGATATGAAGTGCACGCCCCAAAATGTACTATTTAGCAGATTAGCACCCAGAAAATAAGAATGTTTACCACAGTGCTGTAGGCACATTATTAGACGCTTCTATTTGACTTTCAGATATGAAGTGCACCCTACTAAAATACTATTTAGCAGTTTAGGACCCAAAAAATTTTAAGTTTAAAACTGCAATGTGACAGCACTATTTGACTCTCAGCTATGAAGTGCACCCCACTAATGTACTACCCCACTAATGTACTATTTTTTTCCCCCAAAGACGCACCTCAAATCTGACGCACCCGTTTTATAGAGGAGCTTCTATTTGAAAAAAAATATCTGAACAACTGTTCCACTTGTGTCTACCATGGGACAGTTTTCCAAGCTGTCCCTATCAGCGGCAGCATCCGCTCCCTACATTAATAAGACCACATGTGCGTGCGGCGCCACGCGACTCCAGCTTATATATAGAAGCTGGGTCACATGCTGCACTGGCTTCTAAGTGCACATGAGTCAAACGCTTGTTGATTGGCTGCCCTGCAGCCTTTGAAAATGTGCCATTAAATCGCCGAACACCGAACTCCAACCCGAACATACAGTGATATGTCTGTGTTCGGGTCCGGGGTCCAAAAAACCTAATGTTCGGTACGAACTCTAGTCATAACCTTTGCAAGAAAGGAAAGTTGTAATATTTTTCGTTCCCAAGTCGACAGAGCAGTGACAGAGTTATATTGTATTGCTACAAAGTCAGCACCTTGAGGTGTTATATAGGCTACACTGATGTCAGGGAGTTTTATAGAACAATTCAGAATGTCAAGGACAGCAAACAGACATCGAAGCATAGTCAATTAGCACATTAAGGGCATGTTTATCCTGGCAAGTTATTACTTAAACAAAGAAGATAAATGATGCAAGGCATAGCAAGTGGATTATTTACTATACAGTAAACTGTGGTGAATTTGAAACTGAACTGCAACACTTGCACAGAAACCATAGATGTTCTGGTAATATAACCAAATTTGAAAGTTTTCCCTCTATTTTGGCTTAAAATGTACAAATATGTAATTTCAGCTCCCATCAAGACGGCGTGCATTGCTACAATACAAGGGACACTATACTATAACCTAACACACTTATTGTGTGGGGTACAGCAGTGGATATCCCAATTCCAGTGGATATTTCCCAAACATGGATTTTGGAGATTCTGTGAATTGCAACCAGGACCAGATTGGGAATAAAATTCTGCCCAGGCATTTTTCAATCACAGTGGCCCCCTAAGAAGGGGGTGGGGCCAGAGAGGGTGTATTTTGCCATCACTAATGACAAGCACACACCCTCTCAAAGTGAGCATGTTGGTTCAATGCACAGAGCCCCGCTAAAGGGCTCTAGCATGAGAAAAAGGCCCTGATTGACTGAGAGTGATCAGTGAGTCCACATTCACTAAACTGGCTTGGAAAGAAACATACATTTTCCAAGCCATAATGAGAGTAAGCGCAAAATATTTTCCTAGACATTTCTTGAATCAGTAATTAAGTACACTTGCCATCAAACATGAGTAAATGACAATGACATTGTGCTGGTAAAACCACTATCAAATGTACAAATAAAATGATATTTAATATTCTTACATCGAACATTCCTCCTGGCTGCATGAAGATACAAACATTCTCGCTGGGAACCATGGAGAAATGACAAGGGATTGGGAATTGGAAACTGTATGACAAATCTCGTTCGGAAACAAGATGGTCTTTCTTCTTCAGTTCAGCTCCGCTGGCCTCAAATGTGCAATTTCATTGTAAGTTTTTACAATTGACAGTTTAATGAATAAATCCCAATGTGTGTTGAATTACACGATGCATTGCGGGAATGATAAAGAATGCACACCCAGCTCACTACTATGCCATAACTGTCATTTTAGGATATAATAGTCAAATGGAAAACCTTCACTTAATTGGAACATTACATTTTCATATAAAGACAATATTATATTCTGCATTAATGCTTACCGAGCCATTAATGATATAATACGATTGATAAAACATCCATTGTCTACCTCCCCCAATATTACAGTTCAATATATCCTGCAGCACAGTTGTTTGCAGACTAGCACTGCAGCATACATTTACCAGACATAATTTCCCTTAAAGGACCACTATAGTGCCAGGAAAACATACTCTAGATTCCCCCCCACCCTTAGGGTCCCCCTCCTGCCAGGCTCTAGGGTGAGGAAGGGGTTAAACACTCACCTTTTCTCCCTCCCTTGGCGGTGTGGAGTCTCCGCCTCCTGTCCCCGTCATCTGCTGAATGCGCATGCGCGGCATGAGCCACGCGCGCATTCAGCCAGTCCATAGGAAAGCATTCTCAATGCTTTCCTATGGACGCTGGCGTCTTCTCACTGTGAAAATCACAGTGAGAAGCGCGGACGCGCCTCTAGCGGCTGTCAATGAGACAGCCACTAGAGGCTGGATTAACCCTAAAGTATACATAGCAGTTTCTCTGAAACTGCTATGTTTACAGCAGGCAGAGTTAACCCTAGATGGACCTTGCACCCAGACCACTTCATTGAGCTGAAGTGGTCTGGGTGCCTATAGTGGTCCTTTAACCCCTTAAGGACACATGACATGTGTGACATGTCATGATTCCCTTTTATTCCAGAAGTTTGGCCCTTAAAGGACCACTATAATGCCCTGAGGGTGCCCCCGCCCTCAGGGTCCCCCTCCCGCCGGGCTCTGGGGAGAGGAAAGGGGTTAAACTTACCTTTTCTCCAGCGCCGGGCGGGGAGCTCTCCTCCTCCTCTTTGGCTGAATGCGCATGTGCGGCAGGAGCTGCGCGCGCATTCAGCTGGTCTCATAGGAAAGCATTTACAATGCTTTCCTATGGACACTGGCGTCTTCTCACTGTGATTTTCACAGTGAGAAGCACGCAAATGCCTCTAGCGGCTGTCAATGAGACAGCCACTAGAGGCTTTGGAGGCTGGATTAACCCTATTATAAACATAGCAGTTTCTCTGAAACTGCTATGTTTATAAAAAAAAAAGGGTTAATCCTAGAGGGACCTGGCACCAGACCACTTCATTAAGCTGAAGTGGTCTGGGTGCCTAGAGTGGTCCTTTAAGGGGTTAAAATTAAAAAGTGAGGAAATAAATGAGCTGATTTTTCTATTCTTGCAACAAGCATTAAACCTTCCAATGCTGGCTGAGGATTTTGGAAAAGCAACAAACATATATTTTAGAGGAAGCAGCATTCCCATCACTTATCTAATATAATATCCTGCTGCTTGCACTAGGTAAACAAGTAGCTAAGCATTTGTGCAAACAGTACAAAGTGGTTTTTGTTGATGGAAAGCCATGTAGAAAGTTTAACCCATGTAGGAGCATCCTTTTACTACAGACACAGGTTAGACTTGCTGTTTGCTCTGCGCTTATGAGAGAAACCCACGTGGCTTAGTCTGAGTCTCTTTAAACCGGGACCGGATGTGTTCTCTCCTCCTCGGTCTGCTTCCAATCAGAGGCTGCAAAGCGTCCTATGCTGACGCCAGTTCCTCTGTGTCTAGCCGGCAGGCTTGAAGAGGGATTCCAATATAAGCTGTATTCTTCGCAAGCAGCGGTCCCTTTAAATCTGCACCCACGGCTCTGCGAGAGGCGGCCCCTTTAAATCAGCACCTAAATCCCAGTGGGAGAAGGCCCCCTGGCGTTGCACAATGCCCTTTGACTTCAGGAGGTGAGTAATTGTGTTTGGGAGCAGTGACTGCCTGCAGCCAACTAAGGGTGCACCAAAAATACTCAAGGTATTGGTGTATGTTGCATGCTGATACCTGCCTGCATCGAGGTCGAGAATGTGCTTCACTTTTAAAAAATATATATTTTTTATTGCCTGTTTTTCCATTCATAGGGGATTTTTATTTCCACACAGTGCAGCACGTTGTTTACAAGGCAGTCCTGCAGAATGTATTCATCTGGCATAATTTCTCATCAAATTAGAAATATTAAAGAATGAAGTAGATGGTGGTTTCAATTACAAAATTGTCACTAAAGAAAAGTGGGATAAACTTCTTCTAAAAGTGGGACACAGGTCACCATGGAAACCAATGGAATGCTGCAGCTAGTTCCTTTGGTATCCATGGTGATTGCTCCAACTTTGCACTACCTTTCTGTTGGAAACACTATTATTATTATTATTATTATTATTATTATTATTATTATTATATATTTTTTTAATGTGTACGTTTTTATTTCCCCAATATATTCTGAGATTATGAGTGTCTAATAGGGTGAAAAAAAACAACCAAATATAAGTGCAGCGACTGCGGTTTAAATCTCTAAAACTTTACATTTGTTTCCTATAGGGTGGCCTCCAGGAGTGTCAGGTAGCCTGGCTAACTTCTTTACAAACTAACATGTCAGTTTTGGTGTAAATGTTTACCTGTTTAATAACTTCAATCACGGTAGTCTTAAAGCGCCACGGAATTTGTTGGCGCTATAATAATAATAATAATCATAAAATAGTCTTGAATAGCTGCTGGCGTATGGGAGTTTAACTCTTGACATCATTTTTGTTGTTGTTGACTGGTGGGGGATGGGGAATATAAGTGAAACCTATATCAAGGAAAAATAACCACTTTGGTCTTCTGTTTTATTACTATCTTTCCTGGATCCCTTAAAGGGCACCCAGATCACTTCATCTCAATGAATTGATCTGGGTGCCAAGCCCCTGTCTTTTTAATCCTGTAACTGACTGTTTTGCAGGAATGTCAATGTTTACATATCAGGGTTAACATGCATTTAGTGGCTGTTTTCCTGCCAGCACTGGATGTGCTTCTACCCCAATAGCCGTGTTAAACTAAGCTTTTCAATCAGATGGTTTCATAGAGGAGGAGTAGCTTCGAAATACTCGCCGCAAGATATAAGGTAAGTAAATGATACTGGTGTAGGGGACACCTACATCAATAGAGGAATACTATAGTGTTAGGAATACATGTTTATATTCCTAAATCTATAGAGTTCCTTTAATTACATTGTTTTCACATTATATGCAGTTTACTGTTAGGTACTGTATGTGTTTAATGGGGATACTGTCACAAGCTCCACTGGATTCCTCTCACAAGCTCAGAGTGTTGCTGCCATTATCACGGCAACAATCCGATCTCGATAGAATGAATTCTAACCGGAGGAGGTGCAGGCTAGAGTTCACTCACCACTAAGACCACTAGGGCTTCAACATTATTACCCCTTTCCCTGAGCAAAGGTAAGAAGGGAGGGGGGGACATAAATTATATTTAAAGGGACATTATAGTCACCAGAACAACTACAACTTAATGTAGTTGTTCTGGTGAGTATAATCATTCCCTGCAGTCATTTTCATGTAAAGGCAGTGCTTACATTGCCCCTAGAGGCACCTCCAGTGGCCACTCCTCAGATTTCCTGATTGGTCAAGCCAGTGTTTGACCCTGCCAACATCCTGCCTCCTTACCAATTTCAACCAATCCAATGATTTCCCAATGGGAAAGCATTGGATAGGCTAAAATCATAAATGTTAATAATGTCAACAAGGAGGCGGATCAGGGGCAGGGCCAGCACCGGCGGCTCCACACAGCGCTGGAAATAAGGTTAAATACTAAATGGTGGTTTTAGCACTATAGGATCAGTAATACACATTTGTGTTCTTCACCCTTTAGTGTTCCTTTAATAAAAACAAACAAACAAAAAATATATTTGCCTTAATATGCCCCACTACCTCCCAACAAATTCACACATTGCACCCACACACACAAACTGCACCTCTTTTACACACATTACATTTCAGACACACACCCACCCACAAGATCCCCTACACCATTCTGTATCTGCTACACACACACGATCCCCTACACTCAATAGATCCCCTATAGACACACACCGCACTACCTACACACACACTACATTTCTGACATACACGCTCTGGATCCCCTATGCACATACTAGATCCCTTGAAAGAAAACACACATACACTACATAACCTATACTTGCTTACACTACATCCCCTATGCACACACTCGCTACAGCCCCTAGCCACACATTTTACACCACAAACACAACATAGCTCAAACTGACCTATTTAAACAAAATACCACACCACAATCGGCTCACTCTACACGTACGCACGCAATCCCACAAGCAGGCTCCAAAAACATGCACATACAGCCCATTAAGCTCCTCACAAAGGCTGTTAGAGACCCTAGGTACGCCTCTGTTGGGGACACTTCCCAAAGCAGGGCAAATCTCCTCCTCCATTGACATGATTCCGTTACTATACTCTGTTGGCTAGGGGGTTGCCGTAGTAAATACATTGAAATTCCGGCTGTCTTCGGATGACCTGTTTCAATCTGAATAGGGTCTTTGTCAAAGCTTTACATATACCTTTTGTATTTGAAACCTTGCCAGATCACCTGTGAATAGCTGAATAAAATATGCCACGGTCACATTTTGGAGAAACTGAGTATTTGTTTGAATTAAATGCACTACTGTGATGGTTATTATATTATAGCAATATGTTGAATTAGCTTATGAATCGGCATGGTATATTCATTTATAAACTGTGCCTACTGATTTTGTGTACATATACAGCTCACTCCTTTTTTTTTTTTTGTATTGAAGAAGTAAAACCTTTTTTTTTAGAGGTATTATAATTACACTTGTAAATATGCATTCATAGCTTTTAAAAAAATAAATAAAAAAATAAATAAAAAAAATAAGTGTGTGTGTGTGTGTGTGTGTATATATATATATATATATATATATATATATATATATATATATATATATATATATATATATATATATATATATATAATGTGTATATGTATGTTTTAGGGTGATGTTGCTGCATTGCCCATATCAGGTATTATTGTTACTGTTATTTGAGAAAAAAAAAAAAATGTTTCGCTACAAAATCTAGTGGGGCTATTTTCTAATTTGAGAATTGTCAGGAATTTAAAGTGAATTTAAAACTTAAAGCTCAATTAGCTGACTTGGCTCTTGGTTCAGCTGTTTTGGTCTTAAATTTTGACTTTCATCAATTCCTGACAATTGTAACTGAATAACCCCAATAGCTTTTGGTTCATTCTGCAGTCATCCCTTTTAGTCGAATACCCATTGACATGAGTTGGACTGCTCAGCTCACATAAGTCTAGCCATACGTTTTGAGATTACCGTGTTGAACAAACAAAGCTCTCTACTGAGTTAGCTTTGATCCCATTGGCTTGGTCATGAGCCCTCTTAGAAGTATTGGACAAAGGCTTTCTTTTAGTGACTGCCTTAACTTGTTTAATGCAGAGGGAGTTTTGTTAGTGATTAAGTTGCAATGAAAATGCTAAACTTCAGATATATCTCAGGCTGCTTGGCCCTTGGGTAGAGAACTGCTGAAAATGAATATTTAAAGGAACACTCCAAGCACTATAACTACTACAGTGCACTGTTGTGGTTGTGATGCTAGTAGTGCTCAGACACCCCCGCAGTTTAACTAGTCAAACCTTTCGGTAACCATTTGACTTCTTACCTGGGGTCCAGCAGTTGTCACACCCTGTCTCCTTCTCTTCTGGTATGGAGAGCCGAAAGGTCCTGCTGATCTGAATGTAGGAGGCAGAAGAGTCTTGTACCGGAGCCCCAACTTCTGAGTTAAACTATTCCAAAACTGTTTAACCCCTGACTGTAAAAAGGCACCCAGACACTCCTGCCCTTATAACAAGTTATAAAGCTTAAAGGGACACTCCAGGCACCCAGACCACTTCTGCCCATTGGAGTGGTCTGGGTGCCAACTCCCACTACCTGTAACCCTGCAACTGTAAATATTAGCGTGAAATCCCCATAGGAAAGCATTGAAAGTATTTAAAATGCTTTCCTATGCATGCGCAATAGGTCTTCCCCGCCGGATGACGTCGGCGGGGGAGGAGCGTGGGCGGACCCTGAACCAGCGCCGAGGGAGGTGAGTCACTGAAGGGGTTTTAACTCCTTCAGCAACATGGGATGGGAGTTGGGAGGGAGAGGTTTGTTTTCCTGGCACTGGAGAGTCCCTTTAAGTGTACACTCTAATATTGGGAATAAAACATGTATTCCTAACACTAGCGTTGTCCTATTGTTTTAGCTTATTGGGCTCCACTTAAAGGAACACTAGAGTGTTAGTAATACAAATTTGTATTCATTACACTATAGTATCCCTTTCCCTGTAGGTCCCCCTCACCTGGGCAAAACACCTTGTTTTACTCCGGTTATTCACTCAGCTCTGCTGACCTACCCTCTGCCGCCAACATTATGGTGGAGGCCCCGCCTTCTCTGGCAGGGTCCAATCCAACTGGTGATGTTGGATGAGGCAGAGTGTCATTCTTCAGATGCACTATTGTTCACTCTAAAGTCTTGGATGAACTGAAAGCCCCTCTTTCTGATGTTGGGTTCTATGTCCCACTATATGTCACCTCTTATCCCTTAACAATAGTGGTGGTGGTATTTTTCTTGACTTGTGATGTAGGGCCTCTCTTTCTCATCCATTGCTAAATGTTCCTTTAGTGTACGCTTACAGACCAAGCTCTCACAAACTCTCCATAATTGTAAGATCCTTCGAATAACTTGTTCATGTGGCACTTAATAAATAAACGTTAATTTGGAAGGTTATCATGCTCCAGCAATTTATTATGTTCCGGGCTGCTGGTTTAACATCCTGGATATCCTCCCCTATCAGTCTGATCTTATGTACTCAAATACCTCATATGGGTGTGTAGACATTATTGGTTTGATATGCACCACTAGCGACTTGACACAAAACCCCATTCATTTATTGAGTTATATGCTGAAGTTAGAGTCTGCGTTTTTTTTTTTGTTTGTTTAATTTTTATTTTTATTATTTCTTCAATCTAATATTGTAACTTCTTAAAAAGTAATTGCATGTATTTTTCCCAACTTGGCTTCTCCATACGTTCAACAGGTTGTGCAACTGTTGGCTTACTTCCCCGTCAGGGTTAAAGGGACACTATAGTCACCTGAACAACTTCAGCTTAATGAGGTTGTTCAGGTGAGAACTATAGCTCCCTGCAGCCTTTCTCATGTAAACACTGTATTTTCAGAGAAAATACAGTGTTTACATTGAAAGCTAGGAACACCTCCAGTTGCAGTCACTCAGAGTGAACCAGAAGGACTTTGGAGTTGGCATAATATGCCTCCATCCACTCAGATCTGCTGTGCACTGTGATTCAGTATCTCCTCCCACTGCATGCAGACACTGAACTTTCCTCATAGAGATTCATTGATTCAATTCATCTCTATGAGGAGATGCTGATTGGCCAGGGCTGTGTTTGAATCATACTGGCTCTGCCCCTGATCTGCCTCTTTGTCGGTCTCAGCCACTCCTATGGGGAAGCACTGTGATTGGATCAGGCTATCACATGTCAGCAGACTGCTTATTTTTCCTGAGTCTCCGCATGCAGATTTACAGCTTCAGGCTTGAATACAGTAAGATTTTTACTATATTTATGGAGGCATGAGGGACCCAGGGGGGCTAGATGGTGGTGTTAACACTATAGGGTCAGGAATACATGTAGTTGCACTGGTGGCTATAGTGTCCCTTTAATCTATAAACTGGAATTTCTTGAGAATCAAATGTGAAATTACCTGTTTAGTGAATAAACCGGTGTGTATGAGCAAGTTATGTTTTTCTTATATGTTGAAGGAACATTAGACCATATTTTGATTTCCCTAACCCTGAAACGCTACACAGATTTCTTATTTTTTTTTAAATTAGACTTTCTTTGATAGATTTGTAATTACTTTCCATAAATTCAGAATGCGTCATGATGTTCCAGACAAATTATGTCATCCTTGTATCCTACCGTCTTTTATGTAAGCATTCTGGCAGGTGTGCTTAGAATTTAAAAGCATAACCCTTAGCTAACACTTGGCTTCTGAGTTGTGCAAAAATCTTACATGCTAGATAAGACACAATGTTTGCATTGAAAGTGCTTCTGCTACTATAATAGTCAGACTTTGTTTCAATCAATGCTTCTCATAGAAAGCACTTGATTGGAGGAGCGCAGCTCATGTCACACATGTGCTTCTTTTTCACAATGCTTCTCTATGAGAAGTACTGGATTTTAGAAAAAGGCAGATGTCAGCATACTTGCTGATGTAGTAGGAGGCAGAGCGGGTAGCTGCAATGACAGTGTCTCAGTGCTGGAAACTGCACTGCCCCAGGAAGCACCTCTAGTGGCTGTCTGAGGAGTGGCCAGTGGAGGTGTCCTTGAGGGCAATGTAAACACGTTCTTTTCTATGACAGGGTAGTGTTTACATGAAAATGTCTGCAGGGACTGATTATACTCACCAGAACAACTACAATAAGCTGTAGTTGTTCTGGTCACTATAGTGTCCCTTTAAACATGGAGCATGTTTCAGATATTTTGGTTTTGAAAATGGTTACTTTATTTTTATAATTACTGACACTGTTTTCTTTAATATTTAGATTATGTTGTTTATACATTGTGTGTGTTCGTTCCTTTTACAGCCAGGTAGGTGGTATTTCTGGTGGCTGGTTATTAAGTCATATTCCATCTTTGTCTGTCCATAAGTATCTGCTCTCAAATCACACTGACAATATTATGTGAGATTACATGGAGTGATCCGAGAACTTGTCTCAGTCACGTCTGAGCTGACCTAACAGAACCCAAGCTGAAACCGTGTCAGAAGTGATGTCAGATACCATATGTTGAATTTTTGGAGACTAGTGCTGTATTGACCCCATACATCCCAATGACCGGATAGACCTAATAAGAGGACTGCTTTCTAGGTATTACAACCATAAATCTTACAGAAGGGGTATATCTAGCATAGCTTATAAAACCAGTTTGTGGTTGTAGTTTTTTTGCTTTTTCTTGTTTTTGCTTATTGAAATTTTGCCGTGAGCGTTACTATTCCATTGTATAATTCTTGCATCATACTGACAAGATATGGTTTATTTTGTCTGTGTGTGTGTGTGTATTGGTATAGCATCGACTTATTCCACAGCGCTTTACAATATTATGAAAGGGGGACACTTTACAATAAATGAGACATTTACAAAATGTTACAGTAACAATAGGCTGATGAGGGCCCTGCTCAAAAGCGCTTACAATCTAGAGGACGTGGGGGTTACCGCATGCAACTCATTTTCTGACTTGGTGTAGATATACCAATATATACATTTTCAATCTCTTTAAAGAGACCTAACAAAAGTAAGACACTGAAAAGTTGAGGGTGCTTTGAAGTTAGATTTTTAGCAAGACTTTATTTCTATGAAATACTCATTTTGGGTGGAGGAGGACGAGAGTATTGTTCTAAGGGAAACCTTCAATATGAAAAATATTATTTTTATTATTTTTTTGTTACTAAGGTTTAGATCATTTTTATTTATTTTTTTTAATTTTATTTTTTTAAACCATTTTTGCTCATCATTAATCTAGCACTGGACAGCCATTCCTCCTATTAAGTATTATCTGTGGTCCATTCCAATGTATCTAAATGTAGACCTACTACACATGCATGGCAATCACTGCTCAGCAACTCGGATACTTGGCAACATCGAATGTAAATACATCTGAGCCACTAGAGGCACACTGACTAGCTATTTAAAACTGTATTTTTTTATTTTATTTTTTTTTATATGGTAATGTTTGGACATATAGTGGTCAAGCAATTTTCCTGTGCAATTGTTACATGTGAATTCTTGATTCTTATCTGATTACATTGAAGCTCTGTAGTGAGGGCATTAATTTAAAACTATGAACCAGATTAATCTGGAACATTTTTTTTCATAAATGTGGAAATATTACATAAATTGTTTCCTATGCTTGTTCTAAAAGCAGCGATCCAAAAATACATATGTAAATTGGCGGTTAGGTAAATTAAAATTCCATGTAGAATAACCTTTCAAAGCGTGTCACTGATACATTTGTCATGTTTGGAGAAGGATTTCTAGGGCTTCAATTTGTTTTCTCTTGTCTGGTTGTAATACAATAATTGTTTATTCATGATTGTTCCTGCTGTGATCTTTTCTTTTCTCTACCAGTACCACTTGTCTTTTTATACTGACATTTGCTGAATGTGTGTTCCTTCCCATTTCTTAACTACTGGGAGTCTTCATCTCCTTTTGTCAGTTGCTTTCATGGAAAACATAGCACCACTTAATTTTGAACTTTGACCTCCTGCTTCTGCCTCAACTCCCTGATAATGTTAAGGAGGACATTGAAAAATAAGAGTTTTGACATATACATAATTTTTACAATATGTTTTAACCACCCTACCATGGAACCTTTTTATTGTGTTATGCATAGCACACTCTCTCTCATCTTTTTTTATAGTTATATTTTCGTTCTAAGTTCTTTTACTAGCCCTAAAACCTAACTTTATTCTGGGTTGTAAATTTGTAATCTCCAGAATGATGAAAAAGATGCTGGGTACTGAGGAAACATCATTTTATAATACTACTCAAACAGTTTGACCCAGAACTGTCAGGTGGTATCTCAATCTCCTAGCACACTAACCACTACAATGGGCTGTATATGGTGCTAGGATTGCCCTTTGACTATTGGTAGTCATAAAGAAGTAGCTGACCCATTGTGAGGCAATGGGTGCCCTTCAAATAAAATTGTGCACTTGATGATCTAGATTCCGCAGCCATGTGCGTCTTCTTGAAGGACAACGACAAGGACCAGTGAATTCCTCATTTTACTCCTTTTCGTAAAATAACTAATAATAAGATTTTATATAAATGTGTTCATTAGGTCTGAAAAATAAAATGGGATGTAGAAGACCTCTATGCTTGAACTGTGGGACTCTGTTGCAAGTCCCCATCAGCCACTGTCCATATAAACACTGCTTTTTCCAGCTGTCAGTCAGCCTAGAGATATAAAGAAGAGCAGAAGCACTCTATCTGTTTTTCTTCCTCCAATGCAGTGTGTGCCCTAGCTGTGCCTTGATAAATGACATATCAGTCATGTTAACTTTTTTTTTTTTTTCCAAGTGATACTCCATTTTTCTTAGCCTTTTCTTTTTTTTCGTTAAAGAAACGCTATAAGGTCAGGAACACACCATCTAGCCCCCATGGCTCCCCCTTGCCTGTCTAAATATAGTAGAATCTTACCTTATAGCCACCTGCTGCTGCTAGCTCTGCCTCTGATCTGCCTGCTTGGCTGACATCAAAAACTAGAAAAGCTACAATTTCTGGGGAAATTGTGTGAAGTGTTCTTGCCTCCACCAGTAGTCTACAACTGGAGTGGGCAGGGTAACTGGGTGGAGTGGCTTGAGTAACTGTTGTGTGGTTCGAGTTGGAGTAACTGGAAAGGTTGGACTGGGCTGAGTAACTGTTTGGAGTGAGTAAAGATAGTAAACATTACACTAACCAATTGATTTATCAAATTTAAAAAGTGCACATGGCAAGCTTGATAGAGTGAGAAATGCATTTCAACATTTATTTATATAGCCCGTTTAAATGCAACGTTGTTGCCCAAAGTGCTTCACAGTTACATTAAAACATACATTTATAAAAACATTAGCAGGTGTTCTCTATGACATCACTTGCTGTTCCAGCCTGGCACAGGTCAGAGTATATTGGCGGTTGCCATCTTCAAACGGTCGTATTTTAAAAACTATAAATCCTACAGCAAAGCTTTATATTGTGAGAATCACAAGACCCAGACCTACATTTTGATGCATAGTATGTCTCTGAAATAAAAACGAAGGCACAGTCGCAGTGCAGAAATTACCCTTCAAATTTTTTATTTATTTATTTTAATTTTTTTTTTTTTTATTCTTTATTTTACTTGTGCATAAAGTAACAATAAGCATGCAGAGCCACAACAGCAGCTGCAAGCATTTTCATATCATTGCAAAGTGTGACCGTTAAAATCCTTAAGGACCGGACTGTTTTTGCGATGTTGTACATTTGTGACAAGGCCTCTTTTTTCACTTTTGTGGTGTTTGTGTTTAGCTGTCTCTCTCATTTACTGTTTTCCGCTCTCTCATTTACTGTTCTCATACAAATTATATATTGGGGGTTTTTTCAGGACAAAAGGGGCTTTCTTTACATACCATTATTTATATAATTTCATGTAATTTAATTTAAAAATAAAATAAAAAAAGATGAAAAATTGAAAAAAGAAACATTTTTTTTTTCTTTTTTACTCCTCTACAAAAGCGAATGGGGAAAAAAACTGCTAAATAGATTCAAAATTTTGTCCTGAGTTTAAAAATACCCTGTGTTTTTATGTGCTTTTTTTTTTTGCATGTTATAGGGCTATAGGTACAAGTAGGATATTGCGGTTTCAAAACATACATTTTTAAAATTTATCAATAGTGACATTGTAACACTATTATCTGACATAAATCTCTGAATAACACCCCACATGTACATATTTATTTATTTTTTATTTTTTTAAAGTAGACAACCAAGGGTATTCAATATGGGGTATGTCCAGTTTTTAGTAGCCACTTAGTCGAAAACACTGGCCAAAGTTAGCATTCATATTTGTGTGTGAAAAAAGTTAAAAAACTAAATTGAACGCTAATTTTGGCCAGTGTTTGTGACTAAGTGGCTACTAAAAAAAGCCTGGACATACCCCATTTGCAATACTTTGGGTTGTCTTCTTTTGCAAATGGTATGCCATCATGGGGGTAATTCTCATTCCTGGGCTACCATATGCTCTCAAAGGCAACGTAACCAACCTGGCCTTTTTCAATGTAAAGATATTTGACCCATATATTTGACCCTGTAACTTTCAAAAACACTATAAAACCTGTACATGGGGGGTACTGTTATACTTGTGAGAATTTGCTGAACACAAATATTAGTGTTTCAATACAGGAAAACGTATCACAGCAATTATATCATTAGTAAAAGTGCGGTTTGTGTGTGGAAAAATGCAAAAAGTAACTTTCACTGACAATATCATCGCTGTGATACGTTTTACTGTTTTGAATCACTAATATTTGTGTTCAGCGAAGTCTCCCGAGTAAAACCGTACCCCTGTGTACAGGTTTTAGGGTGTTGTAGAAAGTTACAGGGTAAAATATAGTGCTAGCAAATTAAATTCTCTGGACCTTCGGCCTGGGTTGGCAGGCAGGTCCCTCAAATTGCAATCAATTAAATTACTTAATTATGTAAAAATATTACATAAATCCGCACGTAGAATCGATATATATATTTGAAGTCTACGTGTGTGTGTGTATTTATATAATTATTTATGTAATTTTGTATATATTTTACAAAATATAAAGATCCAGCGCACTCACCTATCTACTAAACAGCAACTTCAATGTTGAAAGATTTTATTAGTTTTTTTTTTAAAACACCTAATCTAGGCAAAAATAATGGGGGTTTAGTTACATTATATGATCATACATTGCATAAGCCTGCCACAACATCAATGTACCCCATCTTTGGCAGGTCCTACACTAACAGCCTAATGTCTGAGCAGCCAGCCCCCCCGCCCTCTTTATTTATTTATTTATTTATATATATATATATATATATTTATTCTCATATTCTCAAAATACAGTTAGAATAAAATTTCATATATATTTTACATTTTTATTTTTACATGGTTTTTATTTAATTTAAATTACTTATTTGTGTTTTTATAATATTTAATTGTAATTTAATTATAAGTGTATTTTTATATTAATATATATACATATTAATATAAAAATACACTTAGTATGACTATATATATGTCTGTGTGTGTCTATATATCATATTTATATACACATATCATTTTTTTTATTTTATTTTTTATAAACATGTATTGTATTTTTTGGGGGGATTTTACACATGCAGGGAGACTGCCTGTCAGCACAGGCAGTCCCCCTGCAGGAAAACACATGGACACCTATTGTGACCGCTCTGTTAAGCGATCACATGGCCACAGGTGTCCTAATCCGCCATGGGGAGACTGTCTGGGCTGCAGGCAGTCTCCCCACAACGGGAGCACCACCGTTCGCCACTGAGGGAACGACGGCGATCGGGTAAGTACATTGGACCGTTAGGACGGTTCAGAACCGTCACCAGTCGGCAATGGAAAAATGCAGATGACGGTCCTGAACCGTCCTTTTTTTATATAACATGAAAATAACAAGTTATGAGGTGTCAGTAGTTTGTAGTAAACATGCTAGGCTAGAGATTCATATGACATAGTTAGTTACGTTTAAGCTTATAGTATGGTATGTAGCTTTGCATTTTCGAGAGGGTAGATGTTTAAGCTTATATCAATATTACAACGTTATAGAAAATTGCAATCTAAGTGAGTGCCCGCTACCGAAGTGGAAGGCTAGATAGTAGGGATCGACCGATATTGATTTTTTTAGAGCCGATACCGATAATCTGCGAACTTTCAGGCCGATAGCCGATATCTTGCCGATATTCTGTACATTTACTATTTTGAATAAATAAACTAATTTGAAAGGTAAATGCACAAAATATACATGCCACATGTAGTGGATGAAGTGTGTTTAGACAGGGGAACTGTGTGTGTTTGTGTAGTGTGTGTGTGTGTGTAGTGGATGCAGAGTGTGTGTATATAATGCAGTGTTTATGTAGTGTTTGTGTATAATGCAGTGTGTTTTTGTGTGTGTATGTAATGCAGTGTGTGTGTGTTTGTGTAGTGTGTATGTATGTAATGCAGTGTGTGTTTGTGTAGTGTGTGTTTGTGTAGTGTGTATGTAATGCAGTGTGTGTCTGTGTAGTGTGTATGTAATGCAGTATGTGTACTGTGTTTGTGTAGTGTGTATGTAATGCAGTGTGTGTATGTAATGCAGTGTGTGTGCAGTGTAGTGTGTGCAGTGTGTGTCTGTAATGCAGTATGTGTGCAGTGTGTGTTTGTGGTGTGTGTGTAGTGTCTGTCTGTGTAGTGTGTGTATGTAATGCAGTGTGTGCCTGTGTAGTGTGTATGTAATGCAGTGTGTGTGTATGTAATGCAGTGTGTGCCTGTGTAGTGTGTATGTAATGCAGTGTGTGTGTATGTAATGCAGTATGTGTGCAGTGTGTGTTTGTGTAGTGTGTGTGTGTGTTTGTGTAGTGATGTAATTTGTGTAATTTTTTATTTTAATATTTTTTTTAATATTTAAATGTTGTTGTTTTTTGTTTAGTTCCCCCTCCCTAGTTTGTGTAGTGTGTGTGTGTAATGCAGTGTGTGTGTCTGAGTAGTGTGTATGTAATGCAGTATGTGTGCAGTGTGTGTTTGTGTGGTGATGTAATTTGTGTAATTTTTTATTTTAATATTTTTTTTAATATTTAAATGTTTTTTTTATTTTTTGTTTAGTCCCCCCTCCCTGCTTCTTACCAGGGAGGGGGATATAGTATCCCCTGGTGGTCCAGTGGCTTGTTAAGTACAGTGGTGGCTCAGCAGCAGCAAGCACTGACTTACCTTGCAAGCAGCTCCTACAGCTCCCTATGTAAATCTCGCGGCTCTTAGTGCCGCGCGGAGCGTTGCCATGGTAACCCGTGGCAACGCTCTGCGGCCGCGGGTCTCGCGAGATTTACACAGGGAGCTGCATGCAAGGTAAGTCAGCGCTTGCTGCTGGCCCCCACAGGACCGCCGGGCTTGTAATGGGCCCGGCGGTCCTGTTATATATTATCGGCAATATCGGTATCTGAATTGGCCGATACCGATATTGCCGAAAATACCAAATATCGGCCGATAATATTGGCCAGACCGATAATCGGTCGATCCCTACTAGATAGCATGAGATGCCTCTCTATGCGGATTACATGTTGAGAAATAATAAAATTAACTATTTTTTTAAACGAAAGTTAAGCGAGCGTAAATCATATAGCTTGTGTTTGCTGAGCAAGGGACGGTAGCTTTAATTCTGAGTGACTTCTAAGCAGGTCTGCCGCCAAGCCATGGTTGAGCACGGTAGTCATCTGCTAAGTATGACCACCTTTTTATAATGTGGCAAAGACAAGATGGCCTCAAGCTACACAGTCATGTCTGACTACGAGAATAAAACAAGGACGGTCTAGTTCAGTATATCAGGTTTGTGATGCTCATTAATTGTGGGGGCCCAAGGCAGCTAGCTAGGCATGGTAATATATACCAGTGTAACTGTGAGTAGACATGCTATCGGGTTAGTGCCCCCCTGGGCGTAGTATTAGTAGCAAGTCGCCCCACAGTGTCATTAGACAGTCTAAGGAGAGACAGCAGAAATGAAAAATCAAAGTATAAAAAGTATATCAAAGTATGAAAGCAAAATTAGCTACTCAGGTCGTCAAGGTGAAAGTCCAGCCCGGTGTCAGTCCCATAACCTAGCTTAGCCGATTCCGTCCAGTGTGCCCTTCAAATTTGAGCTGGCTAGAGTGGAGTTTCAATGAATGTCAGTGGACACCGTGAGTTGCAAACAAATGGTCATATTGTGAAAACTATATGGACTATGGCTTAGCCGTGGACACGTGTCATGCCAAAAGCATGAGTTGGTGTTTCATGGTTGTTGATATATGTTAAGAGTTTTTTTTGGTAAACCTTGGGATGACATTTATTGTGGACTTTGATCTTGCACCAGGCCTAGACCATAAAACATCTAGATAGCCATCACCAGAGCTGGACACAAGGAATTGCATAGAGTGGGCAATAAACTGCAAGACCAACCCCCCCCCAGGGGTCTGCCCACTGAGCAACAACCAGTTTAGATATATTAATGAGGGTGCTGGAGTTATTTAATTTTTCTTTGGTCAGCAACTTCTAGGAGACCTATACCATCTAAGACTCCCACAAGAATTCTATATGGGGTAAATACATGTAAGGAATTTCTTGTGTTTTCTCCTATTTTATGTACTGTTTTGCAATTTATCTGTATGTCATTTATTTCTGTATTTTGTACTCAGCACTGTGAATCTTTTTTGTCAGATTAAATGTTTACTTAATCAGCTTGTGTCTCTGTTCTCTATGAGCTTCACTCGCCAGAGGAAAGCTCAGGTAAACACTTTACCAAAAAGGGTTAATTATATGTGTTTGATCAGTAAAAGTAGAACTGTGATTCTATAATTCTCCTGTGTGTGGGGTAACCTAAGACGCCTGGGTTTAAAGTCTTGGTGGTGGCAGTAAAGTGTGTACTGGGGGTTAGTGTAGAAGGGATTGCAGGGGTTAATTGAGTGGTTGCTGGAACTAGCAACAGGTAACCAGGGGTCTGGTGTCATTAACCCTGTCACTTCCACACTCTTCCCACTGTCTGGGCTGGGCTTATAGCCCACACTCGTGACAACATTTTTAGTGGCAGCAGGGATAGCTGAACGTTTTGATATAAGATTTGTGTAGGTGGGCTTAAAAACTAGGGAGTGGTGGCAGTTTAGAAATGATGTCCTGATTTTTCAGCTTTTGCCAACTCCCTCTCTAGTTTTGAACATTTTGCCATTCATTCCTATGGGACCAATTTCGCCACAAGAACGACGATATTCCGTGAACCATTCGGCGAAATGTTCCACAAAGTAATAGCAATCCAATCGGGAACAATCCGCACGTTTCAGGTACATTACTGTCTATGTAGTGTAAAACTGTGGGAGGAGTTAGGGTGGTAAATTTGGCTATAATAATATATATATGTGAGATAAAATTAAGTGGTCTTGCTATGCAAGAACACTTAATAAGCTGTAGTTGTTCTGGTGACTATAGTGTCCCTTTAATGTCCAGAGAAGTAAAAGTACACTTTTTTTTTAATATTTGATTTTTATAAATGGCTGTGAATCTCCAATACAAGAAACTAGGTGTTCTTTCTTGGTCAGAATATTTCCAATGTCCATTTTCAGAAAGATATTTGTAAGTGCTACCGAAATCATTTGACATGAAGTAGTGATTGGGTGTTTCAGGATAGTTAATATCACACTGTGACTGCATATGACCTCAAATTACCAAGAGGACCACAGCGTTCATATTGTTGTAACAGTTGCCCTGATTTTATATCTTGGAGCCTTGCAAGCTTTCAACAACCTACCATACATGACTACGTGGCTGTAACATTTAGGGGACATATTTTCCTGGCCTTTGAGTTTGTAATGCCCTGTGTGTGATTTTTGTTCTGTGTCATTCAGCTCCTTCACCGTGAACCTTGCCTTGAAAAGTATTTGATTTACACTGTTTAATCATGAGTCTATCTTTTAACCGTGGACTTTCTCCTGTTTGTCATGAAAGAACGCACCATATCTTAACTTCTTTCGGGAAGAGTATTGTAATCTCTGCTTGCCCGATAGTTACCTTGCATGACGAACCCTCTATCCTCATTTCATCTATCGGCCCTCTGGACTTTGATCTCCTTTAATGTGTCATAGATATGTCATTTCTTTTGCACACTGTGTACACATTATAATTCCATCTGTGACGTTCCATGTACAGGAAGTGAATAGCATTCAGATCAACGGAGCGGCTTATTCATTTCTTGTGATGCTTTCTCATGAGATTTGCTTTGTTCTAGCTTCTGTTAATGACTTGAATTATAATTTCATATTCTGACTTCAAGGGATGTCAGAAAACAAAACTGATGTGCTGTTGTCGTATTTCTTTTATTCCCCCCCCCACCCCCTCTTTTCCGCTTCCTTTTGCATGTACTAATAATTTGATCAAGAGTCACAAGACATCCCCCTGACTGCTGTCATCAATAGGAGCTTAAACAGAATACTAAACTGCATCGTGTCGTCACTGGTCCAGCAAAATAAAGGCATCTTATTTAAGAAATGTTCCCCTGCGTGTGTAAGTGTACAGACCAGCGGGAGCCTGCATGTTATTGTGTTTACCAAATTATGCCGTCAAAAAATTTAAATATTTTGAGAACACTGTTTATAATAAGTTTCTAGCTATAAACCATGCTCAAACCCTGTGTGCCCTTATTTGTAATAACTGGTACCACAGAAGCTGCAATGTTGAACATCTCGGACCTACTAATATTGTAGGTGAAGTACTGCAGTGACTAGCAACCTAACATTTAGTTTAGATGGACCTGACTGGATTTCTTGAGTTATTTTTATTATTTTTTTATTTAACTAGGTTGGTGTCCCTTACTCGGGAATATTCTGGGATGTCAAGTCAGCAGGGGCACTTTTGAAAGTCTGGATGCTCGTTGTAGGCTCTGTAGATTTGGTACATTGATCTCATGAGCTGAGTCTTTAAAGATGTCAAAGAAGATTACATTTGGGGAAATTGCGACAGTGTTTGTCATATTGTAAATCCACTGAAAGTTAGATGCGAACTTACTTTAGGCTTGTCTTGATCATGCTGATTAATATAACTTTTTACTATTGTAAGAAGCATAATTTAGAGGTAAATAAGGCCCTGCTCAATCAAGCTTGCAATTTTTGATTTGAAGTAGGCGGTATATCATTAAGTGTCTTGCCCACGCGTATTTGTGAGGTGGTGTGACAAGATTCAAACCTGGGTTTCCCAGAATTGTGATGAGTGTATACTCCTACCTGGCAATGTATTAAAGCAGCCATGGCTAGGTTTGATCTGCTATCTTCTGCTAGCTACTGTGGTCCAGGTTGTGCCTCGGCAGAAAATACATCTTCTATGACCATGTGAAAACAACTTTGAAGAATGAAGTGGCCCATGCTGGAAGTAGACCAACAGACCATCAAGTACTTATGCTACTGAAACAGAATACTATAGATAAAGGCAGTTGGCAATACTGAGTTTGGAGGTCACAGACTATGAGGACTGGGTTAGAAAAAGGTTCAGCCTTTGCTTCTAAATGGTCCCCTAGCATCAAGAAGCTTGCTTAATTGTCTAGTTTCCTGAATTCAGTTTGAGTCCTTGTATAGCACTGTGGAATATGTTGCTGTAATTGAAATAACCACTTTGGACTTTTTCTTAGGACACTTCATCCCTTTTGTGAAAACAATAGGTTTGTGCACTAAACACAGTGTCAGGGTGAATTCGAAAAAAAACTATTGCAAAATTAAAGCCTAAAGTTGGGTTTGTAAAATGATCAAACGTGTAAATATTTTTTTTTTTTTTTTAAATACTATTTCCATTTCTGTAGTATTGCACAAATTCTGAAAAATAAAAACATTTTTATTTTTATGTTTTTCTTGTGTGTAGAGGGAAAGTATAAAGTCGGAATTGCCCAGTCTGTACTTTGAACACTTTGCCTGGCAGTAATAAGATTTAAAGGTACACTATAGGCACCCAGACCACTTCATTTCATTGAAGTGTCTGGGTGCAGTGACCCTGTCCTCTTAAGCATGCAATGTATAACATAGACGTTTTTAGAGAAACTGCACTGTTAACATTGCAGGGTTAATGCCACCTCTAGTGGCTTACTTCTAGACAACCATTAGCGGCTCTTCCGGGCATTTCACTCCGCAAAACGATGTTGAATATCCTCACGCTTTGCATGAGGGCAACCAGTACCTTTAAATCACTCATAGAAAAACATTGATTCAGTGTTTTCCTATAGGGAATGTCTAATGTGCATGCATGCTCGGTTCCTCCATTACTATGATGTCAGAGGAGATTGGGCCAGTGCTGAGGGAAAGGGGTTTTACCCTTTCAATACTTGAGGGGGGGCCTTTAGCTACTGGCAGAGTCATTCGATAACGTTAGAAATAGGTTTGTATTCCTAACTCTGTAGTGTTCCTCTAAAGGCAGACTGAGGAGTTGGAGTTAGTCGTGAAGCTGGAGGCAGTTTTGGTTAAAGGGTCACTATAGTCACCATAACAACTACAGCTTATTGAATTTGTTCTGGTGAGTAGAATCATTACCTTCCGGCTTTTTGCTGTAAACACTGTCTTTTCAGAGAAAATGCAGTGTTTACATTACAGCCTAGTGATAACTTCACTGGCCACTCCTCAGATAGCTGTTAGAGATCCTTCCTGGGTCATGGCTGCCTAAAATGCACCCAAACATTCAGTGTCTCCTCCCTCTGCATGCAGACATTGAACTTTCCTCATAGAGATTCATTGATTCAATTCATCTCTATGAGGAGATGCTGATTGGCCAGGGCTGTGTTTGAATCATGCTAGCTCTGCCCCTGATCTGCCTCTTTGTCAGTCTCAGCCAATCCTATGGGGAAGCATTGTGATTGGATCAGGCTACCACTTCTGATGATGTCAGCAGACTGCTTGTTTTTCTGAGTCAAACAGCATGCAGATTTACAGCTTCAGGCTTGAATACAGGAAGATTTTTCTATATTTATGGAGGCATGAGGGGTCCAGGGGGGCTAGATGGTGGTTTTAACACTATAGGGTCAGGAATACATATTTGTGTTCCTGACCCTATAGTGATCCTTTAATTGGAGTCGGTAAAAAAAAACTTAATATATATCATGATAGGTATATTCCTTCTCTATATAGAAAAGGTCTTGCACACCTGATAAGTCACGAAAACTTTTTTTTTTTTTTTTTGTCTCCTTTTAACCAGTGCTCTGCCACACTGATAGAGAAGTGTCCATAATAAACCAGCACTTCAAGGTATTTGATATATAAAGAAGTCTTTATTTACTGGTATTTCCCCCCCTACCCCCCCAAAAAAGACACAAATGAAGTCAAAAAGGTTGACGTCTCAGGTCTATGTAAGAACTTTCATCAGGAACTATGTACTGATGAAAGTTTTAACATAGATCTGAAACATCAACCTTTTTGACTTCTTTCATATAATTTCTTTGGAATACCAATAAATGAAAGCTTCTCTATACCGAATACCTTGGGGTGTCAATCTGGCTTATTATGGTCATTAATTGGCATATACAGAGGTATAAGTTGACCACAAAAAAATAGAGGCGTTATATACCTATGTACGGCAGGTAAATTGACTAACAAATTTGTGTGCAACATTTAGCTCTAGGCTAGGCCTATGGACTCTAATGCTCACGATTTGGACCTAGGTTAGGCAGCAGAAGTCAACAAATAGTCTGGTTCATAAAAAGTTATATTATGGTTTCCTGACATGAGTTCTAAATAATAAGATGGTCAGAATTTATCTGAAAACAAAACATGAGTGTATAGTTTACTTCTGTCCATAAATGTGGTGTGTATGCGCGACGGTACTTATCTCTCCAGACAGACCGTTGTATTTACATACGAAGGATATGATGCCGCAAATGCTAATGCTATCTGCTAGTCTTCACAAACTTTTTGTGTAAAGAGTAAATAATGGCTCTTAAATGTAATCAATCGAGTTACATTACAGCCTAGTGATAACTTCACTGGCCACGCCTCTGATGGCTGCTAGAGCTGCTTCCTTAAGCTGTCTTGCCTAGTGTCTTGCCTAGATTTCACTATATTTAGGGAGGCAAGAGAGGGCCAGAGGGCTAGATGGTGGTTTTAACACTATAGTGTCGGAAATATGTTTGTGTTCCTGACCCTATAGTGCTCCTTCAAGTGCCTACTGCAAACCAAATTGCAACGTTCTGACAGCTAATATAAAAGTGATCTATTTGTGGGATACAGAAAAGAAGGGGGGTGGCGTTAAATGGGGGAAAGATTTACACAGTGATCCATAACATCCCAGAGTCATTTAATACAGAAAAAAGGATGTTTAGGTCGTCTTTGTTGCCCTTAAAGGCTCGTAGTAGGGAGCGGAGCCTAGCTTCCAGGCTGATCAGACGTGGATGCTAAACAAGGAGGGGACACCCGGAGGAACCGACTGATACCCGATTCTCGTCTAACAAGAGCCGGGAACCCTAAAAACCTGCTGAGGCCTACTGGGGATCGAACCGAGGAGAGGCGGCCGCTTTCCTCGCTAGAGAGCCAGACCACAAGCTCAGCATACCTCCTAACTCCTTTCCCCCCCCCCCCTGGACCGGTGGGGGACATCCCGGTCCACACTAAGCGACTGAAGCACAGACTACTAGCTACTGCCAAGGGGCCTGAGCCAGACACCTGGGTGAGCCACGAGGCACCCTCAAGATGGCCACCACAGCGCAACCCCAGCACAGCCCAGTAAGCCAGACGGACCAAAGCTGGAGAGAGGCCTTTGACGCCCGGTTTGAGGCTATTTGCCAGGCCTTCTGGGACCGCTTAGCCAAGCGGGGACCCCAGCCGTGCCCTCCCGAAACAGAACCTACCTACCACACAGCAGCGGACACCTGTCCCTCTTCTGGGCCGGGGGCCCAACTGGAGGAAACCCCAGGCCGTAGTCCGACCACCCACAGGGAAGACCGCAAGCCGAAAACCCCGGGGACCCACGATCCGGCCTCCCGACGGAGGGGGATCCACGGACAGAGGGCACTAGCCCCCTACAAAGCCCAGAGCCGAAGAGACAGAGACCCATCGTGCAGCACACAGAGCTCGCAACGCGAACAGGGCAACCCACGTTCCCGCATACCGACAAGAAGCACGAGCAGAACAGACCTGGAAACGGACTCTCCATTGCGGCAAGCACGGGGCATAGGCTGAGGAAGGCACACAACACACTCATCAGCCTACCTCCTGAAGCCTGCCAACGGTCTGCGACCTGACAACCCCTCATGGACACTGCTAACTGTAAATAGCCCATTGTACACACAGGCTTACTCACACCTTAGCTAACAACGAAAATCCTAGCTTCTATAGCTATATCAGTCTTATACACGCTGTCGCTTCACCAGCTTGTTACACATAGATCCTACACTTCTATGTCTGATAACATCACACTAGCCTAGCATATTACCCACAAAACATGCATAATCTACATGCCTAGCAATGTGTAACCGCAAGCTTCCAACTTAACCCACGCTCTGACCAAGCATATTCACAGCATAAATACATTACAGACGAAGCTACACGGTTAACCCTGATTATGTTAAACATGTTTATGTTATAATGCAATTGTGCCTGATATTCAAATGCCCAGCACAATAAGAATGGGTTAAATTAAATTAAGCATGGTTACAGCTATTTAAGCGGTTAAATGTTAACTGTTATAGTGATTAGGATAATGTAATTGTCGAGGGCTATTAAGCTTAGTATAACTGCGAACATCGAATATAACAAAATGAATGATCGCTGTATAGGCTCCATACTCTACACATGGTATAACAACTGAGTTACTAATGCCAACCTAGTAAAATTAGCGCTAACGGAACCTTAATGTACAAAATGTTTATCTAGCACGACTCAAGCATATACCCAAATATAAAATTAGTGCACTGTTCAACATACCCCAATGCTCTTACTACTGTGTAACTATTGTCTGGAAATGTGCATGTCGATTGCCTTTGGGGTACCCCATGCCTGTTTGTTATCTTTATATGCACTGCAAAAATAAAAAATTAAAAAAATTAAAAATAAATAAAGGCTCGTAGTAATGGCATATTGGTGGTGTCATCAATGGTTAGGTGCTATGGCTCAATGTAAAGGGATTTAGTGGGGGAGGGGCGAGGGGTTTGGGCTCTTCAGCCTGCCTTTAGAGTTGACTGTTGTGGTGTTCTCTTTACGCCTGTTGGTGTTGCAAGTGTGTCAATGTCTATTGATTGAGTTTGATCGTCCTATGTTTGTGGGGGGGAGGGGGTTCTTTGAGGGTATCTCTCTGGTAGGCATCTGGCCCTGTTTTGGATACGCTTTGCTTATATTTCTTAGGGGATATTTAGCGTGGTTTTGTAATTATGTTGTCCACGCTTCGGACCAGAACTTGGCGTGTGATTGGGTATGTCTGCCCATCTTTTGATATTAACAGTTCGTCTCCTCCACCTGTATGCATTGATCAATTGTGGGGGAAGTTGTTGCTTTCCAATGCCTGCTGATAACTGTGAGGGCTTCTATAATGATGTGATAGAGAAGGTATCGTTGATTCTTTTAATGTGTTTTGGTAGAGGCAGGAGTCTTGGGTCTGTAGGGAAGTTGTAGTATTCCTGTACATCTTTCTGCCAAAGCGGCTACTTCTTGCCAGTATCTGGTGAGTTGAGGGCAGTGCAACCAGGTGTGGATCATCGATCCTTTATTTTGGCATCTCCAACATGTGTCTGATGTGTTGGAGAAGCTTTGTTTGAGGCGTGTGGGGACTAGATAACAGTGGTAAAGGATTTTGCATGATAGTTCAACGTGGGACATGCATAGCGTCCTAGGCCTATGAGCTGCAAATATCTTTCCATTGCGAGTCAGTCAAGGTATGTGTTATGTCCTTTTCCCATGCTGTTTTGAAATGGAAGGAATTTGTGCATTGCGTTGAGTATTCGGAGGCATATGCTATTGAGATGAGTTCTTTTTATTTTTTTTTATTTATTTTTTTGGTGGCTTGAGTTTTAAACAGATATAATCCACTTCTGTTAACTGTGGTCTGGGTGATTCTATTGTCGTGGATGATGATTGCATTTTCATCCATGATTGAAGTTGCATGTAAGAGAAGTGGGCTATGTTAGGTAGCTTGAATTCTGTCTGTCTGAAGTTCGGTGAATTTTTTTTGAGATTGGAGCTTTGGAGGAGTTGGGATGTAGTGTATACATTGTGTCTGCTCCAGATCATATGGTTGAAGTTAGGGATGAGGAGTGGCAAGGCAGCTATTGGTAGGGCTGGAGAGATATTCTGCATTATTCCCAGTTTGTTTCGGTAACTGTCCCATAGGGTTATGGTAAGTTTTGTTGTGGGCATCATGTGTCTGCTTGTGGGGCGCCTATCTTTGGGTAGCTATGCCAACAGCTTTAGGGGGATCCCTTCAATGAAACTTCGCTCTCTCATCCATGCTAGCGGGTGTTTGTGGTGGAATGAGGAAAGCAAGGAGGTGATATGAGCAGCACTTTAGTAACCCGCCAGTTCCGGCAAACGCATTCTGCCGTGGTTGAACATTTAAAAAAGACTGTGTTTTAAAGTTGCCTAATAACAACTCTAATGGGAGTCATTCAGGGAGGTTAGAGCCATCTCTGTAAGTGCACGCTTACATTTAGAACACAATAGGGATCTTTTAATCTTTGGAATTACCAAGCTGTAACCTGGGAGATCCGATCTCCTATAGAAATATGGAGGTTTCTTGGTAGCTGCTTGTAGTTCCTGGCAGAATATTAGGAAACCTTTTATGAAACTTGCATGAATTTACAGGTTGAGTACTGAAGAAATATGGTGTACTCAATTGAATGTGCATTGTCCATAACCAAAGCATAGACAATGGCTTCACATAGATTCTCTGTTTATATCATGACACCATTTTACTGGAAATGGGTGGTTGGTGATTACTTTCTAAAACCCCACCCCTGGCTCCTCTGCAAACTCCACCTCTTAACATACTCAGGCACTCATTGGAACACACAGGAACGAACAGCCAGAGATGGGTACTGAAAGGCGCGCACACACAAATACAGACCGGAATAGTCAAACACACACATGGATATGGACAAGTGTTAACAGTCACACACAGACAGTTACACAGGGATACATACAGACATGCACACACAATGTCGTACAAACACCGATACGCACACACATATAGAAGTCATGTTTTATTTTTTTTCATTTATTCTTTTGCCACCCTTCGGTTTCCTTACTTTTCAACTGGCAGAGGGTGATCTGGGTCTGTTCCAAGGTTTACTCCACATCACCCTCCTCTCCCCCTCTTCTCTCTGCCTCCTGTGTTGATCTCGGTACACTGGGAGAAAGTGACCTCACTTCTTCCCATTACTAATATCCTTCTTGAGCAGTGGCCTGGTTCAGTGAGCTATTAAAGGGCCACAGTGCTTTACTGGGCCCCTGATCAGAGAACTTAATTGGGTGGACCCACTTATGGACCCCTTCAACTGCTGGCCTGGCTGCACCGGTGTTAGTTATGGCATTGTAGAGCAGTTAAAAAGATCCAGGGCTAAATGGTCCCACATTTGGAACTCTAGCTCCCCAGCTACACACCTGCATATTACCAAAGCTACCACTTATTTCAAAGTTTAAGAACAATTGAAAATTTTGCTCCATGACTAAACAATGTGCGCTGGATTGGGGTCTACTTCATCAGTCCTGCTTGGGAAATTCCTAAATTTCACACTTGTCTGCATGGCACTGTGAAAAAACATTATATTTGTGAGTGTTTGCACACATATAAACGTCCTTAATGCTCCGCATACCTGAAATACAGGTCTTTCTGCTTTTTGTGCGTTTACTATTTTGTCTTTTACAATCACTTCATACTTTCCTTGTTCCCCATTCTTTGAGAAGATAAACTAGAGTGACGCAATCAGTGTTGATCGGATGACAAATGTTGAGCATAGTTGGAATCCATATTTAGAAGGCTGAGTCAGAAAAGAGATAACTAAAGTATTTGTAACCTGATTTGTTTACTTCACATGTAGGGTTCAACAAATGTGAACTGATGGATATCCGTATCTCCTAGGAATATTTACCTTTGGGGCTGAAATCCTTAAGTTCATGCCTCTGTATTCTGCATCTTAACCATTCCTACTCTGGTCCATCTTACCCATTCTAAAATACTTCTTGCTGGTTGCTGTACCTGGTTACATGGTATCACTACTTTAAGACCACTTTTTCTGTCATTCCTTATTTAGCAGCGCCAACACATGTCACCCGTTGTATGTGTCAGCCGGGCACACAGTACAGAATTCTTGGAGATGCATTTCATAGTGTTAAAAGAGATGTGTGGGACTTTGTGTTTTTTAATGTGTAGAACTGGGACCATACAGAGAGCTTTGAAATGTACTTCAGCCCAAATGTACAGATACAGTTTGCAAATTGACATCTATATCTCATGTGTTATGTAGTGCCTCATGGTTCTTTTATGTACAAAGAGATGGCCAGTTGAAGTGTCACATAGGGGTTATGAATACATGATCCAGTTCTTTTCTGTCAACCCTAAATCTGGGCTCTTACTGGCACTTGAAGACCATGCACTTTTGCTGCTACATTGTAAATGCAAAATTACACCAGTGCTACTCTATGCAACTATGGACAGCGATGATAGGATTGTACTAGAGCCCAAAACTTCATTCCAAGTTCGAACGAATTTGCATGTGGATGTTAAAATAAAATTGCCAAAAGCAGGAAAGCTAGGGTAACCCTGACAATAAAACAAGAGAAAAGAGTAAGCGCCTGATAACAAAATGGGCCACAACCCTATAGGATACAACAAGAGAAAAAAATAAGATAAGGGCTGCGCCAGAAAGACCTTATAACATACAATAAGTAGAATAAGAGGTAGTCCAAATAAGAGTCTTAACTGAAATTCTCTTATTGAGATCAAAAAGTCTATAAGGTGCTTGGTCAGGAACACTGTCCTCACTGTCCTTGTCCGGGTAGATCCACTCGTATGGAAAAAGATAAAAAAAATAGAGAACCAAATAGTGCAATATGTCCAGTCTTAATATAGCAAATAAGATGGTAATAAACTCACACGATCTGGGAGACATGTACCGAACGAACTTCTTACCATTGCTGCAACGAATACAACAAGATCTGAAGAAATGGGCGTACCCCCATATATCATGGTTCGGCCGGATTGCAATTCTCAAGATGAATATACTACTGCGGATATTATATCTATACCAGACGATTCCACAAGCTTTGCCAATGGCATACTTCACGTCGCTCAGTTCCGCGATGGTGAAGTTCGTCTGGAATGGGAAACAGACAAGGCTTCGACAGGAGGTTCTCTGTTTGCCACGGGCTTGGAGAGGACTAGCGCTACCCGATATGCGCAAATATCATCAGGCGACAGTATTACAACGGGTATTGGAGTGGCATACTCAACCAGAACACAAACAATGGATCGACCTGGATAAAAGCCATATCGGCCCCTCCTTTCTGACGTCGGTATGGAACTCAGGGAGATTACCACGGGTGATACTTGAACCAACCTCCACAGTAGCGCAGACACTGAAAGCATAGGATACTATTCGAAGAGCCTCACATGTATCTCAAACACAGAGCCCGATGATTCAAATACAACATAACCCTCAGATAGGAGGGGGACTGCCCCCAATGTTGTGGACTTTCCTTGGAGACGGGGAATCATTCCCCAACCATAGGGTACTAAACAGGGGCATGACCCCCTCGAGGGAACTGCTGGAGGGCACCCAACCCACTAGCCTGCAAACCATTCGTTATTTACAACTCAAATCCTATTACCACACACTCCCGAACAAGGAAGCCCTACACAGGGACCTATCGTGGTTCGAAACGCTATGTGATCGCAAGACTACCCTAGATAGGACGATATCCAATTTATACCAACACATGCTAGTGGGACACCTCACCAACAACGACCAATTCCGCAGACGCTGGGAACATATGCTGGGCACATCCTTCACCACGGCCCAATGGGATAAGATCCTCATACTGCACCATAAATGCTCGTCGAGTTACCAATACCAAGAAACAAACTACAAACTCCTCTCATTCTGGTACAGAACGCCTGACAGCCTACACAGGATCTTTCCAAATGTACCTGACACATGCTGGAGATGTGGAGAAGCGCGAGGCACGCCACTACACGTATGGTGGGACTGCCCTCTCATTACGCCATTTTGGGAAGAAATAAAACCGAAAACAGAGGACATCCTAGGAACAGACGACGGACTTGACGCGGGGGCAGCTCTCCTGCACTCCACAACAGACACTATAGGGGCATATCGGAAAAACATTCGTAGACACCTGTTGCCAAAGCACTAATTCCACTATACTGGAAACAGACAGCTATCCCAACAATAGAACAATAGATGGAACGGGTGGAAGAGATATATGGTGGAAGAGATATATGGTGCAAAATCAACACAGGCCGCCCTAATGGATCTTGAAGACAAACATGTGGAGCGATGGATTCTCCCCCCTGGTTGGAGAATGAGACCCGATACGATACTCGCAGTAACCACAGGCGCAGGCAATGGGATCCCATAACCCACCACACCCTCCCCTACCCATCCCTTCAACATCCTCCTCTATCCCCACTCTTTACTTTCCATATCTCTCTATCATCTAAGTTCTCCAACGATGATGCATAAACTGACTGAATAACTGATGCAGTCTAACTCAACTCGAGGTCACCAACAGATACACTACATATTTATGCTCAAACATTTGTATAGGGGCGAACACCTCAACCACAATATCTCGGAACATAAAAAGGGTAAACATACAGTTATTGACCTCCAAAGTGGGCCCAATAATCTTCATCTCATTGGGGACGAGACCTGCATGCGATAAGAGGATAGTAAAGGTAATCACACGGCTGACTCAGCGAAGACACCAACCTACTAAGGGAATGGTATGGGGACAGCCACCCCAATGACATAAGATGATCTCCCCGGACAAACAGACCTTAATGATAGACCGCCCCGAGGAATCAGACATGCACATACTACCCAATCAGCTAGGACGGAGACAATCTTTAATAACTCTACTGGACACAATAGGACACATTTGACCAACAAGACAGCTTTCCCGAGCGCATCCTACTGCATGAACATACACGCCCTTTAATAACCTTTATAGCCCCCACGAAGCACAGACCAATGCTTCAAAAAGTTATTATGAAAACCTCCAATAAGCCGACTACAGCTTACAGCCTATAAGTATAACCATTCATAATCGCAACCTGAGCATCCTCTTGACTAAACTAGCTTGTTGTACACATTTACTCTAAATTGTTGTATAATAACACACAACTGTTTAAATGTTGATCATTCAAATTTCGTCGGGACCTGCGTGTCCAGTATATTCTATTTGATTGTCGCAGCTACATGTTGATCATTCAAATTTTGCTGGGACCTGCGTGTCCATTATACTATATTTGATTGTGGCAACTAATAAACAGCTTTGAGAACCTAAAAAAATAAATAAATAAAAAAAATAAACTCACATGTATTGGAGCTATAGCTAGCTCTAGTATGAAAAGCGTATAGCGGTACAATCCCCACTTATGGGATAAACTTCCTCCGTCAAGGGTATGTTCAACACTCAAACGAGAAAAGACAACCAATAGTGCTCACTGGATAACATAACCACCACACACTGCACCAGTGAAAGCGCCTCCACTTTGCATGTGAGCATTGAAGATGGCGCAATGGAAAAAATTTGTTTTGATGAATCAAAAGGGGGGTGGGGGGATGAGCGCTTGTGGGGGTGGCGACGCTGTAGCTGGTGCAGCCACCTACCTAAATTTTTGCAAGTTGGGATGTCTGATAATGGACCCTGCCACACTGCAAAAATTATTTGGTTTGAGGAACATGACACAGTGTTCAAGGTGTTGTCAAGGCTTTCAAATTCCCCAGATCTGAATCCTATTGAGCATGAGTGGGATGTGCTGGAACAACAAATCCGATCCATGGAGGCCCAACCTCACAACTTGCAGCAGGACTTAAAAGATTAAAGTCCATGATTTGATGCATCAGAACTTGACCATATTAGGCACATGGTTTTAATGTTGTAGCTACTCTGTGTGTGTGTTTATACATGTGTGTAATGTAATATAATATTTTTATTGGGTGAGTGCAGACCACCTCAGAAAGGGTTACTCTAATCAAACCCAATGTTTTATGAAAACACTCTTTGTTTTGTTTTTCAAAGGACCTTAGTAAAACTGAGAATAAGATGCATTCTTTTTTTTTTAATAAAAAAAAACAAAAAACTTCCGACTACAGACAAAAAGAAAAATCCATCTTCCAGCTGTCATCAAACAAGATATTCTGGAACTACAATCTGTTGCATTTTCAATATGGCTATAGATTCACTTTCAGAACTCTGAAGTTTTCTTACTAAAATAGGGACTTTCCCCTATCACGTTTCTTATGCTTTAAAGGTTTTCCGTCATACACTGTTCAGTATTTTGCATAAATGTCACAGATGATTTATATTCACCTTGTACAGTATTTTCTGCAAAACATTTATGTAAACTTGATCTTATATGAATGAGGCAGACCTAGACAGACTTGGAAGATAATGGGGGGAATTTTTTTTTTTTTGTGGTCTTGAAACTCATCACAAATGTGCAAGTATACACAAAAAAAATAGCTTGTCGTAGGTTTATTAAAAACACTATAACAAATGCAGCCCGCTGTAGTGGTTATGGTGCCCTGTCAAATCTGTCAAACCATTGTAGCATGGTTTGAAACTTGTCATGAAAAGGTGTGCGTGTAATAAGGTGCTTAGTAAAATTAAAAATGAAATTCAAAATATGTGATAGAACAATTGTGAGCAGCTAAAACACTTGCGATCTATCCATCAATGTCTTCAAGAATGTGTGCAGTGCAAAGAGTGGAACCATTCAATTACACAATCAATGTCTGATAAGCTTATAAAAATCACAGAAAGTGACAAAGTAAAATTTGTTCAATAAGGTATTAAGTGCAAAGTGTGGTATTGACTTAGTGCTATTAAACCATAATTATTGCAATGACTGTGTGCAAATAAATAAACAGTACTAAAATCTTAAATTCAGAGTGCTCCTTCAACTCGTGAGTACATGTAAGTGGAAACAGAGACACAATGATCTGGGTGCAGACTGTATCTTCAGGTGTGTGTGTGTGTGTGTGTGTATATATATACTTGGTAGTTCCTCCATTTTTGAACTTTCTATGAGTGTTCTATTCTTCAGCTGTTTTGGATTTACTGGACTTCCAAAATCCTTCCTCCATAGTTGGTTGTAAACTCGGAAGTGACATCTGTTTTCTATTTGTCGTGTCACTTCCGCTTTATCTTTCGCAACTACATTTCCCACAGTTCATCTATTGGGATGTTGCGATAGGTCATATCCAGTTGGTTCTATTTCTATTTAGTACTGTATCATACTACCAAGGATACATTATAACAAATCAGGGGGAAAAAGGGACATAAAAAGCAAAATATTAGAAACCCAGATTATTAAATTAAAATTACTATTTTAAATGAGATTTTCTATATAAATCCCTCAAACCTATTTGGTGATGTATTATATGTGGGGTTATTTTATGTTTTTATTATGTTCTGGGGTATTATTATGTTTGTTTGCCTCTCTGTTCCTCTGGGATAATTAGCTTACCGGTCTTTAATGCAATTATCTCCCAGGCACAGATTTATGGGAAGGGCTTGTCTTGCATTAAATGCTGGGGGCTGTGCATAAAAGCAGGTAACTTGGTCATAATAAACCAATTCCTTTACACCCTTCACTCAGTCTCGACTGACTCATAGCTATACTCTCTGCAGAAGAGATTTAATCACTAGAAGCTGGATACAGGACCCTGTTCCAGGGTGGGAAGTGACGGTGATACCCCAAGCTGTGGCAGCTAGGGGCTGGAGTGCTGATGGTGTCACGGCGATAACTAGGGAGTGTGTTTTGCGGAGGTACCCAGTCGGGGCACCAGGCGGTCCGCCACAATTAACATTTATTTTGCTGACTTGTGTTACTTGACTTGGGAAATATTCTATTCTAAAATGATGTTATTCTTGTCCAGAAGCCTTTAAGAGAACCAAGTCCTAACACATTGATGACAGCCTCAACTTCTGGATATGAATGACGTGGTAAAAGAAAAGATCTGACAGGATAAAAAGTGGCTTTAACGGTGATGCCCATAATAACACTATCTAAGTAGTTAAAATCTTGTAGTTTTCAGTGCAAATCTACAATTTTAAATTCTTTCTTTATGTATTGTGGTACTGTGTTAATCCTGCCTTACTGCTGTTGATTGGTACTTGCCACTTTGATTAATCCAAAACCTTAATTGGTCATGATAATCGTTTTAAAATATGTAATGGAACTGTAACTTGTTAGATCATATACAAATAAGGGGGATGGGGTAAAATAATATTGCACACTTCCTGAAAAAGTGCTCCGTTTGTAACTCACCTTATTGCACATTGTTTAATTTAAAATTAAAACTTTTATCTCCTGCTCTAAGAGTCTGCTTGAGTCTACAGCAGCCTCCTCGGTGTGATTTAAAGTACAATTAACAGAACAAGAGATGATAAATTCTAAAGTAAACAAACTGTGCTGTAAAATAGAGCATGAATGCTGTGTGAGTCACAACCAGGGAAGGTGTAGGCTAGAGTTGCATAACAAAGTTATTACACTCCTAGATGGCAGAGAATTTACCAGCCAGACTGCACTTCATTAATCTAAGGTTGTTTTGGTGCTTTGAGTAACTCTAGCTGCCAGCAACCCCCACCATGACTGCTCCAATCAAGTCTGTCTCATGCAGAACAATGGGGACAGATCTTATCCCACAATTCTCTGTTTATGGGAAAAAGTTGTTTGTTTACAAAGCACTTTTTATATAGTATCATGCACTTTCAGTCAGGGAAATCACTGACCCTCTCAAAAAATCAAAAAACAAAAAAAAACCTGTAGGTCAAAGTATTTCCCTGATAAACTTTTGATAATTCTCCACCTACACGTAAAAACTAGCCCGAGCAAACGTGCTATAACGTGGTCCATTTTCCATGTATTATTTTTAGACTTCTTTCAGTCCTGCTGTGCGGAATTTCCCCGACAGTCTTCCACTGTAACATTAACCTTTATAATAAGCATTCTTGGTTGTATGGTTTTGTTTACTAAGCTGGCAATTGTGGAGCATTGATAGTGGAACATTTTAGGCACAAATGTTCTTAAAAATGCTCAAAATTAGCTATTTTCCAGCATGGTCATCTTGGACTAAAGGTTTGACAATTTTTCACAATTTATCAATCAGTGAATAACTCTTTTTAGTATGTAATGTATTATTTATCATAAAACAGGTAGGTAGGGCTTTAATGCTTTTAAAACAAACTACAACTCCCATAATGCTTTGTCGCTTACAATGGATGTTGTATTTGTACCATTGCAGCATTTTCCCATCTGAAACACTAATATGGAATGTGACTAGTGTCTGCAAGAAGTGGTTTATTTCCCATTCAATATAGTTTTAATGAAGGGGATTTGTAAATAGATTGCACTGCTTTCAGATTACCCATACATCCAGTCTTCATTGTTCAAATAAACTCAGTCTACAACAGGTACCTCTCATATTTAAAGCATTTCCTAGTGATCAAATCAGCTCTTCCTCACCGCCATAGCTCAGGAAACTGGCTAAGGAATGCATTCCTTCAACCCATCCTGTTCTCACCTTGTATTCTGCAAACATTGTTTGGTTGGATGGCTCCGAGCCACTGTTTGGGCGTCAGCAGGAAGGCCTTCTCTTTCCGTTTCTGTGGAGCCATGATGTCATGGTTTGGAAGTAATGTAAATAGTATTTGATGGAGTCCAGGAAGCTGCCAGCCTGCGCAAGTCTTAAACTCTAATTTGGGATAGGTCAGGGTGCTGATACATTAACAAAGTGTGTATGAATGCGTAAGGGGAAAATTAAATCACGAGTGGTGTATGGTAACTTAATTAAAACTGCAGTGACTGCACTATTACATCCTGATTTTAATGTTTTGTTTTTAGGGGAGTGGGGGGGTGGGGGGAGGGGGAGAGAGGAGACTGTGGTAATTTTAACACTGATTGAACTAACTGACTCATAGTCAAGTCAGAGCTTGATAAACTCTGACAATGGGGAGTAATCATGTATGTGCTTTTTAAATATATTTATTTACATGATATACCCATTGTTTCTGTGGGAGGTTTTTTGATTGTTTGTTTTTTTTTTTTTTTTTTTTTAACTCTGTGATGCATTGTATATGGATATATCCATAAAGCAGCAGAAAAAAACAAAACACACACACAACTCCTCTGTCAGCATATAACGATCGAGAGGGCTGAATTAATGGTGGCTCCTATAAATAGCAGCTGCCACCCAGCAGTGTACCTTCCAATAATCATACATGTCACTGTCTGTCCTACACTATACATACCTCCCAACACCAGACAGTATAATATTGATATGATAAGAACATGGTTTAAGTGCCAGAGATATAGAACTGGTATTGTGTAGAACCTGGAAAAGGGAACACTTGCTGCCTTAGCCCCTCAATTAATTAATAAATAGAGGTAATGGGAGACTCCTATAACACTTTTAGTTTTTCATTTACTAGTCTTTGCTTGGTGACTCTTTACAATATTTCCAACATTCCTAGATTCAAGTTCTGTACCACCATCTCAAATTTCTTCCCTGGTGTTGTCATGTCTGGGGACGCTAGAGAAATGTCCCCAAAAATCTCAAGACATTCTGCTCATGGCCAGCCCTGAGTGGGGCTAGCTTGGGGATCCATCAGCCGGCCTGGGGAGCATGTCTCCTTTGTAGGAGGGCCCACTTATTCTCAATGTGCCTGCCATCATCGCCTCCACTGTCCTGCGCCCAAACCTGTTAAAATATATGCACACACAGTTTGCATTTATAAAACAAACTTTATTGAAATATATGAATACAGGTACATGAGAAAAATCCGTCTTCTCGAATGCGTCAAGGATTGGGACAAGTATAAATTAACAGATTATGTATACGTACATATAAAAATAGTGATCAACGTGGGAATATACACCGTAATACAAATAGGGTTCTAATTGGCAACAAGAGGCATACTCAGGATGTCCATGTGTGTTCTGTCACGGTGCAATCGTAATGGTGGAACTGTTATGTCCGATCTCGATACAACTATAATTTGCGGTGTAGTACGTGAAAACAGAGTGAGACAACTTATCCATACATGTGTTAGCTCATTCGCTTGTCTCAATTGAGGGTGTTAGGGGGTATGGAAGTAAAATATACTAAAACCTCTAAGGGATGTGTCAGAATACGAAACTCAACCATAGGACTCTATATGTGCCCTGACGTCATGTTTTCAACAGGAAGGCTGCACTCTCCTCCGCTCCCATTCCTCCCCGGTCCACCCTCTGTGAGATATAAATCTCTGGCCTTCTGCCACCCCCCCTATGTTATGAGGGATCAGTATATGACAGTTTGCATTTTTGTGTCTGAAGGTGAGGGGAAATCTGTGAATTTGGTGTCTGTTTAGTATTGTCTAGATGTCACAATTGTAAATTATTTAAATTTGCCTTTTATTTAATGAACACCCCAAAATGATCATCAAATTTGGATTCCTCCCCCCTTCCATGTTGAATTTGGGAAGCTCATTCAGAGCACTGTGAATAGTTCAATAAACTAAATGCTGCATCTGCATTTTGACTGGTATGGAACTCATGGAAATGTGCTATTTATATACATTATTAATTACAGATGGTATTTTCTTTAATGTTAACTGTTTTATGATGTTTTATCAGTGGCATTTAATGCACTTTTTAAGAAAATCGTTAATTTTATTTAAATCCTCTTTTAGTAACGGTCCTGTAGCCCATGGATCAGCGCAGCTAGTGGAGTGGGCCTTGACAGAGCCAGGAGGTAGACATAACAGCCAAAGGAAGTTGAGTGACCGCTAGCAAGCTGGGTGGAGCGGAGCTACAATGGGAGTATTTATACCGGCCATTTTGTGAAGTGGCCATCTTAACTAAACCTAAACTTATCTGTCAGTTGTCCCTCCCACCCTCCCTGACTTTGGAGGAGGAAGTGGGCATCCGGAGGTTTAGTGTAGTTTAGGCAGTGTTACACTTGGTTGGTAGGTTCAAGCCCGTTGGTGGCTACGAACCTGGGGTGTAGCGGTGTCTTGGTACATCCCTACAATTTAATCTGGTGGAAATGTGGTGATATTGGCCATGTGTTAATATGTTAATTAGATTATTATTGTGGGGTCATTGCTAGGGGTATGTTATGTATATGGGGAGATGTTGGCAATGACCCTATTTTTTTTATTCCTTAATTAATTAAGCTGTGGACTAATATTTCTAACAGTATAACCTGTATCCATGTCTTAATGGGGTTTGGGGTAAGGTTAGCGCATATGCCAGTAAATTACCAGATTTTCATAATTACATGACGTAAAGTCATGATTTTATTAAGGACACTGAGGCGAGTATTGGGCTTTATCGCTTTCTTTATTCCTCAGCAGCAAAGAAAGAATATGAATATAAAAAACAAAAACAAATACCCCTTAAAGGGTTAACCATTTAACATTCTAGTATATTTAACCAATGGGATCAGTCCTTGTTCCATGTAGTCTCATGTGACCTAAGCCACTCCCTCTTTCTAGCTGATGCTGAAGCCGAAAAATCAGTCGTAAACGATCAACATGAACAATCTCTGGTAGAGGGTTCTAGGAAGCATCCTCCATTGTAACCAAGAGGAGAGAAATTCAATCCCGAATGATCCATTATAGGGTTTAAGCTGTAGGAGGCATAGAAATATGTGGTAAAATATGTTTGTGGCGGAACCAGCCTCACCACTGGGCATTGGAGAAGACTGATTGCCAGCCTCCTGCCGTGTGACTATGGCCCCTGGGATGTATTGCCTGCCCTCCTGTACTGCTGAGGATTGCTACCAACTAGGTGGATTTGGCTATGGAGCTTGTGTAGTGCCCTCTGTTGGTAGCAACAGTAATATGCACTACCTGAATAGCAAGACTGGTAATTTGCATTTTCGGGTAGATTTGCATATCGCTAATTCTGCATGCAGGCGAGACATTTTGTGTTAATTATGGTCTTCCCCACCCATTTATAAATATGTAATTATGTTATCATAAGTCACTGTATGTTGCCTGCTATGATTTGATTGTTTGTAATTTTATTGAGTTTTCACAGCAATGTTAACGTAATGACCATATGGGCTAGTCCCAAGTAAAATAAAGTTTTAGACCGTTCTACCTCACCCTCAATTTGGAGTGCTGTCTCTTATTGGGGGGAATCTGCTACGAGGGATTGCTATGCTCTGCGTATTCCCTTGCTATAATCACTCCTAAGCTCTTTTAAGAGCTTGTTCCTGCTTCGCTTGGAAGGAAGAGAGGTTCTGCCTGTGGTGGTTGTGGTGTCGACTAGAGTGCTTGGAGCCCACAAGAAGTGCTAGGAGCATCCATCAACGGAGGTATCTAGTCGGGGTGCCAGGTGATCCGTTACAATGTTCAAATATTGTTGTCATACATATGTACCCGTGACAATTTAAAAATTTAATAAAATTGAACATGTCCCCGTGAGTCCAGCAAAAAAACAAATCATTCTAAGTATTCGGCAACCCACATTAAAGTCCAGACAAATCACACATGCCATTGAAATTGGGTGGGAAGACAAAGCGTACGACTTATCTGTCTTTAGGTGGGCTTATACTCGACCCGGCATCCTTAATAAAATCATGACTTTACGTCATGTAATTAGTAAAATCTGTTAATTTTCTTACAGGACACAGAGGCTCATATTAGGCTAGTTTAAAGCTGTGAGATAACCATAGAAGAAATGTGTTCTGCTGGATGAAATAGTAATCTGTTAATGCTTTCCTCAGCAGCAAAGAAAGGATATTAATGTATTAATATAAAAAACATTTGCTCATGGTAGCATCCAGAAGCGAGTGGAACTCTTCTGAGTTCATGTGTTCCTGGGACGCTTCCTCTACCCCGCCAGGTGTGGTAGGATCTGCGGATACAGTAGTTATGCAGTGTCTGCTGGGCTTAGCAGAGGCATTAGGAGCAGCAGCCTGCATGTCAAAAGGGGTTTGCATAGTGGTTATGGTACAAGGGATAGTCACCACAGAGGGCAGTCAGGGGTAAAAAACCCAGAGCCAGCTGATGAATGGCAGGGTGCAAACAGTGGGCAGCACCAGGTTAACTGAGAACCCCAGAGCTACTAATGATCAGGTAATATTACTGGGCAGCACAAATTAATATAGTAGCTTCCCGAGAGTTCCCTCAGGAATGGCCCCTGGGGAACACCGGTAAGCTGCCTGACAACTCAGCCAGCCAATCAGCTAGTGCCCCTCCCTGAACGAGCAGCGCGAGCATCGGAAGAAAACATAGCAAATTTGCCAATCACAATATGGCCGCCTCGATGCGCGGGAGCGAACCGTGCATGTGCAAGCGGCACTGATAGTGGTTTTTACCGCGATTCGGAGGGCGGCCAGGGGGACTCGTTCCGAGGTAGGGAGAGGGGAGGACCTCGGAGTTCTGAAGATGATCCACAAACGGTGGGAAACCGGGTTATAAAAAACCCGAACAACAGTGGAATGGGCTTTCCCCAGGGGAGGGGCAAGGAACCCTGTAATGCAAAATATGATGCAAAAGTAAACAAGATCATGCAAAGATAAACCAAACAGTAAAATAATGTACAAATATCTTAATAAAATTAGCAAATTACAACACAATTCTGTAGAGTAAAAAATGATGAGGTACTTTAGCTGAGGCAGCAGCAAAGAAAGAGGGAGTGGCTTAGGTCACATGAGAGTACTTGGAACAAGGACTGATCCCATTGGTTGAATATACTAGAATGTTAAATGGTTAACCCTTTAAGGGGTATTTGTTTTGTGTTTTTATATTAATACATTAATATTCTTTCTTTGCTGCTGAGGAATAAAGAGAGATAAAGCCTAATATTAGCTTCCGTGTCCTGTAATAAAATCCAACTGTGCGCCTCTCAAGAACAATAACGACAATAACAGGAATACATGTAAAAGCTTTCACTCATTTTATAAAAATCTTCTTTTACTAAAAATAAATGTTCTTTAAAGACGAGCGCTGATTAATTCAGCAGTAGATATTTAAACGATAGGAAATAACATTGGTCACTGTGGAAAGAAAAGTTACTTATAACTCGTCAAATGTGTGACTTCCTTTTATTTTTTTATTTATTTTATTTTGTGTGTGGTGGAAATTGTTTATCTCCCTCAATCTAACATTGATACAGTTGTGGGCTGGAGGTTTGAGTTTTGCTTTGTTAATCAGTATGTTTATTTATAGTCTCTCCCACAAGATCATTTTATTACTTGGCACTACCTCCATTTTGTTCTACATATTACTTTCTAAGTCTACAGGGGAGTTCTTACCCACACACATACAGACACCAGCTGTCTTGCAAGTGTTTGAACGAATGTATGCATGTACGTGTACTACCAAATATATATACATAAGTATATATATTAAAGTGCATACACAGAACAGTGTCACTTTGCCCCACAGAACATGCCACAGTCAGTTTTCCCATTAAACATATGCCAAGCGCTCATTAATAAATATCATAGTAAGTTTGTCCATTAATAAATATTGGCCATAGTCTCCCAGGAACAAAGGTACAAAATCCTCTTTAGGTGGCATACCACCCCAGTGCAGTTATATAGGATGAACATACAACCCACTGATGATTGTTGGAGAGGGTGTGGGATGAGGGGAACGTACCCTCACATGTGGTGGTTCTGCTCCACCCTGTCACAGGGGGATATCCGAGCGTTACTTAGGGATGTCTTTCAAAGACCGTTCGAGCTGGGCCCCTGGCTTTTGCTGCTATCCAAACCCATGGATGACATGACCCACAGAGAGAAAAATTTGTGCAACAGAATAACTCTGGCAGCAAGACACGCTCTTGCGGCACATTGGCTGCAGCCTTCCCCGCCACAGATAGGACAGGTTAGAGCAAAGGTGGAAGAAAATAACCTAATGGACCAACTAACGGCAACTGTACACAACACCCTCCCTTCATTCTATAAAGTATGGGAACCATGGCATGAGTATATAGACAAATTAGACATGGATATATGAGGAAGAGCCTCTTGGGAGTCATGTGAGGGGCTCCGCAATCTCTTGATAAGAACCATAGAGGTACACCATAACTGGGGACTCTCGCATAGGGAACATCACTGGTATTCCTTAATTCCTCAATCCTTTCCTTCCCCTTCCCCATTTCGTTCTATCTAAATGTTTGCACTTTCGTTTCTTGGTTGGGCCAGTACCTGTAGTTCCACCCGCTACGACCCACGGTAGGGAACGTCTCTTAGTAATATTCCTATTCTATATTAATTTTATATATATATATATATATATATATATATATATATATATATATATATATATATATATATATATATATATATATATATCTTGTCAGATATGCAACTATTACCATCGCTAATCAGAGACGTTGAGGTGATGCTGCGGTTATCAATGGACTAATATGCATTTTGTTGGACAGTCGGATGGAATGGCCTTGTATGTTATGTACCTTTTTGTCTTGAATTGTATGTGACGGCAACTTAAAATTAAGAATAAAAAAAAAAAAAAAAAAAAATTAGTCAGTGTGCCCCTTAATAAATATTATTCAGCGGGTTCATTAAACATGTGCAACAGCTAAGTGTTCAAAGTGCTAAAACAGGATTAGACAGGGGTGACGGTGTGTGGTGGGTGACAGTATTACCAGCCTCCCCACAATATAATTTTTTCTTTGTCCCTGCAGTAATCTATTCCCTGGTGGTCCAGTGGTCTCCCTCCCTGGTGTTCTGATGGGTTTTGACATCTTGTCTGCAGATCTACCAGGTGCAGAGTTGCAGATCATGTGGTTGTTGTCTAGCAAGCTCCTGCACTGGAAGTGTCAGAGAGTTGCCATGGTAGCCAGAATCAACGCTTTGATTTTCCACTTTTAGCATTATATATTCTGTATCTTTTTCCTATTTTTAGGTTCGGTTTATGGTTGGTGATAAATGTTAAAGGAGCACTATAGTCACCAGAACAACTACAACTTATTGTTTTTGTTCTGGTAAGTATAGTCAATCCCTGCAGGCTTTTTGCAGTAAACAAAGAGAAAAAGCAGCGTTTACAGAGAAAAAGGCAGAGAAAAAGCTGCGTTTACATTACAGCCTAGGGATAACTTCACTGGCTGCTAAAAGTGCTTCCTGGAGGCAGTGCTGCACAGTGAGTAGTACTGCCATTCAGTGTCTCCACCCTCTGCATGGAGACACTGAACTTTCCTCTTAGAGTTGCATTGGTTCAATGTATCTCTATAAGGAGATGCTGATTGGCCAGGGCTGTGTTTGGCGTGTGTTGGCTCTGCCTCCTTAACAGTCTCTGCCAATCCAGTGCTTTCCTATGGGAAAGCATTGTGATTGGCTAAGATAACGACCTGTGATGTCATCCAAGGAGGCAGATCAAGGGCAGAGCTAGCACCAGCAGACTGGAATAAAGGTAAGATTTTACTATATTTAGGGAGGGAACGGGGGGGGGGGAGTGGGGCAGGGAGGAAAAATTGTGGTGTTAACACTATAGTATGAGGAATACATGTTTGTGTTTCTGACCCTATAGTTTTCCTTTAAGTTACTTATTGCTTCATGTCCGAATTTTGAATTATCGTTCATTTACATTTTGCATGCCACTGAACACACCTTTCTGTATAAAATATCACCCCACCCACCGCTCATGAGTGAATGCTGTGGGGTGGATGCTGTATCGGGTGGTGAGGGGGTTAAAAAGTTGCCAACGTAATAATTATGCAAATCTGTCAGTGATGAGAATGAAAAACCAGGGTTTATGAACCTACTTATTCTCAAAATTGTGCTTTACTACGACGCCATTTGTAGTTGTTGTTCAGCACCATCTGCAAAGCTTACTGCTGAAAACCTTCTGTAGTTTGAAATTCAGATTCAAAATGTGCTTTGTGGAGCAAATCATCACATAATGCTTCATACTATATTTATGTTCTTTCTTCCTAAAATAAATGTATTAATAGTGATTTTTTCATAGTTAATTAGTAAAAGGACTGTCGGTTTATTACCATAGGGAGGAACTGCTCAGGGATTTGTGTTACTCTGGTCAGCATATCTACACAGCCTTAAAATAGTGTCAGGAAACTTGAGCCCTCGTTTATTGGCAGCGGAACCAGAAACTTTTCCATCCTTTCCTGGCGGCAGTATTGGGACCGTGCCTGTAACATTACGAAATGGCGGGATTTAGTTTCCTCCCTTTTATAAACATCAAACCCCTGCCTTCGACACTGAGTGACGTGTGACATTTAAAGGTTAGAACAGGTGTCAGAACTGCAGTGCATGAATAAACAAACAATTGTTTACTGTAACAAGATCAGTCTGTTGCTTTGCTCACAATAATTAAACTATGTCTCTTGGGTTACAGCTATTTAACTAGCTTTGTGCTGAGAAGGGATCATACAGCACCCTGCTGTTTTAATATATTTCAAGCATCGCTGTAAAAAGAGTTAAGGTAAATATGTGAGGGGTTTATTTACACAACCAGGAATTATAGAGCACTCACAAGGGCTTAGACCGAAATAGCTGAATTGCAAACATTCTCCAACTTCCCTTTTTCCCAGCTTGGCTATTTTTGGTCTAAAAATTGCAATTCATTAGACATTTCTACACAATCATGACTGACACTATTGTTTTACCTTCAACTGAGGCCTGCCTGTCTCTCCCATTTATGACCAGTTGGCTGGCTGTGCCAAGGAAATTTACCTGTGTGTTTTTTTGTTTTTTTTTATTGTATTTTTATTTCTTGTTTTGTTTTAATGTGTAATTGCTTTGGCTATATATGATCGCCAATGCCTGTGTGTTTTTTTTTGTTTTTTTTTTTTAAAGTCTTAGACGACACTGGCATGTAGGGACCATCTGCTCTAAATTCCTGAAGTGGGTTGTCAGGAGTAAAAGCAGAGGAGTGTTTTTTTTTTTGTTTGTTTGTTTTTGTTTCTTTAGTTTTTTTTTTTTTTAACATGTAATGTCAAGGAGGACCAGTGCCCATTTCAAAATTATCACACTTGTATAGTGACATACTTTGATTTCAGTTGGCATGCTAAGCAGTGTAGCAAACAACACTTGCCGTGCCCTAATTCTTATCTGATGCTGGATTTTTTATTTTTTTTTATTTTTTATTATTTGTGAGACAGTACCAGTATAAATTACATAGTTACAAGTTCAGCCTTCCTCACATTCTCTAATTCCTATCAGAGGGGTCTCCAAAAATGTACTGGGCAAGTTACTATTTCAACACATTACTGCCCTTGTGAGAGTTCTGCCACAAATCTCTGCCAGGCTGACGTTTCCTTTTTTTACTAATTCATGCCCACATCACCAGTCATGCATGCAACCGTCACTGACCTGATCCCTCTCTGGCCCCCACACACAATCTGATTTCATACTTTCCATTATTTATTTTATATACTGATACGGCTACGAGCTGCAGGATTATTGCCCACTGAGTCATCACATGCTGCCATGTACGGTGAATAGATGCACAGTATAATATGCCAGTCACTATGAAGGAGAACATTATTTGACAGTAGGGCCTGTGGCACTGGTAACTAGCCAATATCTTTCCCTACTTAAAAGAAACCCACTGAGGCTGAGCCACCCATTTTGCAGTAATCTCGTTTTCTCTCTGGAAGAGTTGCACAGGTCATCTCATTTTGAGGCTCCATGTCTCCTACAAAGTTATGTTCAGGGACAAGTTTTCTCCAACAAGCCCTGGGCCTATGGAGGAGCAGCAGGATGCTAATAATATGGCCTTTTAACCGCAAACTGGACAGGGCCTTTGCATAACCTGTGAGGATTACACTTTTGCTGGATGCACTGAGAAAGTGAGGAGAGTGTAGCCCACTCCCATTAAAACTTTGCCTGCTACCACCTGTCACTGCTTTCTTAAACTAGACCAGTGGTTCCCAAACTTTTTAGATTCAAGGTGCCCTTAATAATTCAATATTTTTCCAAGGTGCCCCAAGTCAAGAAAATGTCTAGGTTGTATACATGTACTGCGCCATGGCATATACTGGGCCCCTGTTCGGCAGAAATGTGTTCCTGTCGGGGCAGATCCAGAACCTGATATATTATTTAAAGAAACAATCCAGTCACAGTAACCACTACAGCACTTTGTAGTGGTTATGGTGCCAGGAGTGCCATGGTGCCCTCCCAGGATAAGTAGTCAAACTGACAACTTACCTGAGGTCTGCTGGGATAGGGTCTGTAATAGGGGATAGGTGTGTGTGAGGGGTGGCAGTGTGTATGAGGGGGCACTGTGTTTATCGGGGCAGTGTCTGCATGTGTAATGGGGGGAATTATTGTGGGGATAGGAGGGTAGGTTAACAAATATAAACTTTTCTTTTTAATTAAATCATTTTTAAAATAAATTTTAAAACATAATTTTCATATCCCTCCTCCTTTTTTACCTTTGCCTGGGAGGGGGGACAGTATTAATCCCTAGTGGTCCGGCGGAGAGGCCCCGGTGGTCCCAGTGGTGAAAGTGAACTGTAGCAGCTCCTGAAGCTTGCTCCGAGCTCTCGAGAGGAGAACCTGGCGGAGCTGCTGGGTTCTCTCACCGGGAGACATGGTTCCCGGTGCTATGATTATAGAACCGGGGAAACATTTTGCGGCACTCCTCTCTGTCCGTCGCGGCGCCCGCTGCACTAGATGATAAGGAAGCCACCATCCTGAACCCAAAAGCTATGGAAACAGGAGGGTGGCTAAAAAGATACATTTTGAGTGTGTGAATCATTTGTATGTGTATATACAAATATGCCGTTTAATGCCAACTGCAACTTCACAAACATAAAACATGCCTACATTCAATCACATACTGCACACAAATATACCCGTCAAGGATGAGCAAATGACAGATACCCATTGGCTTGGCAGTCGACAATCTACTTCGACAATCTACTTCATAGGGGGCAAAAACATTTCTTGCATACGGCCCTCTCAGGTATTTTATCCGATGGCCTCCACCCTTCCTGAACTTTTGAATGGGTCTCCGAACAATTGCCCCAAATGTGCCCCCATATAGACACAGCGGTCATCTTGCTGCAAGAAAAAAAGAATTTGGGTGTGTTTATCTAAGTGTAAGTTGTTTTTTTTTTGTTTTTTTTTGTTTTGTTTTGTTTTTTTATTCAAAGTTTATTAAGTTGATAAGTACATACAATGAAAAGAATGCAATCTGAGAATGTGTGGTTATCAGAAAGCAATATAACCAAAGGGTGATACACGAAAAGAAAGATTACATAATCTTCTAAGAGAGACATCCATATGGAGTATACTACACTTTTGTATAACAGCATTGTCTAACAGAGTAACTCTAGGCTTGTTGTTGCCAAACATACTAGACAATGGTAAAATAGTCGGGTTAGTATGTTAAGGTGAGGTCTGGATACCCAAAGAGCATACAGGGTGGATGTGGTATTGCACAGCTTAGGGCCGGCATTTATGTCAGTAGTGCCCTGCAGCCATGGGACAGTGTGAGGTTGCGTAATGAGACCTATCTAAGTGTAAGTTTGTGAGTGCATGTGTGTACATGGAGAGCGGGAATGCATAGACCGCAAAAGCACTAAATGATTAGATTATAATGACAGATGGTCCACACACTTAGGGTCACCTGATTGGCATGTCTGATCAGGGCCTTGAACTGAAGCCCTTTAACATTGCAATCAGCCCCCAGTCAGTGTCCTACTGGACCCCATGAAAGCCACCCTCCTGCACTCAAAAGATATTTAAAAAGGAGAGTGACTAAAATATGTAAATGATGACCTTTGTGTGTGTGTGTGTGTGTGTATTTGTGTGTCATTGTATATTATCAATGTGTGTGTGTGTGTGTGTGTATGTGCATACCTCCTAGCATTCAAATGCCTAAACTATACTCAAATACTCCCCAGTATTGAAACCTGAACAATACACACCCTGCAAAAAAACACCACCACTACATGAAGAACACAGCCAACCCCAACATTACATAGAAACATACCCCTGAATTCAAATGCCGACATTACATACAAACCGGTCCCTCTGTTCAAATGCAAACCCTACACACAAATAGAAAATGACTTTCCTGTTACTGGTCACTGAAACCAGAACCAGGACTGTCAGCTGGACAAAATATTAGTAAATAATAAATAATTAAATCAAAATTGCCATCAATATGTCGGAATATAGAGAGGGTTCATACGTAAATTCAAGTGATTAAAATAGCCTAAATGGCTCTTCTCCTGTCTAAAGGACTCTTAGACGTAAAGAATCTATTTGAGACTCAGGACTTTAATATAATCAACCATAGTATGTCCATGTCAACAGTAAAAGCGGTTGAGGAATGAGCCTTTAAATTGACTCCTGTAATCTAGATGGAAAAGACAATCAGTCAAAGAGGAACTTTGAATAGTGGCTGTATATAAAGTAACACTTGTAGCAAAGCCCGCTGTATCAAAAAAGCTGCAATAAGAGTGTAGTTAAGCAATCAGCAATTAAGGATAACAGCATTTAGCTGGATACCAAGTAACATATAATAAAAGGAAAAAAGTCTACATGAAAATTCGTAGATTAATCACAAAATATGTCATAAATGATAAATCTTAAGTTAGTGGTTTCCTAAATCGCTATGGGGTACAAAGAGTATCTGTTGCCCCCTCAAATACATACAGAGCCAGTGAAATAGTGCCCCTGACGAAGGTGCATCACAGCACCGAAACGCGCGTCGGGTTGAAGGAGGTTTTTCTCCTTCACTTTCACTCACTTTTTATTTTCACTTCTAGGGCACTATTTCACGATGTGTAGGTAACCAGCACTCTAAGCATGGTTCTACACATTAGCACAATTTTTCCTAATTTTTCACCTTTTCCTCCTGTCACTCCTGATATGCTATCTAGATTGGAACTATCTATTTGATTGAGGAATCTGGACTGGCTCTGTATGTATTTGAGGGGGCAACAGATACTCTTTGTACCCCATAGCGATTTAGGAAACCACTAACTTAAGATTTATCATTTATGACATATTTTGTGATTAATCTACGAATTTTCATGTAGACTTTTTTCCTTTTATTATATGTTACTTGGTATCCAGCTAAATGCTGTTATCCTTAATTGCTGATTGCTTAACTACACTCTTATTGTAGCTTTTTTGATACAGCGGGCTTTGCTACAAGTGTTACTTTATATACAGCCACTATTCAAAGTTCCTCTTTGACTGATTGTCTTTTCCATCTAGATTACAGGAGTCAATTTAAAGGCTCATTCCACAACCGCTTTTACTGTTGACATGGACATACTATGGTTGATTATATTAAAGTCCTGAGTCTCAAATAGATTCTTTACGTCTAAGAGTCCTTTAGACAGGAGAAGAGCCATTTAGGCTATTTTAATCACTTGAATCTACGTATGAACCCTCTCTATATTCCGACATATTGATGGCAATTTTGATTTAATTATTTATTATTTACTAATATTTTGTCCAGCTGACAGTCCTGGTTCTGGTTTCAGTGACCAGTAACAGGAAAGTCATTTTCTAGTACTTCCATTTTGGGGTTATGCCCCTTGACACCACTGGAGTGTCATTCAAAGGTGTGACTGACCACTAGTAGGGTGGTATATTCAAGTCTGGAATAACCACTACCTTTGGCCTAGTCAATTTCTACTACTTTTTTTCCTACACACAAATACACTGATGCATTCATACACATACTCCATACAAAAATATGCCTAAACACTAGGAACCACAAGCACTTCAGCAAGCCGAATTGGTTTTGGTGCTTAGTGATCCTTTGAGTCAGTCATAGTCGTTTGTTAAAACCATATCAAAATACAACGTAGAACAGACTCTCATTTTGTAACGTGAAACATCCGAGAAATAATCTCTGGCAATATTCAAGCGGTAGAATGTTCTGTGGCATTTACAAACAGAGGTTTGTTCTTGCACACCTACAGGGGGGAGGAAGGGAAGCACCTAAATGAAATCCTGAGCCAAACGGAACTTGTAATCATTGACCATTAATTTATGTTAGGATGAGTCTAGACTGATGCAGATATGCAAGGAAGCAAAGAAAAAGCACAATCCATAGCTAGAGCTGGTAGAATGGAAAAGTTATCTGACTGTAGATAACCTCAAGCACTGACATTTATCTTTTTATAAGGATATTGGGATACAGTAATAATGTTTGTTTGCATTTCATGAGAAAATTTGTAGCAATAGGAGAAATGAATAATTTGCAGGGGGAAACTCTGATTGGAAAATCACGTAATCCGGCTTAATAAAGACGTCTGTTTGAGTTTCATGTTGGAATGTCACAATCTCAGTCACTCTAGCTATGCCAACAATTGGGGCTTTGTGTTTTTTTTTTGTTTTTTTTTTTAAATAAGCAGGGTTTATTTAAGGTGATCAATTCAAACACTGTTCTAAAAACTAGGCTTAGCAAATTCTTTAAAATCTCTCCGGCATTGGAAGGATTGGAAGGAACGAAGTTTTAATGTAAATTTCCTGAGAATCCAAGCTAGCTTTTGGGCTATATGAAAATCAACCACTTCTATGCGAGAGTGTTTATTCAGTAATGGATTATTTAAAGCAGTTTAACCTCATACCCCACTCGTTGCATGCCCTAGATTAAGCTACTTTTAACAAGATCCAATTGTACTTTGTTCTTCATTTGTGAAACACATGAGCTTAACCTAGGCTAAACTGCTTTTGCACTGGTATGTCAAAACCTTTTTGTTAAAGTCTTCTCAGGCCTGTGCCAAGTCAGTGAGCCATCCGCTCATTTGGCTCATAGCCTATGCAGTCAGATTTCTGGATCATTAATACACTTTACGTGGAAGAAGTTGGCTAGCGTGTTGTTTTTGGAAATGAAAGTGGAAAAAGAAAGGAGCTTTTTAAAAAAAAAATTATTTCTTATTTGACTTAACAGGGCCACACGGTCTTGGAAGCTAATAACTTTGACACAGTGATAAATATTTATATATGGCTTATGACCTATTCAGTCTGAGCCTCCCACTACCGGATGGCACTTGATCTGATTTGACATTTGATATATCCCATTTCCAAGTATGGTCTGAGAAGTCTGTCCCTAGTTGCCCTATAGCACCTTAACAGGCAACTACACTCTGTCAAAAGAAGTACCTTTATGTAATAATGTCTAATATAACTGTCAGGTTCTGCTGTTGCAAGTTTTTTTTGTTTTGTTTTTCTGTACTTGAGTGCTTATTTTCATCAATTTTATTTTTTTTTATCACATCTATTTTTTTGCACTACAATATATGCAAGGTGATGTTGCAACTTTTCGAAGGTTTATGAAACTCTATTCTGAATACAACACATAGTTTCAAAACGTTTCTTCAGCACAAAGAAGGCACTGTCCTAATGGGATATTTGACTCTGTATATTCATGGTATTTTTTTGTATTCTTTCTATAGGTTTGACATCTACCGGAAGGTGCCTAAGGATTTAACACAACCAACATACACTGGCGCTATAAGTAAGTTTGTGTGCTCTGGTATCTCTTCACAACTTTGTTTCTGGCTTACTAGAGAAAAAAACAAAGCCTTTTGGTTCTCCTTGTTTAGACATTAACAAAAATCCTCATTGTATAGCTACCCACGGGGGGGGGGGGGTGTGTGTGTGTGCACACTTACTTCAGTTTGGGAGGTAGCACAGGTTCACAGCACTTCCAGATCCCATGATGCACACACCAATCCACTATTGTCCAATGATGCTCACAATTGGGCATTCATTTCTCAGTGCTGCTTTTCCCTCACAGAACCTGCACCCAACGTTTAGTAAATCTCCTCCGAACACAAACATGGCACTGTACTTAAGGGGTAGTCACTAGCACAGGACTTAGCAGAGCTATTACTTGGCATTTGTAAACAGCATCAGAACAGTGATTGTGTGTTGTAGAGAGGGTTAAGATAGGTACTACTGTTGCAAAAACAGTTAAAGGACATTCCAATCACTATAATCCTTGCAGCGTGCTGTTGTGGTGACAGGAGTGCCCTAATATCCCTCAATAAAAGTAGTCAACACTAACACTTTAAGCCAATGAGCTGGCTTAGCTCAAGAGCTAACAGAATCTGCTACCAAGTTGTCCAGAGCAGAAGAGAAAAGGCAAGGAGTAGTGCCCAGCCAGCAGAGCCCGGTTAAGATGTCAAACCATTCTAAAATGGTTTGCCTGTTTTACATCATAACCCCAAAGATTTGAATCCAGCATTTTAGCTCTGCCCTTGTCCCCTTTTGCTTCTGAGATTCTTGAAAGAAAAGGCCTCAGACAGGGGGCCTGCTGACTAACTGAAAGCGTCAACTGATGCTCTAAGCCAATCAGCCGCACCCTTACCTGTGGCTTTCTCTTTCAATAATCCGAGAAGTGAAAGGACAGGGGCAGAGCAAAATGCAGCTGGCGTCAAAACTTTAAGGTTAAACAGATTGTGAATGGTTTAACTCCATAAAGGACCTCCTGGCACGATATCAACTTCATTACAATGAATATTGTTGTGCCCATAGTGTTCCTTTTTAAGTTTCCCAAAGCAATGCACAGTTATTTCCTTAAATGGGAATATGAGTTAGAAAACTCATGTAAGATTCAACAGACATAACTGGGCCCATGTCATGCAGAAACTTTGAATTCTGACTCATCTGTTCATAGAACATTGTTCCAGAGCACCTTAGGATCACCCAGATGCTTTTTGGCAGACTCAAAACAAGCATTCATGTTTATCCTAACAAGTAATGTTTTTTGCTTTGCTACCGTATTGTGTCCCCTCACATTATCTCCACATATTATAGTTTATTTATTTATTTTGGGATGAACCATAGCTGATGCACAAGAGCCCCACGGAGTGTAGGACATTGGTTTCTGATACTATGTGAACTGAATGATTTTGCACCTTCACCACTCCTGTAATAATTTCACAACTGTTACAAGCTTTGTTTAACTTTCCCAGCAGGTTTTTTTTTCTTGGCAGATAGGTTAGCCAATATTCATTTCAAATACCTCTGCAAATGGTTAAAGGAGCACTATAGGGTCAGGAACACAAACATGTATTCCTGACCCTATAGAGTTAAAACCACCATCGAGCCACCCTGGTCCCCTCATGCCTCCATAAATATATAAATCTTACTTGTATTCAAGTCTGGAGCTGTTGGGTCTGTCCCTGTTTCCTTTAGACCTGCCTACTGCCTGACATCAGCAGAAGTGGTAGCTTGATCCAATCACAATGCTTCCCCATAGGATTGGCTGAGTCTTACAAGGAGGCAGATCAGGGGCAGAGCTAGCACAATTCAAACACAGCCCTGGCCAATCAGCATCTCCTCATAGAGATGAATTGAATCAATGAAGCTCTATGAGGAACGTTCAGTGTCTGCATGCAGAGGGAGGTAATGATTCTACTCACCAGAACAAATTCAATAAGCTGTAGTTGTTCTGGTGACTAGTGTCCCTTTAAGAATGATGCGACAGATCTTGCTCAAATCAAATGGTTTTTTTTTCCCAAGGTGATCAAACCTTAGTCAAGTCTTTTATTGGCTGAGAACAAGTTTGCTAGACAATAGGACAATAACTCCCTCAATCCCCCACATTATTGCCTTTTCATACAAATTAAATGAATGGACCATCTCCTTTTATGTGTCATTACTACCCACAAAATGATGGTAAATGTGAAACTGTGCTGAAAATGAAACCTGCACAACCTATATGTCCTCACAGATCCTTACAAATATTTTAAACCCCCCAAAAAAGACTAAAATGCTTTAAGAGTTCATTGCATGCCCCACTCTGACTTATTTTCTGAAAGTGCTGGAAAATGTATAAATTCATTCAGTAACGAAACTAGGAGCTTTTCATGCCTCACTTACTATGAACTGATTTCATTTCTTTGAGAAGCATTGTTGGCGGATTGCTGTGCATAAGCCATGTGACCCAGTGCTCTCTACAGAAAGTATCTGATTGGACACAAGTATTCTGTAACGATTTCACAGGAAGGGGAACGAGCTACTCAAGAGACTCTCCCAGCAAAAGAATGAAGGTGAATTTAACGTGAAAAGGGTGTGGGGAAACTGGGACAATCTAAACCATTTAAGGAACATTCCAATTAAAAAAAATATATATATATTTTATTAATTTTATTTTTATGGAGTCTTCCAATCATTTGAGGTGTGTTATAATGTTTAGTTTGTTATATTAATTAATTTAGGCTTATTGGGAAAAGTGTTGCACACTTGAATACACTCATCTGATTACTGCACTATAGATAAGTTCAAAGAGAAGGTTTAGATAGTGGAAAGAGGATGAGGCCTAATAATTTAAAGTGGTTTCTATTCATTACAGGTCACAACTTGCTTCTTGTTCCTCTTGTTGAGCCTGTAGCCTCTAGGTTGACCAGCTGCTCTGTTCGTTCCTCAAGACACTCAGAGCGTTGATCCATGGGAAAGACTTAATGCAAACATACACAGCACGACCGGTTTGTGTTGTGCAAATAGCACACAAATAAAAGCTTTTCCTTCTAATGGAAGAAAGTGAATGCCCTGCTTTCTTTAGAAATTGGCACATTCCCATAGGCAACAGACTGCATTCTGAGGAGAGGGAGGATATAGTGTAATTTATCTTGTTCTAAGGCTCAAGGCTTTTCAGATGTATAGATTGACTTTGAACGAATTGTTTAGAAAGCATCTGTGAATAAAGAAGGGTATTTGTCACCTCTTCTCTAAACCATCATTCATAACCTACAGTTATCAGAAGTGAATATTCAAAAGTGAATGCAGGTTTCACAATTCATGAAGAGATATTTTAGATTCGACTGCTCCATAGTGAAATGAACCTTACCCAAACACAAAAACTTTTATTTTGTTTATTTTTTATTTATTTTTTTATAATCTTGCTTTATTTCTACACTATTCAATCTCTTAAATACTAGTGACTGTCTATGTCATCATAGCCATATGTTCTATAAGGTTCATACTGCAAAATGCTTATGTCTCTGTGTTTATACATTTTATATGTTTGTGTTGAGATCAGTTAAAGGCAAATACATGGTATGTGTATTTTACTTTTGGTTATTTTGGGGAGGGGGGGAGGCTGTATTTCACTCCTTGCAGTCCCAATGCAATGAACTAATTTTTTTTTCTACTATATCACAGGTTCTCCTCTCCCACAGGTCTCTGGACCCCATCTACCATATGTCAATAACTCTCTTCTCTTGTCACTTGCTTGGACCTAGCTCTTACACTTCTCTCCTGCTGACTCGATCATTTCCTTTCTTTTCCAAACCCCATGTCCCTTTCATTTGTCCCTCCTCTTCTTTCACTTCCTGGTCAGTTTCCATTTCTATTTATTTGACTTTAACTTTTTAGAAGTATTCTGTTTGTTTATGTAAGAGTTGGTATCACTGGTGTTCAGTAGCGTGTGCAGTTACTATTGATTACTTCCAATCCGCACACTCACAGCTAGTTCTGCTGCTGAGCCTGGTGCAGAGATGTGCAGTTAGCTGTGTTTATAGTGTGAGTTTAAAAAAAAAAAAAAAATCCTTGCAATGGCAAGTGGGATCATGGGCATTTTAAACCTTCTTTGAATCATGCAGGTGTGGGGGGCTTGGTTTTGTTTTGTAAACACCTTTTCTTTTAATGATGATAAAATACATGAACTGTTAAAATATATCACACTAAACTAACAGGGCTGGTTAAATGTGATTCACAAGATTAATGTTTAATTTTCCACCTCCATATCAGTAACAGTTTTAGTGACATAGTGGGCAAATGTGCCAAATCAAAGTAGTTTCTATTTGTCTATTGTCTAGTTTTAACCCCTTAACACTGCAAAAGGATGGCTTTAACGCATATAGGTCGGTGTGTGTGTGTAATTTTTTTTTTCAAATTTTTTTTTCAATACATTATTAAAGGACCACTATAGTGCCAGGAAAACATACTCGTTTTCCTGGCACTATAGTGCCCTGAGGGTGCCCCCACCCTCAGGGACCCCCTCCCGCCCGGCTCTGGAAGGGGGAAAGGTGTTTAAACTTACCTTTTTCCAGCGCTGGGCAGGGAGCTCTCCTTCTCCGATCTTCCTCCTGGGCTGAATGCGCACGCACGGCAAGCGCTGCACGCGCATTCAGCCGGTCGCATAGGAAAGCATTTACAATGCTTTCCTATGGACGCTGGCGTGCTCTCACTGTGAAAATCACAGTAAGAAGCACGCAAGCGCCTCTAGCAGCTGTCAATGAGACAGCTACTAGAGGCTTTGGGGTAAGGCATAACCCATTAATAAACGTAGCAGTTTCTCTGAAACTGCTATGTTTATTAAAAAAGTGGGTTAACCCTAGAAGGACCTGGCACCCAGACCACTTCGTTAAGCTGAAGTGGTCTGGGTGCCTAGAGTGGTCCTTTAAACCAAAATCTGCACACCAGTCAAGCCATAAGACTTGCTTTTCCCACAGAAATCTTAAATTTGCAGTGATGTTACTACTGCAAAGGATTCTCGGTGGGCATATTACAGATTAGTTCAACAAGGAATCACATTTTTGCTTCATTCCATTTAAAACATGGGTTCCTTGGAGTTTGCATTTGCTGTATACAACAGCTGTGAAACACAACACAGGAAAAGATGCAAAGCCAGTGAACCACTCATGGACAGCCGTTTCGCTGTTTATGCAACTCTTCAACATGAGGTTTGTTACTGGCTTGCTACTGATATTTGACAGATTAATTTGCAAGGGCTAATACCGATTATCTGTGGATTTTTGGGCTGATAACCAATATCCGGTACTGATATTCTTTCCACTCAATGCCTTTTACCTTTAACCAGGGAAGGGTAACATTACATTCACTGGTGGTCCAGTGGGGCTGCAGGGGATTTCACATTGAATTGGGAGTGGCTTGGACCCAGCACTTCTGGTTTCCGGTAGCAACTCTGTCTCCAACTCTCGTGAGTCTGCTGTGCGATGCTGAGCATTACCATGGTAACCCACAGCAACGCTTTGATGATTGGGGGCTCGCGAGAGCTGGAAAGATTAGCAGTTGCCAACCAGAAGATGCTGGGTCCAAGCTGCTCAAATTCTGGGCTGGGCTGCCATATGTTAACAAAGCCCCAGCAAACTAAAAATGGGCAAGCTCTTTATTTGACCTTGTAACTTTCCAAAACACCATGAAACCTGTACATGGGTTCCATCATTGTACTCGTGGAACATCGCTGAATACAAATATGTGGGGGGGTTTTTTAGCAGTAAAAGCTAACAGTATTATGACATTCACATATTTTTTTTTTTTCCTATTAAATTGTGTTTGATATTTAACTATTTGATGTGAACTGAAAACCCTGTTTCTCCTGGACAAAAAGATATACAATAAGTGTGGGTGCACTTAATATGAAAGCGTTAAATTATGGTAGAACAAATAAATGCTCAAATTCTCGTGTTTGTTTTATGTTTGCCCGGAACCTGTACAATTGTCTCTGTCGTTAAGGGGTTAAAGCCACATTTTAGATGGAATCCAATGTTCAGAATGAATTAAGCCAAACGTCATTCAGAGGAGATCAAGGATGTTGTCTGCTCTGAGTACTGATACCCAGTACGTGATCTAGGGAAATTACTAATCGGCTTAGCTAGGATTTTGAGCTGGGCGGAAGTCTCACCGCATCATCACCTTATTGGATTTGGTACATTAACCCTGCATTACCAAGTCCCATACATCCATTTGTGAGTTCATCATTAGTTTGTGGTGAGTATTTCCAATATGGAAGGAGTTTAACATTTTGCATCCCCTTTTCAGTGCCATACTCCTGGCATTAAACGTGTTTATGCTATGGGGAAACAAGATAATGACCAAAAATGGAAGTTTGAATCTAATTAAAAAAAACTAAACACTTTTTTTGTTTAAACAATTAAAATACAGTGCTTCCTATTCCATGGAAATCTAAATCAGGCCATCAACGTACATGGAATTTCTGTATTAACACGTGTGGGAGTAATGGGAAGTAAGTAATTTTAAAAAGCTGAAATTATAGCATATGTTATTTTTAATTTTATTTATTTTCCTTCTGAACCATTTGCTAGGTGTATTTATTTATTTATTTATTTATTTTACGTTGAAGTTGGTGAAGTTTCTCAGATCTGACTGTTTCAGATTAGTGTTAGGTGATGCATTTGATATAAAAAGTAGAACAGTGCAAATGCAGATATTTACACCTAACTCTTAAGACTTAAAGGAACACCATAGTCACCAAAACAACTACAGCTTATTGTATTTTTTTTCTGGTGAGTTTAATCATTCCCTTTTTAGAGAAAATGCAGTGTTTACATTACAGCCTAGACCTAGGGATACCTCCACTGGCCACTCCTCAGATGGCTGCTAGAAGTGCTTCCTGGGGGACTGCTGCACACAGTGTAGTACTGCCAGTTCAGTGTCTCTGCCCTCTCCTTGGAGAAACTGAACTTTCCTCATAGAGATGCATTGATTCAATGCATATCTATGAGGAGATGCTGATTGGCCAGGGCTGTGTTTGGCTTGTGCTGGCTCTGCCCCGATTTGCCTCCTTGACAGTTCTAAGCCAAACCTATGGGAAAGCATTGTGATTGGCTTTTGATCAACACTTCTGATGTCAGCCAAGCAGGCAGTTCATGGGCAGAGCCAGCAGCAGCAGATTGGAGTAAAAGTAAGATTATACTATATTTAGTGGGACAAGGGCTGGCCAGGTGGTGGTTTTAACACCAGATGGTCAGGAATACATGTTTTGAATACACCTTTAAATTAGGGTTTGGTTGACCAGGTTCAATGTTGGTTCTTAATTTATCAGGAAAGCTAATCATTAATCAAGCTAGAAGTGATTATTTAATGTGGAATATATACATTTTACTACTACTAGTTGAGAAAACATTGATGGGGAATATGTATTTAAAGGTTCCATAAAAATCTGTCCTTTTGTATCTGAAAATTCCCATTAATGTAATGAATTAACATTTATGTGTGATATGTAAAAGGAGTATATCTCTATGCAATAAGTTCATGCAGATCCAATTCAATGTCCATTTTGCTTATCTCCCTCAGAAAGCATTCTCTGTTCTTCTCAGAACTTGTCTTGTAGCAACTACAGAATATCACATCTACCAACGTGTTAAAGGTTCTTTAATTCTACGTAGTATGGACTTGGGAGTTTGAACAAGCCACTACTCGCAGTTCATCAATTTTTTAGGAAGTATTGAGTCTTCATTAAAGGACCACTATAGTGCCAGGAAAACAAACTTGTTTTCCTGGCACTATAGGGTCTTTAAGTCCCCCACACCCGCTGGGCTGAAGGGGTTAAACACTTACCTTTCTCCAGCCAGACTCCCTCGGCGCTGGGGAACTCTCCTCCCTCTGCCGACGTCCGCGCCGCATGCGCGGCAAGAGCTGTGTGCGCATTCAAACAGTCCATAGTAAAGCATTTCTATGGATGGCAGAGTCTTCTCACTGTGATTTTCACAGTGGGAAGCGCCTCTAGTAGCTGTCAGTGAGACAGCCATTAGAGGCTGAATTAACCCTAGTGCAAACCTAGCAGTTTCTCTGAAACTGCTATGTTTACAGCTGCAGGGTTAACACTAGATGGACCTGGCATCCAGACCACTTCATTGAGCTTATATAGTGGTCCTTTAAGAGCTGTGAACAGTCCATATTTTGACTGTTACTATTAATTTTGAAAACAATGGTGTTATCCACATATTTGCTGGGCCTTTAGGGCAGGTTTGAGAAATATGGCTTTAAAATATCTAAAGACCATTGGAATGAGAATGTTAAGTTCCTAGTAAATAAATATTGTAATATGGGAAAAGATCTAAATACAATTGTTAGTTTGTTTCAAAGATGGACTCTAGACTGGTAAACAGTTTAACATGTTTACTCTGAATCTGGTGTGTTTCACACTCAATCTTTGGTACCACAGACATTGTGGACAGCATCTCCCATAATGCTCCTTCAGCCATATTTGCAGACAAAGCATTATGTGAGATGTAGTCCACAACATCTGGAGGGCTGAAGGTTGCCTACGCCGATTCTAGAGTAATGGTTCCAATTCTGTTCCAGTGGGCATACTAACAAGACCTGCACCATTGGTGTGCTTTAGTTATGGGCTGGGGAGCACTGCTCTAGTGCACTGATGGCTAATCCTTTTCTTTTCTATTGCCCACCACTTACTAGTCATATTGGTAGGTTTTAGATTATTTATTTAAGCAGCTAAAATTCAGGATATGTCATCCATATCTGCTTTTCTGCACTTTCTGTGGTGCTCATCCAGCCAATGTTCTAGTATGGTGTGTTTTTTTTTTTTTTTTGTTTGTTTTGTGTTTTATTATTATTAGGAAAAACGATGAAAAGTATTTTTCCATGATTTGTGAGAATCCTAAATATATATTTTCTTTTCTCATAAATGATGTTGGCAGACTTGTTAAGGTGCTGTTCTTGTCTACTAGTTCTAACTGGAGATAAGTGGATGTTTTGAGATAATGTGTATTTTGTGAGAAACACCATTCTGATTGTCCATAATTCTGACTCCGTGCCAGCTGCTTTTTTAATAATATTTGTTTTTGTTTTTTGTCCCAATGTGCAATATACCCTTTACCCTTCTTTTCCAGGACTTGGGTTACCTGTTTACCATCTAATGCCATCAGCAATACCAAGCAGCAGAATGTGTTTGCATTCCTAAGTAACAGTTTTTTTTGTTTTGTTTTTTACAGTTTCTATTTGCTGTTGCCTCTTCATTACATTCCTTTTCTTGTCGGAACTCACCGGATTTATTGCCAGCGAGATGTAAGTATTTCTTAGTCAAGGCCACAACTAGTTTGTGTATAAAAGAGGCCTGTGACTGTTCTAATGGTTTTGAGACCAAAATTATTACAGAGGTACATGCATGGCATTACCCCAGCATTCCACTCCTTGATGTTAAAATTTCATGTTTGATCCATTCTTTAACTGTTAGGGATCGACCGATATTGATTTTTTTTTTAATTTGATTTTTTTTAGAGCCGATACCGATAATCTGTGAACTTTCAGGTCGATAGCCGATAACTTGCTGATATTCTGTGCATTTACCATTTTGAAAAAATAAACTATTTCTAAAGGTAAATGAACAAAATATACATGCCACGTGCAGTGGATGCAGCGTGTTTAGACAGGGGAACTGTGTGTATTTATGTAGTGTGTGTGTATATAATGAATGCAGGGTGTGTTTGTGTAGTGTGTGTGTAGTGAATGCAGTGTGTTTGTATAGTGTGTGTATATAATGAATACAGTGTGTGTAGTGTGTGCATTATATACACACACTACTTTATATACATTATATACACACACTACACACTGCATTATATACAGAGTGTGTAGTGTGTGTGTTCCTGAAGGGATGTGATTTGTGTAAAATGGGGGGGAGAAAGGCATTTTTTTTATTTTAATTTTTAATATTTTTTTTTTTAATTCTTTGTTTGTTGTGCATGTAGACTTGGGAATACCACAACAGATTTAGCAAGCGATTCATATTCCAGGTTAGATATAGCGTTGACATGGTATATGAAGGAACTGCACAATTCTTAAAAGTAAGATCAGGCTGAACAATAAACAGAAGGTCAATATATCAGTATGGAGTCATGTAGCAGCGGTCTGGTTATTACTGACGATATTATAAGACATATTTATTGACAGGCTAGACATATTTAACTGAACTCAAACTGTGAACCAAGGGGTTTTCAAGCAGGCTATCTAATTGTGGGATATTGGGTGTGGATGAGTGGGAAAAAATGGCCGGTAAATCGTTTATGGCTGTACTAGTGGGTAGATCCCCGGTGCAAATTGCTAAGTAGAGGGTGCAGCCTAAGTGTAAGCCATACAGTATTTTTATGCATCATATTATTTAGCAAGTTTAGCGGACACACATTTAGTAATAGCACTCTAGAGTGGTTGTGGTTTCTGGGTCTATTCTCCAGATTTTGGGCTGCAGTGGTAAAAGGAGTGACTAAGAAGAAAAGGAAAGTAAAAGAAAGGATAAATTAATGGAACAGGAATGTGCGTTGGTGCAAGCAATGGGAAAAACAGCATAGTAGGATACAATGACCGCAGGATATATAGATAATTTTTGATTTGTTTGTCCCCCCTCCCTGCTTGTTACCTGGCCAGGAAGGGGGGCTGTGACAGTCCCCGGTGGCTAGGCGGCATGGATGTACAGTGGGGGGGAGGGGGGAGGCGGCAGCAAACTGTGACTTACCTTTCCAGCAAGTCACAGCTCCCTGTGTAAATCTCGCAGTCAGCATGCCGCGCGGAGCGTTGCCATGGTAACCCGTGGCAACGCTCTGACGGCCGCAGGTCTCGCAAGATTTACACAGGGCTTGTAATGGGCCCGGCGGTCCTGGTATGTATTATCGGCAATATCAGTATCTTTATTGGCCGATACCGATATTCTATTCCATTATTTTATTCACCCAACTTTATCGACTATCGAGAAACCGTGAGCAACAGTGTGGTTGATCGCAAATATGCTTTTTTTTCTTTTTTGCCTTTGTGATGTATAAAATGAAACACATAAGTGATCTTTTGCTCTTTAGGTGAAACTACACCTTTTAAAAACACAAAATGGGTCAGCGTTAAATTAAAAAAGTAAAATAAGGCAGCAACCCTAAGATGGAGATCCCTCTCAACCCTTCAAAATAATATACAAAGAGGAAAACCGATAGAAAAGGACTGTGCCACAGAAAAGAGTACTAAAGTCTTGTCACCAAAATAAAAGATATGCACAGTAAAATTGTCTTTTCAGTAAAATAAATCAGGGCAGCTGTGGTTACTGGATTCGTTGTACTTGGGGGAAGGTGTGGGTCTCCGTATGTGGAAAAAGAAAAGACAGAGTGACCTGATGCAATATGTTTGGGCTTGACGGACAACATATAAGAGGTAAAAAATATTGCACTCACGTGGAAAAGAGCTATGACCAGCTCTAGTATATATCGCATACAGTGGTATAATCCCCACTTATGGGATATGATGGTCGTAGTCTTTCACAGCAGATGGTGTCTAGGTGCTCAGAGAAGGAGAAAAGGCCACAAATAGTGCTCTCGGTCATATAGTATAAGTATATAAAAAATAAGCAGAATGTTACTCACAAGCGTGGAGCAGACTCACTGCTCTGTGATGACAGCGTTAGTGGTATAATCCCCACCTAGGATGTTCTTGAGAGTAGAATAAGTAACAGTTCTTCAAGTCAAAATTAGGTAAAATGCCAGGAAAAGAAAATATGTTTAAGTTGATATTGAAATAAGGAGATAGTGGGCTGTAATAAAACCAAAATCTTTTACTCAATATTAAAAATCATTAAAAGGTAACATCCATAACATGTTTCACCTGGTAGGCTTTTTCAGATAACCTGGCAAATAGGGCTTCTATAGAGGAAAGGGTAGTTTAAAAATGGTGCCAAAATCACATCATAGGCTGTCCACCAATTAACACACATCAAAATTATGTACATTGAGTAAATAATGGTGTGGATAAAAAGCAGGAGGTTTGGGGACCACTGCCAACATTTGTTTTTAAAAACGAGCATTACATAGCTGGTTTCGGCTGTTTAAGGCCGGAGCACGTGACTTGTGTCACGTGCGCGGCTGTGTTTGCCTGCCGCTAAGTCTGATGGGGGATGTAGTTCTAAGGGTGATTTTTATCACTCTCGGATGATTTGCCGACGTTAGAAAGGGATGAGGGTGGGGAGCATGCAATTTAGTAGTATTGTTACCGGTAGATGGGAAAAAGAGGGGAAGATATTATAAAGGTAAACAGAAATAAAACAATTATATGAAAAAAATGTGGTGGCCATCTTAGTAGAGGAAAGTGAATGCTATTAGCAGGGGGAGGTGGGGCACGGCCATATTTAAAGGGTAACATCCCAATAACTGTATATACATAATATAAGTATATTATAGAGTGGAACATCCTGATAACATTCATTACATATAATATACAATATAGTTGTTAATAAAAAAAACATGGTGGGTAAACAAATAAAATACTAAAAGAGACAAGTTGGAGTAAATAAATAAAAATAGATGGGAGGAAGTGGTTATGGTAGGGGTGTTATTTACAACTTTGCCATAAAAACAACCTATGGGTGGTGATAAGATTAGAAGCATACAGTATAAAACAACAATCCAAATGTAAGGATCATCAATAGGGCATACAAATAAAACCAAAAATTAGCAGATAATATTCACAGTGAGCATAATGAGGGGCTAGTACTAAGCATAATGCCGTAATTAAAACAACTATGCTAAGGGTAGTCCCTGATTTGCATAAAATCACTACATGAGATGATTTCACTGATATTATTAACTGAGGTCTGATATGTGAAATGAAGATAAGATCTATTTTGATAATAAGAAGGGAATAAGAATGTGTATGAGAATAAAATTAGAATATAAAATATAAAAAATTAAAACTTAGATAAAATTAAATAAGTCAAAATCTACATTTAAACCATTTGGAGCAAGTGTCTTTCCATTTCAGATTTGCCGAGGATATTTTTTTATGTTTCCTCCTCGCCACGGAATGTTACACTTTTTAATGCCAATGCATTTTAATAATTTGGGGTCCCTATTGTGTATTGTAAAATGTTTGGACACTGAATGATTAGGGTAACCTTTAGCAATATTCCTACCGTGTTTGCTTAATCTAACTTTTAGGTTTCTTGTGGTCATCCCTACGTATTAGAGGCCACATGGGCACTCCAACAAATAAATGACGTTTTTGGTGCTCGTTTTTAAAAACATATGTTGGCAGTGGTCCCCAAACCTCCTGCTATTTATCCACACCATTATTTACTGAATTCTCAGTGTACATAATTTCGATGTGTGTTAATTGGTGGACAGCCTATGATGTGATTTTGGCACCATTTTTAAACTACCCTCTCCTCTATATAAGCCCTATAAGGTTATCTGTTATTGATCCATTAGAAAAAGCCTACACAGTGAAACACGTTATGGATATTACCTTTTAATGATTTTTAATATTGAATAAAAGATTTTGGTTTTATTACAGCCCACTATCTCCTTATTTCAATATCAACTTAAACAGATTTTCTTTTCCTGGCATTTTACCTATTTTTGACTTGAAGACCTATTACTTATTCTACTCTCAAGAACATCCTAGGTGGGGATTATACCACTAACGCTGTCATCACAGAGCAGTGTGTCTGCTCCACACTTGTGAGTAACATTCTGCTTATTTTTATATACTTATACTATATGACTGAGAGCACTATTTGTGGCCTTTTCTCCTTCTCTGAGCACCTAGACACCATCTGCTGTGAAAGACTACAACCATCATATCCTATAAGTGTGGATTATACCACTGTATGCAATATATACTAGAGCTGGTCATAGCTCTTTTCCATGTGAGTGCAATATTTTTTACCTCTTATATGTTGTCCGTCAAGCCCAAACATATTGCACTATCAGGTCGCTTTGTCTTTTCTTTTTCCACCTACGGAGACTGAGGAAACCCAGGCCTTCCACATCCCCAAGTACAAAGAATCCAGTAACCACAGCTGCACTGATTTATTTTACTAAAGAGACAATTTTACTGTGTATATCTTTTTATTTCTGTGACGAAACTACACCTTTAACTGCACATATTTATTTATGTATTTTTCTCCCGTCTTCATTATCACTGGTCAATGACTAACGGATACAGCTTTTCGAATTTAATTTCCTGGGTCTCTGTTCTTGTCTTATTCACTAGGTTGCTATGCATTTCTCATTTTCTGTGATGACTAGTCATTCTTCAGTAGATTGTATGCCTCTCCAGTTTATCAGTACTGACAGATGAATTTTCTCCCTGGGGAAATATCAGGCACTATGGTTACTTGGCAACCATTTTAAGACTCAAATACTTTGAATATAAACAAATATAATAATGCAGTGCTCATCTATGTGTTGTCAGTCCTCTTAGAGAGTTTAGTAACGGAAGAATTATGGTAATGCTGTTTGGCCTACTAACACAGCCGGATCAATTCATTCTCTTAGGCCTTGTCACTTCCTGGGTGTTTCTTGGGAATTCCAGTTAAGCTGAGGCATTAGAAGTTTGCTTTCCTCCCTGATAAGTAGTATGTGTTTCTGTGTTTTATATATGTCTGTGTATGGGCAGATTATGTTTTTAAAATTCGGAGGCTTTCAGTATTGCACAGTGTGTTGCGAGCCAATTCGCAGGGCATGGATATTAGAGCAGCTCCAGAATGTACAAATAGGTGGGCGTCACATGACTGTTCTCATTCTCCTCTACAACGTCTCCTTTTCCCCAGCACGTCACCCAGAATATCAGAAAGGCAAGAGAATTAGGATTAATAACCGCAGCAACCACACATGAGCTGTGGTTGTAGCTCTTGGGAACCCCAACAGTGCTACTTACAGTATACCAATGAAATGTATATAAAATCCTGTCTAGTCCATCCTTTCTAACCATTAATGTTTTGTAGTAATCCATACCTTGGGGGTGGAGGGGAGGACGATTAAACAATGACATATATGTGCAAAGGGTGTGCAATAAAAAAATAAAGTGTCTGATGTAATCCTAAAAGTTTATTTAAATATATATATATATATATATATATATATATATATATATACACAAACATTGTGCAGGTAAATTAGTACAAATTGATAAGATAAAGTAGCAAATTGAAAAACTAGTGCCATTTAGAACTATCACACCCAGGAAGGTTCAGGTACTTTAAGAGCAACAGATCCCCAATCTCATCTGTCACATCCACAGAAAGAACTACAGCCAGATAAACTTTCAAAAAGCTGGTGGGAGCCAGGTTGTTGGTTAAACAAACCAATATTACTGAGCGATTTCCAAAAGTGTCATCCTTGTATTTTCTAAACTAGCTCCTTTGTTTCTTTAATCAAAATCACTGGAAATCTAACTATAAAAATTTTATTGCACACCATTTGCATTTTGTATGTTTGCCTTTATCCTTTTTTTTTTCCACAAAATTTGATGGTTGCTATTGCACAGGTTTTTTTTTTTTTAAAGTAGCATTATGCTGCACATAGACCATCTTTGCATGAAAAGTGCTGTTTGGTATATTTGCACAAATAATGCACTTATTACAATTGCATCATTTTTTTTTCTTACTGTATTATATTTTGCACTATTGAAAGAATGTTTTTGCTTGTTAGATATATGTGCACTTCAACAAAATAAATGTCTATCTGCTCCATTTATCACCTTGCAGGCTTTCAATTCAATATTTACATGAGTTGTATGTACTGAATGTTCTTGACTCCTCAAGGATCTTAGCGCATAACTATTAAAAGAAAAGACAAAATCTGCACAGAAAATATAATTGAAATTGCCAGTAAGTTAAAGAATTTGGTGCCCTCTGTTCACTGACAAGAGGGACCCGATAAGAGGGATTACGATCATTAAAGCAGAGGGGAGGAGATGCAAATAACAAAAAGCCACTCTACCAGGCTACCAGCAGCGCCCCTTTATATACATGTTATTGAAATTGTAACTCCTATTGATTTGCCCAAGCCGGTTGCCAGAAAATTGCCTTCCACATCATTGGGCCTTGGTGTTTGCTACTCCTCTAGCCCGAATGTACGTGTGTGTGTGTGTGTGTATATATATATTAGTGACAAACTTACTTCCCTGTGTGTGTTTGTCCAGGATCTTTTGGCAACTGCACAGCCCTCTAGGGTAAGAAAGCCAGGCCAAGACAAAGTCCAGTTTCAAAGGCCTCTGGCCTGTTATTTTCTGTTGTTAAGCAGTAACAGGATACAACAGGCAGCAAACCTTCTTTCTCCTCAAAACACTTCCCTCACTCGACCCTGCTTCAAACTGCAGCTATATAGCTGCTCAGAGCCCCTACAGGCGAGGCTAATGATCTCGTTCGGCAGTGAGCCAGAACTCCTAAGAAAACCTGTGCTGGACTCATGCACAGCCACTCTGACAGTGGGTGGAGAATCGGCCCACCCTGCTCTTCTGAATACCCCACCCGAGGGACCCAAATAACAACATAGAAAAAAACCTACATTTCAACCTAACTTTCCCTGGGGCTGCATGTGCTTACCCACATGTCAGGATAGTGGCTGCATAAAAGTCTGGGTGCCAGATATACACCCCTGACCACCACCCCCAACACTCTATATATCTCCTGTGGCCAGAGATTCCTCAATAAAGTAAAAAAATTTTTATACATTCATATAGATCAAAAGGAACAGGGGTTGTAGATCCCCACTGCATTGTAATAACTATTATTCCCATAATCAATTGCACAAGGGGATTTTGACCAAGACCGGATCACTCGTTTCTATTCTTATCCCCAGGCGTGGGCATCTGTGAAAAAAGATGAGGACTTTAAAAAAAAAAATTTTTATTACTAACCAGTCCTGGAAGTGACCAAATCACCAGTTGACTAATACATTCTCCTATAAAATAACAGAGATATCTACTCTGAATAATTGTATTTAACAGTGACATCATGAATTACACAATATGGTTGAGAATGCTACTTTCCTTGCATGTCGAGTTAGTGGCGTTAATCCTGCCTGGTTAAATGTTTGCCTCTTTTTTTTTTTTTTTTTTTTTAAGGCATATCCACAGGTAATGTCAAATCAGGTCAGGACATGGAGTGTTAGATATAATACATTATTCATAAACTTTCAATCTTTACACTGCAAACTCCTTTGTGCAGAGCTCTTCACACATCTTCTTCTTATTTGTCACAATTAAGTGCATGTTTAATTGACTCACGACTACCTGCAGAGCCAACTTGTGTTTTAGCAATACATGAGGGCGTTCAAGGGCGGCCATCTTGTGTGACGGCTCAGTGCATACATATTCCACTCTGACATGCTTTCTTAAACCTTAATGCCCCCCTTCCACAGTCACAACAACCTTCCTGTACTGGGAGACAAGTATGTACCTGGTGTATGTTCCTGTAGAATATGTTGCCACATTGTAAATTGTAATCGCTGACATATTGCTCATTACACTTGGCTTACAATAATTCCAGATTTTGGCAAGTAAAAAAAATAGCTTTTCTACAATGTTTCTTGAATATTAAAATGACATGCATGTATATAACGAAAAGCAAAACATTCCTTTATTTATAAATTTCCACCCATAAAAATGAACTATAAAATAAATCCGCCGTAGAAAAAAAAATCTTTTTTTGAAGTTAACAAAAAGGATCAAGTGACCACAGTTCTTGTTTTTCTTAAGGCAACTTAAGGGCAGATTTTTTTTTTTTTTTTTTTTTTATTGACGATCCTTGCAGATTTTGCATTAAATCCTGTGAATGCCAGGTTCCTTCCTTCCTTCCTTCCAAGATTTGTGAAATCAGGAGAGATGGAGGGTGTATTTGGCTAGCAGGTGAGTCTATCCATGATGTATTAGTGCCATAGACAATGTGTCAGACCATAAAGGGACCATGTGGCAGACGCACATGCGCACTAGGATGTGCGGTTACACACCAAAAAAATTATCAAGGACTGATGATATAGTGTATTTCCTTGCAAATGCAGCACAGGCACACTTAAAGTGAAAATGCAGCAAACGGTCCTCTTGACATCCATGCAAGGAGCTTCCGGCTACACAGGATATGACGGAACCTGCCAGACCACAGGTAAGTTGTCAAAACTTTTGACTGTCTACCCTGGGAGTGTGCTATGGCACTCGGAGCACAATAACTATTACAGTGTTTATGGTTGTTGAAATGTTCCTTTAAAAATGATCATGCACTGAACTTTACAACAATCCTCCTGACATAAGGTGACAGATTTGTTCTGTTGGATGGTCAGGGGGACTGTTAGAAAATCATGTTTCATGATTTAATTGTGTACTTTAATATATCTGACTTTTTTTCAGTAGCCCACTTTTGACGCCTAAAAGCTACTTGGTATCATGAGAAATCCAGCTTACAAACACCTGGACAAGTTTCTAGTAATTAAGATTAAACTTGTAAAATGCATTGATCCTCACTAATCATAGCAACCAAGGTATTTGTGGACTTTAATTTCCTCCATGCTCAGTAAGTCATTATCTTGACTGAGGATCATGAGGAATTTAATTGATGAACAATGGCTAACCTCACGACACACATATGTCTGAAATGCAATTTCCATGATTCCCAGCCGGACTTCCAGCTGACAGAACATGATGAGAAGACATAATTCACAGACATCCGCACAACCAAAATTAGTCATTGTTTGTGTACAAAGTGTCCCATGATGTCAGTGGGAAACCTAGTCAGCAAACCCCGGATAACTTTGGCACTTGTTGTTGTGAGCTTATGTCCAAATGGCTGAATGAGTATCATGAGAATTGCAGTCCTCAAAATATGGATAATGTTGGCAACTGCACGTTTATGGACTGCATCTCTCTTTTGCTACTTGCTTTTTCTCTATACACAGTCAACATTTTTCTGTCACTATCCTCCAATATATGCCGCTTTCTGTAACTCCGTTCCCTAGCACGCAATTGTAGACCTGCCAAAAGTGTAATTGAGCAGTTTGTCAACAATTTAAACAGCCATTCCAGAAACCTCCATATGCCAATAGGCGGGCCAGGGACAGAGCCAAACGCCACCCTGGACAATAAGCATCTCCTCATAGAAATGCATTGAATTAGTGCAGAATCTCTGTGGGGAAAGTTCAGTGTCACCATAGAGTGTGGAGACACTGAACGTCAGTACTGACCCAGTAAGCACCTCCAGTAGCCGCCTGAGGAGTATCCACTGGAGGTGTCACTAGGCTGTAATGTAAACACTGCATTTTATCTGAAAAGACAGTGCTTACAACAAAAAGGCTGATGGTAATGATTCTACTCACCAGAACAAATACAATAAGTTGTAGTTATTCTGGTGACTATAGTGTCCCTTTAAGTAAAATATGTAGATTAGGTTAGTTATTCATTATGTCTTAATTCTTCTTAGTTTTTGGTTTTAGTGTCAAACTTTTGCAAAAATCATTGCATCTACATTTATGTAATATAAGAGAATGGATTTGTTTCACCCTGTATGCTGGAATCTGTTTCATTGAAAAAGTGCAGGCCAGACAAGTGGTAGCGAGTCCTCTATCGTTCGAGTAGAGTAGAAAGGTCCCTGCAATGCTTGCCTTTCACCACCTCTTTGTAGATAAACCTTAAAATGGAGCACTTCTCCCATGATAGTGAAACTATACCAACTCCCCGAATGTTTTCTACGAACCATAACTACATGCTGTTGTAGTGCTAGGTTGCAGTTTGACCAAAGCAAAGGGTCCAAAGTGTGTGTGTGTGTGTGTGTGTGTGTGTGTGTGTGTGTGCGCGCGCACACACATTTACTTTATGGTGCCTCTAACCGGTATATTTCTTGTACCCCCTGACGAGGTTACATTAGTAATAGCTAATATACTAATTATCAATCAAAGTTCACCTCTTTTTATGGAGGGACGTGTGTAACAAAGTGCTTACAAAAAAATAAAGGTGATTTACATGCAGCTCTATACACTTTTGTGGAAATATCCTCTATCCCACTATACAAAATAATAGATTTAAGTGCGGTGTAAGTAACAAAGACCTACACCTATAAGTGGAGCGCTCAAACACATATATAGCTTACCAAACGTTATTTCGTACCAGAAATACAGGTACAGAAAAATACAATATAGTGCAGATGGTATTTAAAGTGGCAATGCGATAATAATGATGGAATCTTAATGACTAGTACACTCACATTTCAAGGATTACAGCTGACTGAAGAAGCTCTATTTGAGAGTGAAACGCGTATTGGCTATTTTTAAAGGACTTTTATTGAGGACTTTTTTTTACACTATTTGTTTTTATTAATAAATTTGTTATTTTATTTTATATCTTACTCGAGTCCTTTTTTTGGAGCCTCCAAGAGAATCTTCATAGGGGCAGTGCCATCCCCATTCAAATTGGCACAGAGTTTATATACCTAAAGCCAGGACCCATAGGCTCAGGACCAGGTGAGCACCACATTTATTAATATATATGTGTGCTTTTATGACCGCAATCTACACATTGGTTCGCTCTCCCTCTGTTTTTGTCTTTGAGAATCATTCCTAATCGAAGTAGAAGGGTGGTGCTACCATTATAAGCACACAAGCCAGTGTTAACATATACAGGCTCTTTGAACTGTGCGTGTACTAGTCATTAAGATTCCATCATTATTATTGCATTGCCACTTTAAATACCATCTGCACTATATTGTATTTTTCTGTATTTTTTTCACATGTACTTTTTACTGTACCATGGTACGAAATAACATTTGGTAAGCTATATGTGTGTTTGAGCGCTCCACTTATAGGTGTAGGTCTTTGTTACTTACACCGCACTTAAATCTAATATACTAATTATATCCAGAGAAAGCGAGAAATAAAGGATTCTGGGACCTCTACTTTGCCTGTGATCTCAGTACCAGGAATGCCTGTTAAAATTCTTCATTATCTGCTGTCATGCTTTTTAGTATGCATCATAATGAACACAGATACCTGACATGATTGACCTATTTTGTGCTTGTATGTTGCATCCATCTGCAGCTAATATTCACACAGTCGATAAATATATGCATTTCTTTATTGGATACTTTATAATTAAGATTGAGTTTCATAACAATAATCCTTATTTTGTTCTGGTACATTACGTTAATTGGTTTGCTTAATGCAAACACATGTTAAGCCTTTGGCCAAATTTGGAGCACACCCTAAAGTCTAAGTGTTTTGGGTTCTAAGTCTACAGAACTTGTTTTAGGGTTTGCATTTAACGATGTAGTAGATCTGTAAAAAGCATTTTGACCTATTGCATAATATAAAGAAAATATGTATTTTTTTTTTTTAAATTCATTTATATCTGTTGCATTGTACATGCTACCAGTATTATTCATTTCAGATTTTTTTTTCCACTTGCTAGTAATAATAGAACACTATAAGGTCAGGAACACAAACCTTTTTTCCTGACCCTATGGTGTTAAAAATCAACATGTAGGTGTCTTGCCCCTGCCCCCCCTTAGCCTCCTTAAAAGGTAATAAAACTTACCTTATTTTGCCCACACTGGCCTCGCCTCCTTGCTGACCTCATCAGAATTAATTTTCTCTGAAAAGGCAGTGTTTACATTAAAATGCCTGCAGGGAATGATTATACTGACCAGAACAACTACATTAAGCTGTAATTGTTCTGGTGACTATAGTGTCCCTTTAAACTACATATCCCATGAACTACTGATGGACAGGGGTGTTTATGTAGTCACAATCCTGTCTTTATCTCTCATACATAAAAATGCGGTTATGCCACTCGGAAAACCTATTATATCTGCTTTAGTTAGCCCATTGGAACCTATTGCTCAGTGGCTCCATTTAGATCTTCAGATGCCCTGTCCAGGTTTTGCACTCTTGTGTAAGGTATGCACTTTGTGATAGATTTCAACAATTAAGGCATTCTCCTGGTCACTGCAGATGTGAATATTGTCTACACCAGGGGTAGGCAACCTATGGCACGTGTGCCATGCACGGCACTTGAGGTGTCTTTGCACGGCACTCAAGGCTGCTAGAGCCAAACAGGCTCTGGCCTATCAGGAGTCCCAGGGAAACTTCAGATATCTGCTAGTTCAAAAAGGTGGTGAAGGACAATCCTCAATTCATGCATTGCAGCATGTAGAGGTGGTACTCTCAGATCACTTCTTCCCAGCACTTGGGAATGGGAATGCACACTAGAGTAGAGCAGCCCGCAGATGCTATTGCAGCTCCTGTCCTTGACCTGTACCTGGTCAGCCTGGTCCACTGGAACCCAGGGAACCCATATCACTGCTAGATATACACAGAAATGCAGAATAATCCTCCCCTCATACAAATAATACGAACAGCCCATACACAAACGCAAAACACAATCCGCACAAACTCAACACCACTAACAATCCACATACAGTCTTTCAAATGCAATACCCCAAACAGCCCCGCACATATACACACCACCAAACACACTATGTGACCTATCCATCCACACACAATTCCACAAGCAGCCCCCGTACATAGTCCACATTCATAGGTATCACGTGATGCTTAATTTGAAATAAATAGGACCAGCACACTAAAGGACATCACAATCCTATTTCGGCACAGTGCTGCTAAAAGGTTGCCTACCCCTGGTCTTACACCATCATCCCTCACGATGAGGGTATTCAGGCGATGAGGGAAATCCTAATGAGTATGAAAGAGTGAGTTATCCCTTATGTATACCAATGCATTCACGTACAAGTGTTAATAAAAATACATACTATCAAAATATGGAACCTTCATTCAGGACTACATGCCAAGAATTTGTACTTTTTGTTTCTGTCTACTTGAAGAATGGGTCATTAATAAATGGCATATTCACAAACTTCTAGGGCCACTATAATCACTCACCAGAACAACTACAGTTTAAAGGGCAGTTTTTACATTGCTGCCTAGTAAAACCTCTAGTAACAGTCACTCAGAGAGCCACTAGATGTGCTTCCTGGGGCAGTGCTGCACAATGGGGATATTTTTACATATCTGACTATTCTCCCCAGTGCTGACCAGTGTATCTCTTCCATCTCCCTTGTGCTCAACACCCACTGCTCTTTGGATAGTATGTTGGTTTGACACCAGTACATTGGGATGAGGGCGTTGGCCTCTCCTATTAATAGGTTCAGTGGTTGCGGTTTATGTGATTCTTTAAAAGAACGTGGCCAACCTAATAGTACCTGGGATGGGGTTAAGCGGGTCTGCAGAGGCATCATCTCCGCTATATCAGTTAGTATTTGTCGCCAGTTCCATATCCCCCTGTTCCCCTTCACATCTCCAGCATTTATCACTAACAGTGGACCAAAAGGTGTGTAGTAGCGCTGGGGTTCTATACCATTTGGTGACCCTTTTGTAGGTGGTCTCTTTGCGGGCAACGCTAATTGGGGTTTTGATCCCAGGTTCCATAATATGGGTCCAGTCCTTGTCGGACATGTGGATGGATTCCCTATCCAGACTGCAGCGTGAGATGGTGACACAGTACCCCGGTAGCTAGACACTTCCTTGATTTTCCCTTCCTATGTCGAAACGTGGGAATCAATCATGTACCCACTTTACCTCGGGTAGGTGACAGGGAAAAGGAGCTTGTGAAACATGAGGCATTCTGTATTTTCACCCTCAACAGTGTCGCCGAGAATAATCCCCTACACTGCTTCCTGGACAATAGAGCATGAATGCTCTTCTGTATCAGAATATTTTTATATAGTGCGTATTTAGTATACCAAGGCTTAAAATCATGCCACATATATATATATAGTATTTATTGTTGTTTGTTTGTATTTTTCATTGATGTTGGTTTTTTTGTCTGGGTGTTGGTGCATTACTTGCCAATTAGAGGAGTTATACTAGTCCTCTTTATCTTTTCTTACCGGTTACCACGCTTTTGTGTGATTACTTTATTATTTTACTGCCTTCTCTTTAGATTATCTATGTCCGTTTGTTTATTGCCTTGTGATCAATTACTTCTTTAGTAATCGTTTATTACTATTTTCATGTTATGTATCTAGTATAGTCCATGATTCTCATTTCTACACCTCCTAGCCGTTTTAATCAAAGTTTGATCTGTTAGGTACCATGTTGTGTATGGTAGGCACCTAGCAACCATCCACAAGATTATTTTTCCCTGAGGTGGCTTACGGCTTTATATTTCTATTTTTGGTGCTTTATCTCCTGGAGCCTCTTCCTCATTCTCTGTACTTCAGAGTATTTCTTTATATTCTCAATGACTTTTCTTGGGTGTAGGGAGTGTCTGTTTTCAGGTTTTTCATACTGTCTTTGTCTTAGCATGTCTTTGTCACTGTTCACATGGTGATTGTTGTTCGGTTTTTTTTGTTTGTTTTTTTAATTTCATTTTTTTATGCACATTTTTTGTTGTTTCTGGCACTTTTTGTCTTGTATGTTGCATGGTTTTACTACTGATCCCTGTGATTTATTCACTTTTACTTTTATTCTTAGGGTTTTGGGGTTTGACACACAGAGCCTCACTTTCATGGTCACCCTCATTTTGGGTTCCCGGCTTGGGTATTTAAATATGCAATGTGTATGTGTCCTGATGAAAGTCTTTTCAGAGACAGAACTGTTGAAATATTTGTGATATCCTTCTTATAGATTAAATAAAACCATGAAGATTTTGTTAAAAAATCTCGAGTGCGCCTCTTCTCGTTTTCTACATTAAGTATGGTCAAAAATAATTTGTGTATGTGTGTGTCTGTCTGTCTGTCTGTCCCCAGAACCCCCCATACAGGTATATAATGGCATTAACCTGCCTGACGAAGTTACATGAGTAATAGCTAATGTATTAATTATACACCTAGGAAGTGTAGGAAATAAAGGATTCTGGGAGCTCTGCTTTGGCTGTGAACTCCATACCAAGAATGCCTGTTAAAATCATCACTTCTCCTCTGTCATGTCATGTGCATCATAATGAACACAGATACCTGGAATAATTGACCTATTTTGTGCTCCCATGTTGCATCCATCTGCAGCCAATATTCACACTGTATATAAATGTATGCATTTCTTTAATTGGGTACATTATAATTAAGACTGAGTCTTATAACAAAGCTTATTTTATCTTGGTACATTACGTTAATCGGTTTGCTTAATGCAAACACATGGTAAGCCATTTGCATGACCAGATTTGCAGTATTGTGAGCACACCCCATTGTCTAAGTGATACCTAATTTTCTTTAATAGAATTATGTAATATCTCTAAACTACAGCAAGTTGATGTAGAAATCCACTGCAGTATCCTGTATTCATTAGATGTTTCGGGTTCTAAGCCTTCAAAACTATATATTTAGGACTTGCGTTTAATGATAAAGTGGACCTGTACAAAGTAACATAATTTTGACTTGTTGATTAATCTATTTAAACTGTTGCAGCTTTATTGTGTGTCTGTGTAATATATAGATAGATCATTTGCACTGGCTAGTGTTAAACTACATATCCCATTAAAGGACCACTATAGGCACCCAGACCACTTCAGCTTAATGAAGGGATCTGGGTGCCAGGTCCAGCTCGGGTTAACCTTTTTTTTTTTTTTTATAAACATAGCAGTTTCATAGAAACTGCTATGTTTATAAATGGGTTAATCCAGCCTCCAGTGGCTGTCTCTTGACAGCCGCTAGAGGCGCTTGCGTGCTTCTCACTGTGAAAATCATAGTGAGATGATGCCAGCGTCCATAGGAAAGCATTGTGAATGCTTTCCTATGGACTGGCTAAATGCGCGCGCGGCTCCTGCCACGCATGCTCATTCAGCCGAAATGGAGGAAAAGAGGGATGAGGAGAGCTCCCCGCCCGGCGCTGGAGAAAGAGGTAAGTTTAACCCCTTCCTCTCCCCAGAGCCCGGCGGGAGGGGGTCTCTGAGGGTGGGGGCACCCTCAGGGCACTATAGTGCCAGGAAAACTAGTGTTTTCCTGGCACTATAGTGGTCCTTTAACTATTGATGGGCAAGGGTGTTTCTGTAGTCATAATTCTGGCTTTATCTCTTTTAAACATGTCTGAAAGTATCATTTAAAATGTATAAATGAGGGTATTCATTCTTTGGCAACAGCCATTGGGCAAGCTGCTGTATTTGCTCCTGAATTAGTCATGCCTTTCTCTGACGTCTTTCACTCTCGTCATGGCGTTGATCTGTCATTTTGAATATACTTCTTTCAATGACCCAGTTTCCGTAGCTTATAATTAAAACCTGCACTTACTCCCTAATTAAATCATCTGTATAGAAACTTGATGAACGAAATCCAGCTGTTTATAGAACTTTGGTAAGTATATGGGTGCTAACAGAAGTACCCAGATGCCAATCTTTTGATTAGACTATTTGTATTATTGTTAATTAAAAGGACACTATAGGCACCCAGACCACATCGTCTCATTGAAGTGCTTTGGGTGCAGTGTCCCTGTCACTTTAACCCTGCGATGTAAAATGTAGCTGGTTCAGTCTTAGGTACTCTTTAAGACTGTTCCTCGTGCATGGGTGTCCAACCTTTTGGCTTTACTGGGCCGCATTGAGAGCAGCGGAATTGTCTTGGGCCACACATCAAATATATAGTATAGATAACGTGTTTATAAGTAATATAACTTTAAAAGCCATTTTCTTAATTTTGAGATTTTTATTGTTTATAAGATTACTCCCTTATCTGTTATACTTATGTGGGATTGGCATATTTAAGGATACCAAACTAGGGAGTGATCTACTAAATACAAATACATGTATATACATATGCACATATAACCACAGATCTAGGCTCATACACACAATCACAAATCTATACACACATACGATCACAGACCTACACACATACAATCACAGACCTATACACACAGTCACACACATAATCACAAATGTACACACAATAAACTATCAATCACAGACCCTCATACACATATATTTACAGACCTATACACACAATCCGATATACCCCGACACAATCACATACACACACACACACACACACACACAATCACACACATACACAAAACCTAACACCTATACACACATAATCACAGACCCACACACATAAAGTCAGACATATACACAAAATCACATGCATACACACACACATACAATCAGATACACACAATTTTATATATATATATAATTTTATATATCCAAAAAGGTTGGCACTTCAGAAAAAAAAAAAAAAAAAGTACATGGTTACCCGGTGCTGGTCCAGCAAAAAATACAGAGGTGACTACACATTGGTAAAAATAATACTTGACTATCTTTTAACAATGACTGAATAAAAGTTAACTTTTCAGTCCCACCAAGGAGACTTTCATCAGGACGAGTAAGCAGCCTGTCATGTTCCTTCCACACAATCTATACCGTGTAAAGTAATAAACTTAACATACTTACCCCTCAGAGGTATGCAGTGTTCGCAGTTGAAAAGAGACCGGTGCAACCATTGTGGTCCATGCGAACACGCTAAGCTCAAAGACCAAGGGGGAGGGGGGGAATGGGAGCGCTTGCGTTCCAGAAGGTTGGCTAGGTAACCGCTGGAATGCGCCAGACGCGTTCAGGGAAATCAGTCGCGGCTTGTATTCCTTGCAGTAGTGAGAGCCTTGTTAAAGTGAGATTTCTGTGGGAAAAGCAAGTCTTATGGCTTGACTGGTGTGTGTATGTACTAACTGCCAGTCAGTTAGTTGTAAAGATACCCTTATCCTATTGTATTTAGCCTTGTTAAAATTGTTTTTGCACAGCCCATGTAAACTTGTTTATTTTTGTATTTTTTTTTTAAAGTAATCTCAAATATTATCATAATATAGTGACTATTTGCCAAGTGCTCCCTAACTTGAATGTTTGTAAGTAAGTCAACATTAGATATGACAAGATCCAGACAAGCATCTGTTTTAGTAGATGCTTCTACTAATTCTAAAAGTCCCTCTGGCCCAATCAATGTCTGGTTAAAGCGGCACTGTCTTGCCGATCTTACCTTTCCCTAATCACTTTCTCTTCTCTCCCTCTCTCAGGATCTGTTCTTCTTTTTTTCCTGCTCTAGTTTTCTAGGGACTATTCTGTCTTATGCTATTCTGTCTTACGCTTGACCAGCTCTGATCTACTACCTATGGGTCAGAGACATTTTCCCACAATACTCACCCTTTCCTCCATGATCTCGCAATGCCTGCTTTCATTTAGACAGAACGCCGGCGACACTACCGAATTTCGTCCTAACAGAATGAAAACAGTTTGTTCATTCATGTTAGGACGACATTTGGTACTTTTAGGTAAGTTCGAAATTTCATTTGAATGAGTGAAATTCCAATCTGATCCCACGGTATTAGGGAGCTACCTACCAAAAGGCTGAAAGCGCAAAAAAAAATACCCCCAAAAAAATTATGACGCTAAAAAAAAAAATCCATGTTCTCCCAGCGAGTGCACCATGCAGACTGCCTAATAATCTTCCTGTAAATTGCCTTTGGTGCTGAATATAATGATTGTTGTGACCCAGAGTGGAAATTTAATTTTTTTTGCACTAGTCAAATTACGAGGAGTAACTGTCCCTGGCTCAGACAGAGGTCTAAAACTCTGGCTCTGAGCGGGACCTCATATAGCCGGCAGGAAGATTAAATTTACATTTCTTTCCCAGCCAGACTAGCTAATGGCGAGTCACTGGGTGGCTGAGAGCGTCAGCTAACCGCTCTCAGACAATCCGCAGCGCCACTGCCTGGCAACACTCAACGCTTCCTGAAAGTGAAATTTCAGAAGCCAGATGCCGCCTGGGGGGGGAGTGGACATTGTTGTTGGAGGCCTCCTGTCAACTTGATTTATATGAAGGTTTTTTGATGCCTGAGTGTCCCTTTTAATATTAGTAAAGACAACTGAGCTACCCCACCAGAGCACCAGGGATTCAGTGGATGACCCGAAAAGGTGAGCAAGAGGATGGGGGGGGGGGGGAGAAGTGTAAACAAACACACCACTCAGACTCCTCTATACACACATCACTCAGCCACACTCAATCCCCTATACACACACGCAGTCGTCACCTCACAGACACACTCTGCCTTCCCTTCATTAAACTCTCATTCTACTCCATACACAACACTCAATCACTACACACACACTCACACACAACACTTAACCAACACACCCACTTACTGAAACAGAGCACAGGGTTCTTTTAGGTGGCCACATTCTAGCAACCTGCCTGCGGAAAAAGAAAAGTAAAACTTAATCTGGCTCTGGTGATATATATAATAGAATATTTTTTTTTAACTTTTTTTTTCCCACCTCAGAAGAAGGCTGTTTTAAAAGGATTTCACTCATCTTCTATTTTAAACATTTCCATACCCTTTCACACTGAAATACTTCATGTGGTTGCTGTGGGCAGTGGTTCTTAATATGAATAAACAAAAGCATTGTATGGCCTCTGCTGTTGTCCTATATACAGTTCAGGATAATAATTTCCTGTGCTGTGTTGAAATGAGTTTTGGTTTAAAAAGGGCAGAGGGCCGCAGGGGAGATGTAATCTTGATTTAAAGCTGTACTGACATTTTTGTTTATTATTCTTCCTATGCTTTTCCTTTCCTTACGATCCCTCTATTTTAAAGGGACACTCTAGGCACCCAGGCCACTTTATCTCAATAAAGTGGTTTGTAGTGTTGGTCCTGTCATTTTAACCATGAGGTGTAAAACCTTGCCATTCTGTAGAAACAGCAATGTTTACATTGAAGGATAAATATTTCTCTAGTGGCTGTCTTCCTGCGTCACTTCTGCTTACACAACAGAGTCAAACTTCACCCTGCACTCAAATGCTCATGGTTCTTTCTGGACTATAGATCTCCTTTAAAGGGACACTGTGGGCACCCTAAGTAAAGTAGCCTTCATGTCAGAGCCATTGGCATTTTAGTTCTGCAATGTAAAACATTGTCATTTTTGTTGATATGGCAGTGTTTGTGCTTAACCCCTTAAGGACACGTGACATGTCATGATTCCCTTTTATTCCAGAAGTTTGGTCCTTAAGGGGTTAAACACACCTTTAGTGGCCTTCTTCCTGACTTTGTGACAGAGATGGCAGACTGTCCTTTAATCAGTGCTTCTCATACAGAGCATTAAATTGGAGGAGTTCGTGTTTTGCATGCATACACTTCTTGTCCTCGGAACACTATAGTGTTAGGAACACTATAGTGTTAGGAATACATTAGCGTTATAGTGTTCTTTAATGATTATCCCCACTTGCCTACATTTATTATTTTCCTCATTTGATGTCCATATCTAGAAGAAGCCATTTTGTTCTCACCACATTATGTCTGCTGTTTACCCACAATCTATCAGTAAAATGAATCCCGCAGAAGAGTTAATTTGATTGGCAACTAAAACAGAACCTGGCTTAAAGGAACACTGTAGGCACTATAACCATTTCATCTCATTGAATTGAATATAGTGTCTGGAGTCCCCTTGCTATGTCCACTGTTCCTTTATTCAGGGCTGAAACATTTTCAAGCAGTTTGACCCTGAATGAGGGTCTACCTACAACCTGTCTGCTTCTGAAGGTATGGCTAATGCAGAGATTACACACTACTTCCTACTTTGTCTCAGTATATCTCTTTACTGGGTTGTAATTTCAGTGAAATTTCAACACCGTCAGAATTAACACATTTTTCATGGGACGGTGACCGTGCCACTTTAAATCATTCAGTATCTTTTCTGATTTGGAAACCGTGCTTTGTAAATACATATTGGTTTATATATTTTGTCATGGAGGTCTATTTATTTATTGAGGGGATATATATTATCAGGGTTATTTGCCCTGCCCTAACTTTTTTGTAGTAAACCCTACAGAATTATTTTTGTGTAGTTAAAAAGGAGAGGAAGAAAAATACTACATTACTTTGTTTGGTATTTTCTCTGAGTTTCATTGAGCTTTCATCTCACTGACCCAGTTTTTTTTTTTTTTTTAAATAAATTACACTGTGAGTAATGATTGAACCACACCATAGCACCCACACAAATATTTCTGTTCCATAATACTACGCGTTTTCTCCAGCATGCTTCCATGTTACATCATTATTTTTTTTAAATAAATCTTAAATTTTTAAACTTTTTATTTTTTTTTTTTTTTTTTTATATATAAATATTAATATATATTAATAGAGTAGGACTCCATTGGAAGTATGTGTGACGCAGCGCCCCGGGGCTATGATTGTAGCACTGGGGAAACATTACTGCTGGTATAGGGGCCCTGTCAAGTGCCGCGCTCCTTTAAGACCATGACCGGATCCTGTAATATTGGCCAGGTGGAAGGAAGTGACAGCCTGTCACTTATTCCCAGCATCAAGCAGGGAGACCGTTCAGGAGGGAAGAGGAGCACTGCAGAAACTGCTCAAGACTCACACCAGCCAGCAGGACTCCAAGCCACCCTCCCAGACACATAAGGTAAGATAATAGTAAGGTGGCTGGAGATATAAAGACATCTCCTGTGTAAGTATGTCTATATTTGTGAGTCTGTGTGTGTGCCAGGGTGTGCGTATATGTGTATGTGTGTGTGTGTGTATATGTATAAATATATTCAGTGTAATTGTGTGTGTGTGTGTGTGTGTGTGTGTGCGCACACATCTGTGTATGTGCATCTGTGTGTCGGGGTGTGTGTTTTTATGTCGGTGTGTGCATATATCAATGTTTGTGTGTGTATGTGTCGGTGTCTATATGAATTTGTGTGTTTTTATATGTATCTCTGTGTTAATGTCCATGAATATCTATGTATGTATGTGGTAGTGTATGTGCATATATCCAAGCAGTCAGACACCAGCACAACATACAAACACACTTCTGCAATCTAACACATATATTACAGACAAACACACCCCTGCATTCAAGCACACACCTTTATTCAAACACAAATACTTCACTTTTAAATGCGGGTGTACATTTGTGTGAGCATTACATTCAGACAAAACCCTGCAATCAAACTCTAAACATTACATACAAACACACCCCTGTATTAAAACGCTAAAACTATATACAAGCACCCCTTCAAACACCAACAGTGTACATTACATTATAGCGCCAGTAAATGCCGCAGCACTGTACAGATATACAACCTAGAAATTTTGACTTGGGAAAATATATTGAAATATTAAGGGTGCCTTGAACCTAAAAGGTTTGGGAACTACTGGTATATATTATACATCAAGCCTGTTCCAATGTTGAAGAGATTATTATTTTTTTGTCTCGTGATATGTTTTGAACACTTTATATCCACATTCCCAAACATCCAGTATTGGCTTTGGAACAAACCGTGTTCAGGCAGGGTGTAATGGCATTCAGACTTCTTGATGGATGCTATTAATTTAGACTCAAGAGTTCTGTGCCAAGTTAGCTTAGTTATATAATAATTACAATGCATGAGGTATATTGAAATGATGCTAGCCAGGGCAACTCCTCATTTATCAGAGAATGGAGATTTCTATTGGAGTTTCTTTCTCTGCTGTAGAAATTGGGCCTACATATTTAGCATTCCTATAGTGTTGTTTTGTTTTTGTTTTCTTTGATTACATTCTTTATTTTTGAGGTTTCATGGTGATAATACAATTGAACAATGGTATTTGTCAAACTGTGATGAACTTTTACAGTTTCTGGAGTAAGGAAAACCTGCACCACCCAGTAGGTAAGAGTTGGGCTTTTCAGTGGGGTCCTAGTGGAATCCCTGGGTATATCAAAATGATCTTGGTAGAGGTATACGGGTGGGACGGGAATTGTGGGCTCAGGGTTAACAGATAGCTGGCGAATAGTTTGTGTTATCGTGCGTGTCGGGCTAAAGACCAGCAAGTTGATGCTTTCAGCTGTGTGTCACATATGCTTTCGAGGGGGTGGGGTAAGGGCAGCCAGGGTCTAGGGCTATATGGCGTTGCGGCTCCTCTCTGGCTGGGTGTGTCTCCCAGCCTCTTGCTGGGGGGTGTGGGCCCTTTGCTAGTGTGCCCCAGCTCAGGTGAATTTCTAAGCTTTGGTGTCGCCTATTATCGTTTGCTTTTTCCGGGCTGTGCCGAGCTGTGGGGCACCCCTCTTTGGGAGGGCGTTTGTGTCGTGAGGTCCTCAGTGGGTATAACGTTATTGCCTCTGGTGGCTGTGTAGGGGACAGGAACCTATGGGTCCCCGGGTACTCAGTGTTCGTTTTGTGTAGGGATAACTTGTGTAGGTGTTGTACCCCTCAGTCCTGGAATTCTCTGTGCGGGGTCGGGGTCATCTGTTAAAAAGGAAAATAAAAAACATTCTCCAAAGGCCAACTTTAAAATAAGAATGAAATTGCATACTCGACCAGACAATGTCGTTGTATAAATAAATTTAAAACAATGCAAACACATTATTTTCATCTTGTCACCCAATTGTAAGTCTGGCTGAAATTAACACTTGATCATCTACTAGTGTTTCAGTGTGAAAGTGGCCATTTTTTATTGTCCTAATTTTCTCACAGTGACATTTACTGATTAATATGAAAATAAAAAAAGGTCTGTAGGGAACATGTGATGTCAGCAGTCATTGATTTGCAGAGTAGCAGCAAATGTTTTACTTTACTTTTTTGTTATGTATGTGTATGTATTCTGCATCTTTTTTTGCAACAATTCTTTGAGTAAAATTTCAATAATTCCACAAAAAAAACATATTGCTAATCAACAAATATTACTGTAAAGAGGCTTCTTTGATATATAATTGATTATATATGGATACTTGAAAGGGACACTATAGGCACCAATATTAATTTCAATATTAACATTTTGAAATGACACAAATTTTATTATGGGAACACTATAGTTTTGACTCCGTGCTTTCCTAATTTGGGGGATTTGAAGACGCTAAACCCAGCATCGTTTCACAGAGTTCAACTCTGTGAAAGGCCAGGAACTCCTCTAGTGGCTGTCTGGCAGTCTTAATCCTGAAATGTAAACGGTGTAGTTTCTCATAAACTGCATTGATTTACATTGCAGGGTTAAAGGGATACTATATTGTATTCCTGGCACTATAACTCCCTCCGCCGCCCCCCTCCCTTGTACCCCACCCCCTTCCGCCATGAATAAAGGGTTAGACAGCCACTGGAGGCAGATGTAGTGCTGCAATGTAAAACATTGTAATTCCAAAGAAACTGCAATGTTTACATTGCAGCACTAAGTGCAATAGAGACACTGCACCCAGACGACTTCAATGTGCTGAAGTGGTCTTGGTGCCTATAGTGTCCCTTTAAATTTATATATAAAAATGTATCAAGTGACCCCTCTTTCAGTTCTGGCAAACATTGTAAATGAGGAGGAGAAATAGCTTAATTTCTCCACTTAAATGTCAAGTGCAAAGGAGTTAGCTTTTAACACTTTTTAGGATGGAGGAGCCCAGCTCCAGAATAAAGAGTTGTAGATTTATGCATTTAATTTTTCTAACTGGAAAATTGATGGGTGGCAGTCTGATAATGATTTACTGAGATCAGCAAAATATGTGCTCTGGCATTGAAAGCTGGCAATACATTTCAGCTGGCATGCCCTGCAATGTTCAGAGAAATACATGGTTCATTTTGTCTCTGTAGCCTGTAGGTGCCCAGTATGCTACTGTTTGAACTACAGATCCTATTCAAGTGCAAAGAATGATGGTAGTTAAAGTCCTGCAATATCTAAGGGAGGGCAGGGGGGCATAGTTTATGCGCCCTTCACATCGTCTTGGTTCACAGGTTTTGGGTATTGGTGTTATTTTTATCCAGTTGCAAACTACCATTCCTAATCTTAATGTTGTTTTCTTTTCCAGTGTCAATGAGCTCTATGTAGATGACCCAGATAAAGACAGCGGTGGTAAAATTGACGTGAACCTAAACATCAGTTTGCCAAACTTGAACTGTGATCGTGAGTATCCGAGCACCCATAATACAGGGAGGGTGGAATGGATTTAACTGCATACTGTGGCCAAAATGGCAATATTTTTCTACTACAGGTATAGCTGGAGTCATTTTATTCTCTGCTGTCTTCAATACCCTTTGAGGGGGGGTTCGTTTTTTAACTTTTATTTTTGCATAGGTGTGTTTATCCGACCTCTGTTTGTATTCTTCCAAGCGATGGTCATTTTTGTTTATTATTTTGGTCTATGTAATGGGTTCGTTGGCTCAATTCAGTCATCCATTCCTCTCATAGTTATTGAAAATTCTCTGTGTTAAGTTGCTTTAAATGACTGTTTCCATTTTTTATTATTATTTTTTTAAAGAATTGCTCAAGTAACACATTTTATTTAATCCTTTTCAAGTATCCACTTTCAATAATGGGATAGCTTAAGTATCACTGGCTGTTCTAGCACAATGAAGATCTATTTTGCCTGTTTAATAATGCCAGGTTATATGCCAATATACAGCTCACACAGGTCTTGGAATTTTGTTCCCATATTTAAAGGGACACTATAGGCACCCATATCACTTCAGCTGATTGAAGTTGTCTGGGTACAGTGTCCCTGTTTTTGAGAAACTAAACCAGTACCAGGCTGTCCAGCAGCTGATGAGTACTATAGTCATTGCTTCCGCCCAGGAGGAGTGGGAGTTTGAGCAGGGTTTTATTTTGTATGTTTGTATTTGCTTTTGTATCACACAGCCATTATACAGTGCTGCTGCCAGCCAACCAAAGTATTGCCTATGAAGGGTTAATAAGTGTGGAGGGATTTATAAAAGTCCCCCTCTCTGTCTCATTAGATATTTTAGCATCAAGGTGGATTGTTGGTGTAGCAGTAACCTAAGAGGTTTTTCTTGATGTTGCAGGTGAGCTTACACTTTAAAGGACCACTCTAGGCACCCAGACCACTTCAGCTTAATGAAGTGGTCTGGGTGCCAGGTCCTTCTAGGGTTAACCCATTTTTTTAATAAACATAGCAGTTTCAGAGAAACTGCTATGTTTATTAATGGGTTAAGCCTTCCCCCTAATTCTCTAGTGGCTGTCTCATTGACAGCCACTAGAGGCGCTTGCGTTTCTCACTGTGATTTTCACAGTGAGAGCACGCCAGCGTCCATAGGAAAGCATTGAGAATGCTTTCCTATGTGACCGGCTGAATGCGCGCGCAGCTCTTGCCGCGCATGCGCATTCAGCTGGCGGGGCGGAACGGAGGAGGAGAGCTCTCCGCCCAGCGCTTGAAAAAGGTAAGTTTTTACCCCTTTCCCCCTTCCAGAGCCGGGCGGGACGGGGTCCCTGAGGGTGGGGGCACCCTCAGGGCACTATAGTGCCAGGAAAACGAGTATGTTTTCCTGGCACTATAGTGGTTCTTTAATGGCCCATTGGAATGATACTAACAAACCTCCAGTTATTTAACTTTGTATATGGATTTGGGATAGTGGGCAAGTAACCTTTTTTTATTTTTTTTTATTTTCTGATGTGTAATATTGTCGCCCAGGAGTAGTGGAAGTTTGAACATAGGGCATAAAGGGACTCTCCAGTGCCAGGAAAACAAAGCCGTTTTAACGGTCACTGCAGTGCCCCCCTCCCTCCCACCCCCCATCCTATGTTGCGGAAGGGGTCAAAACCCCTTCAGTGACTTACCTGACTCCAGCGCCGATGTCCCTCGGCGCTGGTCAGGCTCCGCCCATGCTCCTCCCCCAGAGACATCAGCCAGCGGGGGAGGCCTAATGCGCATGCCCGGCAATGGCCGCACGTGCACACATTAGACCTTCCCATAGGAAAGCATTATTCAATGCTTTTCTTTGGGGATTCTGGCAATGCTGGAGGTCCTCATGCATGGTGGAAGCACATCCAGCGTAGTTTAAAACACATTTCGTGTTTTAAGAACACAGAACTCCCTCTAATGGCTGTCTGATAGGTAATATACAGTCAGGTCCATAAATACTGGGACATCGACACAATTCTAATCTTTTTGGCTCTATACATCAAGACAATGGGTTTGAAATTAAACAAACAAAATGTGCTTTAATTGCAGACTTTCAGCTTTAATTTGAGGGTATTTACATCCAAATCAGGTGAACGGTGTAGGAATTACAACAGTTTGTAAGGGACCAAAAGTAATGGGACAGATTAACAGTCATAAATCAAACTTTCACTTTTTAATACATGGTTGCAAATTCTTTGCAGTCAATTACAGCCTGAAGTCTGGAACGCATAGACATCATCAGATGCTGGGTTTCATCCCTGGTGATGCTCTGCCAGGCCTCTACTGCAACTGTCTTCAGTTCCTGCTTGTTCTTGGGGCATTTTCCCTTCAGTTTTGTCTTCATCAAGTGAAATGCATGCTCAATCGTATTCAGGTCAGGTGATTGACTTGGCCATTGCATAACATTCCACTTCTTTCCCCTCTTTGGTTGCTTTTGCAGTATGCTTCGGGTCATTGTCAATCTGCTCTGTGAAGCACTGTCCAATGAGTTCTGAAGCATTTGGCTGAATATGAGCAAATAATACTGCCCGAAACACTTCAGAATTCATCCTGCTGCTTTTGTCAGCAGTCACATCATCAATAAATACAAGAGAACCAGTTCCGTTGGCAGCCATACATGCCCACGCCATGCCACTACCACCACCATGGTTCACTGATGAGGTGGTATGCATGAATTATGAGCAGTTTCTTTCCTTCTCCATACTCTTCTCTTCCCATCACTCTGGTACAAGTTGATCTTAGTCTCATCTGTCAATAGGATCTTCATTTCCAGAACTGTGAAGGCTCACCCGTGCGTTCTTTCTTTTTAAGGATGTTCCAAACAGTTGATTTGGCCACACCTAATGTTTTTGCTATCTCTCTGATGGGTTTGTTTTGTTTTTTCAGCCTAATGATGGCTTGCTTCACTGATGGTGACTGCTCTTTGGATCTCATATTGAGAGTTGACAGCAACAGATTCCAAATGCAAATAGCACACTTGAAATTAACTCTGGACCTTTTATCTGCTCCTTGTAAATGGGATAATCAGGGAATAACACACACCTGGCCATGGAACAGCTGAGCAGCCAATTGTCCCATTACTTTTGGTCCCTTGAAAAGTGGGAGGCACATATACAAACTGTTTTAATTCCTACACCGTCCACCTGATTTGGATGTAAATACCCTCAAATTAAAGCTGAAAGTCTGCAGTTAAAGCACATATTGTTCATTTCATTTCAAATCCATTGTGGTGGTGTACAGAGCCAAAAATATAGAGCAAAATATTCTGTGGACAGATGAAACCAAAGTTGAGTTGCTTGGAAGAAACACACAACACTATGTGTGGCGAAAAAAAGGCACAGCACACCAACATCAAAACCTCATCCCAACTGTGAAGTATGGTGGTGGGGGCATCATGGTCTGGGGCTGCTTTGCTGCGTCAGGGACTGGACGGATTGCTGTCATTGAAGGAAAAATTAATTCCCAACTTTATCAAGACATTTTGCAGGAGAACTTAAAGGACCTAGAGAAACTGCTAGGTTTATAAATAGGTTAATCCAGCCTCTCCTTGACAGCCGCTAGAGGCGTTTGTGTGCTTCTCACTGTGAAAATCACAGTGAGAAGACGCCAGCGTCCATAGGAAAGCATTATGAATGCTTTCCTATGAGACTGGCTGAATGCGCGCACAGCTCCTGCCGCGCATGCGCATTCAGCCGAAGAGGAGGAGGGCGGCTCCCCCGCCCGGCGCTGAAGAAAGAGGTAAGTTTAACCCTTTACTCTCCATCCAGCCCCGCAGGAGGGGGGCCCTGAGGGTTGGGGCACCCTCAGGGCACTATAGTGCCAGGAAAACGAGTATGTTTTCCTGGCACTATAGTGGTCCTTTAAGGTCATCTGTCTACCAGCTGAAGCTCAACAGAAGATGGGTGTTGCAACAGGACAATGACCCAAAGCATAGAAGTAAATCAACAACAGAATGGCTTAAACAGAAGAAAATACGCCTTCTGAAGTGGCCCAGTCAGAGTCCTGACATCAACCCGATTGAGATGCTGTGGGATGACCTCAAGCAAGCGATTCACACCAGACATCCCAAGAATATTGCTGAACTGAAAAAGTTCTGTAAAGAGGAATGGTCAAGAATTACTCCTGACGATTGTGCACGGCTGATCTGCAACTACAGGAAACGTTTGGTTGAAGTTATTGCTGCCAAAGGAGGTTCAACCAGTTATTACATACTTTTTCCACCTGCACTGTGAATGTTTACATGGTGTGTTCAATAAAAACATGGCAACATTTCATTCTTTGTGTGTTATTAGTTTAAGCAGACTGTGATTGTCTATTGTTGTGACTTAGATGATGATCAGATCACATTTTATGACCAATTTGTGCAGAAATCCATATCATTCCAAAGGGTTCACATACTTTTTCTTGCAACTGTACATACAGACACACACATGCAAAATATTTTAGTAACCCTCCTATTACCTACCTTTTAGGTTGCGGTAGGGTGACTTCCCTGGGGTCCAGTGGCTCAGGTTGATGGGAGTCAGAGTTCCCACTCTGACTCCCTCTGCATCCTCCCGCACGGGCTCCTGGTGGTTGCTGGGAGGAGTGACCGGGGCAGTCACTTGCTCCCAGCGTCTGACATCATCGCGCTGTTACCGGCCCACTCTGATGATCTTCATTTCCATCTGGTGGCCCTTACAGCATGGGCCACCCGATGGACCCCTTCACTTGCGGCCCCGGCAATTATACTGCGCGGCTGGGGCTGCAACACATGGTGGCTGCGACCCGTGGTATGTACGGCGCTGGTCCTACACTAATTTTAACTTGGGAGATTTATATGCTAACTTACTTCAAGCAACTCCTCAATTTAAGCTTTCCTGTGGTCACCTCAAAAGGGGCACCCATAGTGCATGTGTGGGGTGCTCAGCCCAATAGGAATCTGGTCCTGTGGTCACTTTCAAAGGGGCACCCACTTCACTTCTTTTTTTTGTCATTATATGTGCTGGCCTTCCGACGCACTTTGCTGTGAAGAAAATAGTCTGTTTCCATTTCCATTCCCAGTTGGTGATGAACATTTAGCTCATTATTGGCTATGAAATATATTATTTTTTTTATATCCTTGTTTTTGCTCATATGTTCCAAATTCCATCTTATCGATGCACATCTTATTCATGAGAACAATGATTCCCTTTTGGGATAGCGAGTTAAGTTATTACTGCTGAGTTTCATTTTCATTCCGTTAACACAAGAATTCATACTAATGTTTGTTCTGCACTCTGTAGATCTTTTATTGATTTTGTTATATATGTTTTTGTCTCCTCAGTGGTGGGACTGGATATTCAGGATGAAATGGGTAGACACGAAGTTGGTCATATTGATAATTCCATGAAAATTCCTCTAAACAATGGCAATGGCTGTCGGTTTGAAGGACGCTTCACTATAAACAAGGTAGAGTCAGTAGAAAATACTTTAACTCGAAGAAGATAAATAAATATAATTGAATATAACACAACCTAATGTGTATAAATAGACACAAATAAACACATAAGATAAAACTGCATATCTCCACAGCAATTGGATCCCAGGAAACCGTTGGCAATTCCACAGATGCAGGATAACCACAGCAAAAGGATTAAACCATAAATCCATAAAAGTCAATAAAATGAATTCAATAAAGAACTGGAAAGCCCAACAAATCAAAACCATTTCGTCCCACTCCAGGGAACTTCTTCAGGGGTATGTCTGGTTCCAGTGGTGACCCTCTGTGTTATGGATGTACTGTTGATTGTATAATTTCACAATCCCTGAAGAAGTCCTCCGGAGTGGCACAAAACGCGTTGGACTTTCCAGTTATCTATTTTTTATATATATATATATAATATATATAGTGTGTGTATGTATATAGACATATTTGTGTTAGGTGCTCATGATAGTACAGAGTAAAATACCATAATGAACATAGGATGGTCTAAAAGAGCAAGTCAGTTGTGGTGTGCTGAACTGCGTCGGTCAATTGAGGGAGGAACCTACTTTTACCATTCCAAGTGGTTAAAAATGTATTCCACATGCGTAAGTCTGCCGTAGCTTGTGTCTAAGGACAACCTGTGTGTGTCGTGTAGGAAGAGTGGAAATAGATACAAGAGTCGTGATATGAAGGAGCGGCCTTGAGGTATGATACGCATGGCAAAATTTAGAGAACCCAGCAGGGACTATAGCTCTTTGCGGTTGCAAGTACCGAGCTGAAGGTAGTGGTTGATGTAGGTAAGAATGTTTCCTATCTTGTCGTGTGGCAGGCTTGCTTGCATTATGGTTGAGTCTAATTGAATACCCAGGAATGTGATAATCATGTCTGGCCCCTCAGTTTTCTTTGGGGAGATTGGGACACCTAGCTGCTTGAATAGCTTGGTGGTAGCTTTGAGGCTACTGGGAGGGGAAGTGTTCTCCTCGACCAGTAAGAAATCATCCAGGTAATGTAATACAGTAAGGCATCTGGCTATGTTCAATAGTAACCAGCACAATGCTTTGGCAAATGTGTCAAAATTAGCAAGGCTACTTTTGGACCCAAAAGTTAATCGGGAGAAAAAGTAGTAGTTCCCGGACCACTTGATGCCATGCAGGTGCCACAGTGTAGGGTGAATTGGCAGCAGCTTAAAGGCGTGAGTAATATCTGTCTTACTAAGCCATGCTCCGACCCCTGCCTGTATGATAGCTGTAATGGCGTGATCTATGGTAGTTTATTGCAGTGAGAATTCTTCGGAGGGTATGAGGGAATTGAGACTGGGGTTAGCCGATGAGTGTGGTGCAGACAGGTCAATGAGTCTTTGTTTAAGGGAAGATTTCCCTGTGACAATACCAATGGGGTTAGTGCACCATTCGTTGAACAGAGGAGACTGGAAAGGCCCCAATAAGAAACCTGCAGCAACTTCCTGGGCTATGAGGGTGTCAACAGCTATGGGGTTGTGCTGTGCGGATTCCAGAATCCCGGATGGTATGTGTAGAATACCGGTGTGGAAGCCTTCTGTTAAACCAGAGATAAGAAAATTTACCAAGTGTCTAGATGGGTGATGTAACAGAAATGTTGTAAATACCAAAATGTTAATGGACGTTAGGTACAGCTTAGGGTACATTTTATTTGGACACATAGTTTTGGCATGTGCCTTAAAACATTTTAAACAGATATGCAATAATCTACATCCACTATAATTACAAGACCCGAGATTGAAATTATTACATATCTGGGACTTGCCCAGAAACTTGATCGGCCAGTTTGTCTCTGGTTAATTTTTCTGACACACCAGAGGAACTAGCTCCTTGCGTGGAAGCATGTTCGTCCGCCATGTTGGGACAGAAATTTGTCGTATGCGCCGTAGAGGAGCAGTATGCACAAGCCGGTGTTCTTAGACCTGCAAAGTGTCTGCAAAATATGACGGTATCAATCCTACCCCAGTTTAATCTTGTTCCATACTGGGAGAAGGCCCCAGACACTTTTGCAGAAAAAGACCTATGGTAGTCATAGAAGGCTGATCCACCATATTTGTTGCCCAGGTCTACCAGCTTGTTTATATAAAGATCAAACTCCTCCCGTCTATTGGGATATTCCGCACAGATAACGTCCCGGTAAATACCAAAAGACAGTACAAACTCGGGAATAGTCAATTCCCTGTTTAGGCGGGCGTCCCTAGATCTGACCACAACAGACACATCATCATATGAATAAGTCTTATTTTCCACGATATCCTGGGAGGCAATCAGCAGAGAAACCAGGTTGACGTCTTTACCTTCCAGGATATCTCTTTTTAGGTGCTCAGGGATCATATGAGCAGGGCTAACTTTCTGGTCCTCCTGGGTGATGGCTGGAGCAACTAATAGCAAGTCGGCTGTTGCTTAATTCAGTAGTTATACAAGGGATCGTCCAGGATCTGATTGATGCTGGACTGGTTACCTCTCCTCCTTGTGTAGGAGTAATTGCTCTAGCCGGGGTACTAGGCAGGGAGAAATCCTCTACCCCTTCCTGAGACATACTAAAATAAAACAATTAGTGTATGAAAACAACCAAGGATGAACTGGCAGGCTAGCTAAGCCGGATGGCGAAACATTAACTTGTTTGGTGACAGGTGAGGCCCTGCTATTTGCCAAGTGGCTTGAGAGGCTCTGTGCTTTGGCGCGAGGGGATTCGAGGCCACCCGTCGTAGTGGCAGGATTGTAGGCCTCTCGGTGACTGTATCACAGAAAACAGGGGAAGGGAGTGACAGGTGAGGCCCTCTTTATGCGACATGCGAGGCGACTAGCTCACATGTGGCCCGATGGGTTCTTGCCTCCAAACGTTGATGCAGGGTGTTGGCCTCGCGGGACCACTAACCGATGGCAAATGCCAAGAAGGAGTAAATACCTATTGGGGAGCCTGTGACTCTATTGCCAGTACTCTAACCTAGGGGGGGATTAAATGTATGTAAGAATACCATATGAGCAGGCATACATACCTGGTTGTGTGAGTATATCACTGCAAATTCGTATGGTGAAATATATAAACCTGGACAGCCTGAAATGGGTAAAAAAGGTAATATAGTGAGTGTGGTCTGTGTGGGAATGGTGTAGATTGTGTAGCCCGTACCAGAGGTGTTTTAAGGACTTGATTGTGGAGTTTAACTGGTAAATGGCACGAAAGTTTAATGAATGCCATGACAACATAAAAGTACTACAAAGGCCAAGTGATGCAGTGTCTTCTAATGCCAGGATTCTGGCTAGAAACAGAGGGGATGTATGATGGGTGTGCGGCTTATATTTAGATGAGCCATGCTGATATATAATTAACAACAAAGGGGAAGGGATGAAAACAATTTCTCCAAAGTGATGATGTAAAGTTGTATATGATAGTACTGTAATGCAGAGACGTATGATTGGTTATATCAGTACGTGTGATTCAACCCGAGAATTCCCTGCTTGGAAAAAGGAAACCATATCCTCATATATATCTCTTGTCATAGTTTAAAACAGTAATGAGGCCTGTAACTGTAGGCTGAAAAAACGTGACTGACATGGATCAGTATGGAAAACCCTTGAAAGCGTGGGAGTCAAATGATCCATACAGATATGTGAACTGGTTTGCTATGGAAACCAATACAACCCTGATACCTTTAAACAGTAAATAGAATTAGTCTATATCCAGTAACAAAACCAAATCGTTTAACCGAATGGTATAGGCATGACATGATGTATGTAATCCACGAAAGGATTTATGCTAATACATGAGCAAGACAATTACCGAACCCTATGGCAAGGGAAAACAGAACTGAAACGAACAGTTTACACGTATGAAACCTATTCAAACAGTCAAGCGTGCTAAGCATATCATGAACAAGTGCCGACAGGCTAAGTAACCGAAAGGATCTCTTATTTTGCCGAAATGACAACCCTTAACTAACACAATGAATTTGCCGAATATTGCACGAAATGAATCCATGAACGGATTGTCCAATTTGCAACATAACAGGGAAAAGACCATAAAGTGAGGACCCGTGCTGTACTGGACGCCGTGGGAACCGATCCTGGCGTGACAGGTAGGTCTAACTTACGTAAAAACTTGTGGATACTGAAAAACCAAGATGGCGTCTGAGAGAACCCGGAAATGGATCCTCATTCAACGCTGACCTTGAACGGTATGGAGCCAGGTAAGGGGTGTCCCTTAAGTAGGCTAGGGGTGAATAACAAGCACCTCCCACAATTACAGGCCAAATGGCCTTAATACGTATATATATATATATATATACACACACACACACACAGTTGTATCATATTTGTTTATTTGCATATTTTTATACACCAGGTTTTATTGTATTCAATTATATTTATTTATCTTCTAAGAGTTTTTATTTATATATATATACACACACACACAGTGGTGTATCCTGGTTTTGTGCTGCCCTAGGTAGGACAAAACTCAGGCACCCCCTCCCCACCCCGTCTTCTAAATACACACACACACACACACACACACACACACACATTCACTGACAGATACGCATACACTAGCAAACAAACGCACACTCACTAGCAGACACACACACACAAACAGACACACACTAACAGACATACACACACACACTCCCATTAACACTTTTTTTTTTTTTTTTTTTTAAATGGTGGGGGTGGGGGGTTCAGCCCTGGGGGTCCAGTGGCTGCTGGGCGGTCTGGTGGCGCTGGAGCACTTCCTCTGAGCTGTCTGCTCAGCTCCCTCGCGCGCCACCCGCAGAGTGAGACTGGGAGCCGGAATATGACGTCATATTCCGGCTCCCAGCCTCACTCTGCGGGTGACGCACGAGGGAGCTGAGCAGACAGCTCAGAGGAAGTGCTCCATCGCCAGCCGCCCGCCAGTGCCGCCTGACATGTCAGTTAGCCGCAAGGCTAACAAGACATTTGCATTGGGCATTATATATATTTATTTATTCTATTCTCCTTTTGGCCTTGTATGGTTTTGGGTGTTAGTGAGACACCTTTTGGTTAACTTACATACTTTAACTGGTTGTAGTTTTCCTTGGCCTAATTAATACTCTGAAAATTGTAATGTTCTTATGTATAGTACATATCTTTCTGTTAGAATTCAAATTCTTAATCTGTGAGATGCTTGTGCTGCTTCAGATTCTTGGCACAAATACATCTGGGATGATGTGGAGTTAAATAAACGACTATCCGTTAATGAAATGTGCCATACTATGGAATGTATGTATTTAGACTACATGAAGGCCTATGGCATAATATGGGCAGGGCAAAGAATTAACTACAGCAATTGTAACATTACTATAGAAACGTGCTTTTAAAATTAAAATAAAAGATTGCATAATTGTTTGTTTAGTATAGTAAATGGACCACAAATTATTCCTTAATGGAGCACCAGCAGAACAAGACAATCATTATAAAGTACCTAAAATATTATCTATTTATAGTGCAAGGTGTGTAATCATGTCTGAGCTCTTTACTTGTTAAAATATTATGTCAATTGTCAAATGAAGCCATATGTATGTCCCTGGTATTTGCAAAATAATAATTTTGAATTAATTCTTTTTGTGGCATTATAAATAAATCATGTATGTTTATGGGTACTTTGTTTTCCTTTTCTTGTGAGGTTATTGATTTGGCAAATTGAAATCAAAACTTTTAGGAATGTTTATACAATTCGATGCACTAATTATGTTTTTTTTTTACTGATTTATGAAGCAGCATATGAACTGTTTAATCACGTGTAGATTAAAGGGAAATGTCCTAAAAAAAAAAATGGCCGATCTGATATCAGGGTGTGGATGGCCCTGCCCGACTGGGCCTGACTGGACACCTATCAGGACAGCAAGTCCTGCTTTAACTTTTTTGTATGGGCTTTAAATTCCCTGAACATATAAGTGCAACCAGCATGAGTACTGTTAAACATGCACTCTCCACACACTTGCTCTTCCACGTCAAGCTGTCAGAAGAACTGCAGCAAAATTAGGCATCACTTGGCAATGCCACATGACTTGAAAGGCCTTTTACATTTTTGTATTTTAACCTAAATGTACTTAAAACAGACTTATTTTGTAAATCACCCTTCTGGGACTGATGTTGCCTTAATTGTTTAATGTTGTATCTTAAAGGGACACTATTGCCACCAGACCAACTAGAACTTAAAGGACCACTATAGTGCCCTGAGGGTGCCCCCACCCTCAGGGTCCCCCTCCCGCCCGGCTCTGGAAAGGGGAAAGGGGTTTAAACTTACCTTTTTCCAGCGCTGGGCGGAGAGCTCTCCTCCTCCGATCCTCCTCTTCTCCTCCCAATGCGGCTGAATGCACACGCGCGGCAAGAGCTGCGCGCGCATTCAGCCGGTCACATAGGAAAGCATTCATAATGCTTTCCTATGGACGCTTGCGTGCTCTCACTGTGAAAATCACAGTGAGAAGCACGCAAGCGCCTCTAGTGGCTGTCAATGAGACAGCCGCTAGAGGATTAGGGGGAAGGCTTAACCCATTCATAAACATAGAAGTTTCTCTGAAACTGCTATGTTTATGAAAAAATGGGTTAGCCCTAGCTGGACCAGGCACCCAGACCACTTCATTAAGCTGAAGTGGTCTGGGTGACTAGAGTGGTCCTTTAATGTAGTTGTTCTGGTGAGTATAGTCAGTCCCTGCAGACTTTGTAATGTATACACTGCCTATTCATTTCTGTCTAGTAAAACCTCTGGTGGCAGTCACTCAGACGGCCACTAGAGGTGCTTCCTTGGTCAGTGCTGCAAAGTGTGCAGTACTGACATTCAGCGTCTCCATGCTCTAACAAGATGCTGATTGGTGCAGAGTAGCGTTTTGCCGCGCATGCACAATAGCTTCCCAATGCTTTCCTATGGGAAATCATTCGATTGGCTGAGATCATCAAGTTTGATCTCAGCCAAGAGGGTGTAGCCAGCCGCATGGAGACCTTCACAGGGCTGGAAAAAGGTGAGAAAATCCCTTTTTAACAGGGGACCAGGGGAGCTGGACACATATACAAAATTTTAGAACTAGTGTGTCAGGAATATATGTTTGTATTTGTGACATTGTAGTGTTCCTTTAAATAAAAATCACAAGTATGTTATTTCTCCTATACTATCAGGGTTATTTGTAAAGTAGTAATTGTAGGTCAAAAAAAGCCAATTGTAAATGTTCATCTAACTGTATTTACAGTGTTCTTATCCACAGCACTTTTTTTTTTTTTTTTTAACAATTACTAGTCTTTATTCAGTGCCAACACAATTTGCAGCACTGTACAGCACAGGAATAAGAGCCTTTTGGTCCTGTTGCTGATGATTGTAGTTGACCTGATTACAGAATCCTGTTCCTATTATGCAGCCACAGAATGACAGGAGGATAGCAAAGTTTTAGAGTAAGAGCATGTGTTTTGTTTAGATCAATGTGCCTATTCCATGGGTACAGGCAGGGTCGGTGCAAGGATTTTTGGGTACACAGGCGAAGATGATTTTTTTTTCTTATCCCCTTTTTAAATGCCTTACCCCTTTAGTGTATCTTATCCCCCATTTTCACCATTGTGTGTCTTACACCTCCCTTGTGGATCTCTTACAACCCCCCTTTTGTGTGCCTTACCCCCCAGCCCCTTTGTGTGTCTCCTTTTCTCCCAGCCTATTTGTGTCTTTTACTCTTTCCAGCTCCTTTGTGTGTTTCTCATTCACCATCAGCCCGTCTATCTCCCCCAGCCCCTCTGTGTCTCTTGTTCCTCTTGTCCAGCCCCTCTGTGTCTCATTTACCCTCAGCCCCTTTTTATTTCCACCCCCAGGTCCATCTGTGTGTTTTTCTCCCCCCTCATGTCCCTCTGTGTGTGTTTTTTCCCCACTCATGTCCCCTGTGTGTCATTCTCCCCTCCATGTACCTTAGTGTTCCTCTCTCCTTCCCTCCATGTCCATTAGTGGTCATCTCCCCTCACCGCCCCTAAATAGTCCTCTCCCCTCCCCTTCCTGTCCATTAGTGGTCCTGTTGCCTGTCCCTTAGTGTTCCTCTCCCCTCCCTCCCCTGTCTCTTTGTGCCCCACCTAATGCTCCTACCCCCCCCTTTTAAGTTCCTCTCCCTTCTCTTTTAGTGGTCCCCCCACCCGTGTTCCTTTTCCTTTCCCCTGTATCTTAGTGCTCCTCCCCTTGACGTTTCTCTCTCTCCCCCCATAGTGTCCCCACTCTGTCCCATAGTGTTCTTTTGTCCCTCCCCTGTCCCATAGTGTTTTCGCCCCTCTCCTGTCCCATTGTGTTCTTCCACTGTCCCAATGTGTTCTTCCCCTGTCCCAATGTGTTCTTCCCCTGTCCCATTGTGTTCTTCCCCTGTCCCATTGTGTTCTTCCCCTGTCCCATTGTGTTCTTCCCCTGTCCCATTGTGTTCTTCCCCTGTCCCATTGTGTTCTTTCGCCCCCCTCCCCTGTCCCATTGTGTTCTTTCTCCGCTCCCTCCCCTGTCCCATTGTGTTCTTTCTCCGCTCCCCCCCCGTCCCACTGTGTTATTTCTGCCTCCCTGTCCCATTTTTTTCTTTCACCCCCCCTCCCCTGTCCCATTGTGTTCTTTCTGCCTCCCTGTCCCATTGTGTTCTTTCACCCCCTCCGCTGTCCCATTGTGTTCTTTCACCCCGCCCGACCTGTCCCATTGTGTTCTTTCTTCCCCCCTGTCTCATATTGTTCTTTCTCCCCCCCCAACCCCTGTCCCATAGTGTTCTTCCCCCATCCCCTGTCCGCTTGTGCTGCCTTATGGACGCACCGGCCCTGGGTATGGGTCTGTAGATCCATTAGGCCCTTTGTTAATCTGGCACTGTACAACTGGGTGGTTCCAATAAGCCAATATCAATAATGAATAGATGATTTTACTATTTAGCATGGTAGAATTTCTGTTTAAATCTATTTATTTGAGTTGTGGTTGAAAGAATCTGTTGAAAAGTCACGCTGTTTGATTGTGGAATATCACAGTTGAGTAGGTATTATGCGGTTTACCATGGAAACTAGATTGCCAAGGTCAGAATCTGCCCTTCACAGTGAAAACCTGTTAGGGAAAAAAACAACAACCAGGAAACTCAAAATCAGCATTTGTTCACAATTTCCAGTGTAACAGTAACAGGACTGGTTGCCTAATTGACAGCCAAGGGGTGTAACAAGCTGAAATTGTAAATTTTTTAAATGAAAAAAGAAGGCACAATCTTCAAACATAAAGCATTTCGGCAAGATAAAGTGCTTTAGGGATTTGGGGTGGTCCTTTAGGTGACGTCCCACGGGGTTATCGATATGTAGAGCTCTAAGGATATGGGGTTAGCACACGGAGTACAGCATGTGTGCTTTTGGCTGGCATTGTTGTTCCTTTATTACAATTCTGAATTATGTGATACAGGACCAGGTTGTAGCAGTGCCTTTGTCTTAAAGAACATTTTTTAGTACTATGGTGAAAATTGTGAGCACAGATGCCGATTCAATATATGTATAAATATTCAACTTGGTTCCCTTCTTTAGGTGCCCGGTAATTTCCACATATCTACACACAGTGCCACTGCTCAGCCAGAAAATCCAGACATGAGCCATTTTATTCACAAACTGTCATTTGGTGATGCCTTACAGGTGAGTAAACTTCGAGTTGGTCATATTATTACTGTGTATTTTGAAAATGAATGATGACCGTGTCTTCATACAGCTGGGATATTCTAGAGGATTCTGGGTAATATTGCAGTCATGTTGCCGACATTACACTGGTCGAGGGAAACCCTGTGGCCTAAACCACTAGAACATGTTTTTTTCCTAGGACATATATATTGATTGGAGATACAAAATGCTAATATGAAAAATGATTTGTCTGTTTTGGACATTTCCTGAGAAAAAGAAAAAAAAACTTGAATTGTGGAGAATTGACATGGGAACTGAAATTACTCGCATCAGAATAGTCAAACTGGTAAAAATAATATTAGAAAAAAAATTCCTTGTCCATTCTCAACTACTGCTTGAGCTAATAATCTGTGAATTAATCCTGTGAAGATTAACTTATTTTGATGCAACTCTGTCCCATTGGAAAGCTGTTGTGAAATGACTTGCTAGTAGCACTATATAGACCACACTGCATGTGAATGCCAATGAGGATGAATTATTTTTACTGAACTAGAACACTACATTAGATTATATTATATTCTCTTTTGTTCCAGTGTTACCTTTTATGCTGTAAGTAAACTTGAAGAGAATGTAAAAGAGTTGCATTTTTGGTGTTCCTGAATAAACGTATGATCATATATTATGATGTATACTTGGGTGGGTAAGATAAATGTTTTTTGTAATGAAGCTGGCATAGATCCAGGTAAGGCATATTTTTCATAATACATGTCATGTGCAACACGGGCATACATCAAGAAGTGTCAACCCTATCATAATCACATTATGAGCCTTGTGTATTTACTGGGGCGTATGTCACCTGCTAGCATATGTGACACCAATAACCATGCTAGACAGGATTACAGTTTAAAAACCATATATTAGTTAAGGTGTTAATAACCTATTTATCACAATGTTACAAGTTTATTATGGGGATCTATTCAGAATGTGCATTAACTTGGCAAGCGGATTATTCTCTTGGTTATTTTGTCTTGGAGGTTGAGAATGGAAATTTTAGAAAAATTTAAAAAAAATTGAGTAATTTTGATACAGATCTGTGTTTTGATAAATATCCAAATTTCTATATTTTGCATTAAACTTGAGTTTCTCCCATTAGACAGTGGATCTCCCCAAACAAAATTTTGCACATTTGTGTGGAAACTCTGAATATCAATTCCAACTTCCTCAAATAATCATTGGATTGCTTTTCATTCAGATTGATTACAAAGCCTGATTTATGCAGTTAGGAAGCAATTCTGAGTTTATTTTTTAGTAAACCCCATTTTAGTTTGGGCCACTAATGTTTGCCAAGATGTGTAGATTGTCACCTGCAGGAATTTCCCGACAAAAGATACTTAGTAGGGCAAACTTGTTTTGAAACAATATCATTGTTAACATTTCAAGTTGTGAAATTCATTGTGATAAAAGTTCCTGAATATTTTTTTTTTTTTGAAATTTGTACTTTATTGTTTTTCAACATGTATTAGGGGAGGGGATACAGAAGAGAAGAAAGGGGGGGGGGAGGTAGTCACATTGCATAGTTTACATGTACACAATCGTATTTTACAGTATTATCCAGTATGCATCACCGAACACATCACATTCACACTGGTCAATTCGAGCTAATACCTTATAGGTCAATCACTGCGGTGCCTTGTGCTTCGCTTCCAGGTCGTCAGACCCTACAGTCCTCAAGACCCTGTTTGTTCTATCGTCACCGGCTCCCTTTAGTGTCCTATCTGCCCTATCCTGGGTAGTCTCCTATTGTGGTGGTTTATAGTGGGGTTGTGGCTTGTGCGCCCTCTTCTATGGTGTGGGGATTGGTAAGTGGGGGTGGCCGTGTGGCCAGTCATCCTCTATGGGGGCTTATTAGTCTGGGTTGCCTGCCCTCCAAGAGCGCCATAGTTCCCATGTATTCAGGAAGCGTTGTGGGCACGGGTGTGTCGTGACGAAATGTGTTTCATAGAGTAGTTGCTTGTCTATTTCTTGTATAAGGGGTAGGATGTTGGGGTGTTTGTCAGATTTCCAGAGCCTGGCTATTAGTTTTTGGGCAGTCAATAGTATATGGCATATTAACTTCTTCGCCCCGGTGGGTACGGTACTCGGTATGTCTAGCAACAAGAAGGTTGCGGGTTCGAGGGGTATGTCAGTGTTGGTGGCTTCGGTAAGGAGCTTGTGTACCTCTTTCCAAAATCTAACAAGGCGGGGGCATCTCCACCAGATGTGCATGACTGTTCCGTGACCACCTATGCATCTCCAGCATACCGGTGACGAGTGGGGGTATTGTTTATGTATGCGGGATGGGACCATGTACCACCTATATATCGTTTTCCTGTGTTGTTCCAGGAGTGGGGCAGATTTAATCAACCTCTTCGTGGAGGATATAATATGTTTCCATTTAGCTTCGGGAATTTTGGTCCCTAGGTCCAGGTCCCATTGTAGTGCCTGTGATGAGTTGTGGAAGGGTATGTACGTCTGAAGGGTTTTGTAACAGTCCGATAGTGGTTTGAATGTGGGTGGCATTTTCCCTGATATGCCTATTTTCTCCCAGTCAGAGAGTTCCACCGGCTTGGGTTGGCCCGGGGGTTTTGTCTTACTTCGCGTGGTGAGAAGGGAGTGCAGTTGAAGGTGCGAATATTGTGATGTTTGTGGGATGTTGTAGGTGGATCGGAGCTTAGCGAAGTTCGTGAGTTTGCCTGCTTCACACATGTGTGATAGGTGGGTGATCCCCATGGCCTTCCATGGTGTCGCATGGAACGTAGGGATGCAGTATGTGATAGCTTCAATTGGAGTTGCCATTGATAGGGGGTGTCCTGTTTCGAAATGCCCTCTGTGTGTTTCCCAGACCTGTAGTGTCAATGCGAGTTGGGCGGGTGGGAGTGGGGTGGCCGGTCTGTCTTTTTTTGGTAACCACAGCAGATTGGGGATTTGGAAGGGTAAGATGGCTGCCTGCTCCATTGCCACCCATTGGGGTTGGGTGTCTTTGGTCAAGTGTGGCAAGAGGGAGGACAGTATTGCAGCTTGGTAATACAATTTGACATTGGGGAATGCCATTCCCCCTTGTGTTGTGGGGGCTAGGAGCACTTTTTGTGAGATTCGTGCCCGTCTCGTTCCCCAAGTGAATTGTAACAGTTTGGCCTGGATAGTATTGAAGTATGATGGCGATACTCGTAATGGTAGGTTCCTAAATAAGTATTGAAGTTTCGGTAGTATGGTCATTTTTAGTGCTACTATGCGCTCCGACCAGGTTAAAAATAACCGGTCCCAGCCCTTCATTGTTTTAAGACAGTCCTCCCAAACCCTGGTATAATTCGCTGGGAACATATCTGTGGCATTTTTAGTAAATGTCAGGCCTAGATATTTTATGTCTTTTTTCCTCCATTCAAATTGGTAGTCTTTGTGTAGGTTCGCCAAGACTTGTGGGTCCAGGCGTAGACCCAATGCTTGTGTTTTGGAGGTATTGAGAGAGTAATAGGACAGTGTCCCATATTCATGTATGAGTCGCATTATGTGTGGGAGAGAGCTCTCTGGGTGGGAGATGTACAGCAGGATATCATCTGCAAACGCCCCTATCTTTATTTGACGGCCATGCCAGTCCACCCCTGTTATTTCTGTTCTGGTTCTGATTCCTGTGAGCAGTGGTTCTAGGGCTAAAACGTAGAGTAGGGGGGACAAGGGGCACCCCTGTCGTGTGCCGTTGGTAATTTTAAAGGGGTTGGACAGAAACCCCGCTTGTAGTACCCTTGCAGTGGGGTGTGAATAGAGTGCAAATATCTGTGTGATGAGTTGGTGTGGAAAATCATACCTCTGCAACACCTTGTGGAGGAAGGGCCAGCCCAGGCGGTCAAACGCTTTTTCGGCATCTAGTGCTAAGAGCAGTCCGCCTGGGCCGGACCTCCTCATCCTCTCTAGCACGAGAGCCAGTTTCCGGGTATTGTCCAGGCCCTGTCTCCCCAACACAAATCCCGTTTGATCGTCGTGTATGAGTGTCGGTAATATTTTACCGAGTCTGGTCGCTAAGATCTTGGCGTAGATCTTAGCATCCGTATTTAACAGCGAAATGGGTCTGAAATTCTTACATTGGTCAGCAGGTTTTCCCGGTTTAGGTATGGTCACTATCGTTGCTAAGAGCATCTCAGGTGGGAGTACTCCTGTGTCCGTGGCTTTTTGGAACACTTGTACGAGTCTGGGACCCAGTATTTCCGCGAACGTTTTGTAATATATATTAGGAAGCCCGTCTGCACCCGGGGATTTCCCTATAGGGAGGTGTTGTATGGTGTGTAGAACCTCAGTAAGAGTGATGGGTTCAAGTAGTGCATTTCTTTGGTGTCTGTCTATCTTGGGCAGAGGAAGCTGGTCCAAGTACCTTTGGATAGCGTTTTCATCTATAGGGGTTGTGTCTGGGTGATCTCCCAAATTATATAAGTCAGAGTAATATTTTGCAAACTCCTGGGTGATATCTAAGGGGTTTTGTATTTTGGACCCATTTGGTCCTTGTAAGTAAGCTATTTTGGAGGCCGCCAATTTCTCTCTCAGCCTATTGGCTAAATGTTTTGTCGCTTTCCCGCTATGGTGATATGTGGTGGCCTTCATTCTATGAAGCAGGGACGCAGTTTTGGCTGCCTGTAACTGATGTAGCTGGTTGTTCAGAGATTGGATTTGGTTTGCTAGAAGTGGGGAGGGGGATCGTTTGTTCTGGGTGGTAAGGGCCGCTAGTTTCGTTTGGTGCTCAAGTATTGTGGTTTGTCTTTGTTTTTTGAGGTAGGACGAGCGTCTGATAAATAGGCCTCGTACTACAGCTTTGTGAGCCATCCACACAGTCTGTACTGACATTTCCTCAGTAGAGTTTGTGTGAAAGTAGGCAATGAGTTCAGCTTTTATTTGGTTCATAAAGTCGTGGTCTCGGAGTAAGGAATCGTTCATTCTCCAAGTCCCCCGTCCTTTAAACTGAAAGGAGTCATGTAACCCCAAGTACACTGGGCTATGGTCTGACCAAGTGATATCTCCTATAGAGCATGTAGAGATTTGTGCTAATGTGGGTTGGTCTACGTAGAATGTGTCTATACGGGTATACGTGTTGTGTGCCGCCGAGTGAAAGGAGTAGTCTCTTTCCCCTGGGTGCAGCATTCTCCAACTATCATATAGATTGTGTAGTGAGAGCAGTTTGGACACTGCCTTGCACGTGGAGTTTACGGTCGCCCGTCGTGTCCCCTGGGGTATGGCAGTCGTGTCGACTTCTGGAGAGGTAAAGAAGTTGAAGTCCCCACAGAGCACCAGTCCACCTTGTCTATATTTGTCTATGTCTTGCAGAAGACGTCTAAGGTATTTTTCTGTCCCAGTATTTGGGAAGTAGGCAGATACCAAGGTATATTGGGTATTATTAAAAAGCCCTACTAGTAGGACATATCTCCCTTGGGCATCTACTAATTTTGTCTGCTCCTGGAATGCTACGTCTTTATGTATAAGGATGGAGGCCCCTTTCGTTTTACTGTCTGAGAGGGCATGGTATTGATTTGGGTATAGTTTAGTGAAGATTTCTGGGGTCTTGGCCTTTTTAAAATGTGTCTCCTGGATACAGGCTATGTCTATCCCTTGTTCTTTTAGCTCTTGAAGTAGTAGTCTTCGTTTACCTGGGGTGTTCAGCCCCTTGACGTTATAAGTTAGTAGTTTCATGCAGGAGTGTCAGGTGAAAATAGCGTGCTTAGGTGGGTCGGGTTCTGTCCATCTGCGCTTATAATCGGTACTGCAATTGCCCTGAGTGGGGGTTGTGCATGGCGTGCGTCGCTGTGCAATCTGAGAATGTGACCAGTCGGGGAGTGAGGGAAGTAAGTATGGGGTAAAACTGGGGTGAAGAGAATAATTGGGTAAGATACCCATTTCGGCTCCAAGGAGTGGGGCCTTGCCCTGCTGCCTAGCATGGAGGCGCGGCAGTCGGGGGGGTGGAGGTGAAGTTGGCAGTTCTCTAGGTCGTGCACCATAGAAAAAGCCAAGAAAAACCGTGAGCAGTATTAACATGCAACTATGGTAGCGAACAATGTGTGCAACCCGTTTCTAACGTTCTATTCTTTACCGTTTGGTTACGTGTTCTCAATACTAGCATATTGTATAGGATATAGATCTCAGTACTTTTCAGCCCCCGGTAGGGGGTGTCTTAGTACCTCTAATCGGGCAGAGACAGAATCTAGCCAGCAATAATGCTTTCTGTTATGCCTTGCACATGTACTCCGGTAAATATCAACTATCAGTACATAGAATATAGAGGGGTGTCACCCAATTTGTTTTCCCAGGAACAACTCTAACGGGGTTATGCATCTATCTATTAACTGTTATATACATCACATAGTTACGTATGCTGGTAGGAATGTCCAGTTCTCATTGTGTTGTCCACTCCGGGGACATCCTCGGGACTTTAGCTGCTTTGGTGGGGTGTAGGTTCTGGGTCGGGAGTCCCCATTCTTTCAGCTGCTGGATACCTTGCGCCACTGTGTTGACAGGGTGTATTGCGTCTTGGTAAGAAATTAAAAGTTTGGCCGGGTAGCCCCAGCGGTAGTTTACGTTGTGGTCCCGCAGGGCGGAGGTGACCGGTCCCATGGTTTTCCTGAAGTGTAGCGTGTCTGCTGAGAGATCCGCAAAGATCTTGATTGACGAGTAGGCTTCTGGCATATCCGCCTTTCTGCTGGCCTTCATTATCCTCTCTTTGGTGTGGAAGAAATGAATCCTCGCAATCACGTCACGTGCGGCTGTCGTGGGCAGGTGCTTTGGTCTGCGAAGCCTGTGTGCTCTGTCTATGATGAGTTGATCTGGGTGGGTTTCTGGTGTGAGGCACTGGAACATGTCTAATAAATAGTTATGCAGTTCTGCATTTGGTACAGATTCCGGGATCCCCCGGAATCTGAGGTTGTTCCTCCGAGCCCTATCCTCCATGTCTGCTAGTTTCAATCTGTGGGCTTCTAGAGAGTCATCCAGTTCCTGCAGTTTGTCTGCCAGGCTGTTATGTGCTACTGCATACTCATCCATCTTTGTTTCTATCTGGGAGGTGCGGTTGCCAATGTCCTGGATGTCCTTATGTAGTTCAGCTGTCAGTGTTTGGAGCTGTTTTTTAATATTCAGCTGTATGTTTTCTGAGAACTCAGCCATCATTTCTCTGATGGCTCTCATTGTCAGGGGCTGTTCATTTTCTGCTTGTGCAGGTGGTGTCTGAGGTGAGGGGGGGTGTTCCCGCCTGTTTTGGCCGCCGCCATCTTGCTCCTCACTCTGCTTGGAGGCCGCGGTCTTTGTGAGGAAGAATGAGGCTCGGTCCGACTTCCCTGCTTTCGTTTTTTGCCGCTGCGACATCGCGGGAGGCTGCTCAGTGTAATCCGGTTGGTGATCGCTCGGTATTCCGTTTATTTGTAGCTCTATACGGTTTTCTCGCCGGGAGCTGCTCCTACATGCGTCTGTTCAGCTCCGGCGGTAAGCCACGCCCCCCGTTCCTGAATATTTTAACATAGGAATGATAGTAATTACTTAATATATGTCAGAAATGTGTTTTTACTGTATAAACTATGGGTTTCGTCGTGGAAAATCTTACCAAGTCAGCTAAATCCTTGTATGTAACCCACTTACTGTGTTTATGAGAATATCTATTCATTTTGCAAATAACCCCTAATTTTAGTTATTTTTTACCAAACTAATATAGGCTATTATACAGTGTTCCTTTTGACCTTTTATATTTGACTATCAGGGATTGTTTCAAAGATCCTTATATCACTGTTTTATTTCAGGTGGAAAATATTCACGGTGCTTTCAACGCTTTGGGGGGAGCCGATAAACTGTCCTCAAATGGTACGTAGATTTTGCAAAAAGTATACTTTCTCTTTGTTCAGCATTCCATCATGCATGTGGGAGCACGATTATTAAGGCAGATCTAAAGCAGTTCAGTGAGATTGTCAGATTTGGAACAATCAAGAGAAAGATCATATTGGTTTCTATGGTGATTGCTCCAAATTTCCCTACAATTACTCACGTTTGCCATTAATATGTTGCAAACATTCGAAAAAGCAGTTTGTACCTCCTCCTGTCATGGATACACATCATATATTCTTGTTTTGTTTTTGACCCATGTCCCCACACTGTTCATCTGTTGGACTGGGACCCACAGGGAAATCTTCATACCCACAATGCCATGGATGGGTATGATGATGCTCCTACCTGGGGTAGAGCCCAGAATGGCCGTGGACATGACCCCGGGAATTTTCCTAATACTCCCTAAATGTCTCCGCTTGATGCTAGAGCCCTCAAGCTAGATTACATCCCCTCACACTGTCCAGCATGACTCTGATACGGATACACACATAATGGTTACTAGGCCGAGTATCAGATGCCTCATTGACCTACACTTGATACATGAATGGCCTGATTGAAGCCATCAAACACTCATGGCAATCAGTTGATCTCTCCACTTCAAAGTAAATGTATTGTGTATCACTGATCTCAGATAAGCTATCAGCTCTTTGTAATCTGCATCACCACTACCAATTTACCGAACGTTTTATATTTTCCTATTCTGTATACTCTCGTGTCTCTACATCTGCTAAAAACTTAAATAACGAAGCAGATTCTGAAGTGAAATTAAACATTTTGCAGTGGTGTTTCCTCCGATACTAGGGGTTGTAAACACTAGAAATAGGAAGATTTTCAGAAAAGGTTCCCATCTTTGATTAAAGTATCCCTGGCCACATATCCCGTCACTATGCTGTAGGCCAGTGCGTGAAAAGCTCTGCTCAATGGTATGTAGTATTAAAATGCTGCAGGAGGGCAATCGATGAGCTATACACAGCAGTTTTATTGCCATTATTCCTTGATTAAGGCTGAAAAAGTATGTGAATTCTATGTGCTATAGGCAGCATTCGTCCTGTTTCTAATTAATCTAGCACGCTGTTCTAGGAGAACGAATCCACCACAAAATACCTGATCTTGCAATATCCCCATATTAACAAAGCACGACTGAAAATTGGCACATTCTATTTAGATAATCAGTAAGTCATTTTACTTTTACTTTGGTTTAAACAGCTATGTCATGTAGTCGAAAAAAAAAATAAACTTGGTTAAACTGTGCTACATATCAGTGTCATGTAGCAGCTATATTTGCCAGCGCTAACTTTACCTTCCTCTCTAAACAGCTCTTGCGTCCCATGATTATATCCTGAAGATTGTGCCAACAGTATATGAAGACATGAACAGCAAGCAGAGGTTTTCCTACCAATATACAGTAGCTAATAAGGTAAGTTCCTTTTGCTGCTTCGATCATGCGTGTAGCATGATTAACGGTGGCATACAGACAAAATAACAGTAGTTCTCGAGACAGGAAATGTGTTCTTCAGGAGCATGAAGTCAGTTTTATTCTTAAACTGCTGGAATGAAGAATGCCAGCGGGCAGGGTAACCAAGGCAGATATTAAAGAAAGCTAGGAATTCCAACAAAGTTACATAACTGTAAAGTTATGTAATCACGAGATTCCAAAGAAAGCCTCTCTTGTTTAGAATTTTAAATGGTTTCGATGATACAATGTCTCTGATGTTCTTATGTTGGTTATCTGATTTGAAAATTAAGTCTATAATGACTTTTATGGGGATAAAGAAGCCTTCAGCTGGTACGAACCAACAACCAACATGGTGAGATGGCAGGCAATGACATTTCCATTTATATATCTAATGGTATTGTCTTTGTAAGGATTGTATGTTCCATAACTATGTAGGAAGACCTCATAAATTTTAAATTATGTAGAATATGAAATCGGGAATTAAATGAAGATCGCAACTCTGATAACATACCCATCTTCTAAAAAAACACAACAAGCAAAAGTACTCGACGAAATTTTCAGAGGTTTTAAGATTTATGTAGGTCAACTACTTGAGCTAGTATTTAGCTGGTGATGAAAACCAGGGTGGATATATCCTGGTGAAAGCTTTTTATAGGTGGACTTAGAAGGGAGTTGGACAATGCATATAGGCTATATTTAGAGTGTGGGACTAGAAGTAGGAGTTATGTTGTAGTAAGAAGGGGAGTAGGCTTTTGGAACTGGAAATGGGAATTAAGTGGATAGTGGTAGTTCCATTAGATGCATACGTTTTAATCAGGCAATTAGTTGAGGATTTCAGCTGTTAGATAATGTCCTAGCATAGTATGAGTTGATGTGATAATTCCATAATATAAATGTTGGCTTTACCCCTCTATCTCAGACCAGAAGCAGTGCTGGTACCCAACAGAGACAAGCGTCAAACAGTTCTTGAACAGTTCACTGTGGTGGTTATGGTGCTTAGTGTCTCTTTAATTCATAGGTGCATTCTAGTGACCCCTTGCTCTCTCCCACACTTATCAAGTGACCTGCCACTGGAATTGAAACTTCCAAGAGGCCAGCAATATAGTGTAGCATGTGGGGTCTTATTGGAATATAACGCCAATATCTCAATGCATCATTAAGGTGATTAAATATACAAAAAAACTAAATAAATAAAAATCCCTCCAAGACCAGGAAAAAGCATCACCAATCAGAGTCTCTCATTCAGGTCATTTTGGTTTGTTTTTGTTTTGTTTTTTGTTTTTTTTCTCTCACCAGAAGGCTTTTGTAAAATGCATAGCTTAGCCTCAAACAACAGATCCACTCACACCAGAGTAAGCTGAAAGCAGCCGTACCACAGCTGCTTTCAACCTATTCAGTTTTGTAACCACTGACTGGGGCAGATATGTGCTTGTTGTGTGTTTGTCCTAGTTATGCATGCATAAGTTGGACAGATCTTGTTCTGCAAAGGGAGTAAAAGTTTTCTTTTGTGGTCTTTAATGCATGTGCTGCAATTTTAACACACCTATGCAGTTATAAGATTTTGTGTGCTGTGACATTGAGACAATGTGCATTGCTACCTCTTCATTGAACGAGTTATGATCCGTAGAGTGACCTTTTAAATTATGATGTTTTATTGGTTTGGGATTTACACTGTGTGCTCATTTATTAAAAGCCTCGTCCTTTTAAACTTTTTCAGGAATATGTTGCATACAGCCACACGGGCCGAATTATCCCTGCCATCTGGTTCCGATATGACCTAAGTCCCATCACTGTGAAATACACCGAGAGGCGGCAGCCCATGTACCGGTTTATAACTACGGTGAGTTGGTGCTCATTTCAAAGTCTGTTAACACAATTGTTTCTTATTTCTGGAGGAGAAAAACTGAGACGAGGAGAAATTTCAGGAAACCTATTAGTTTGTATTAAAGGGACACTATAGTCACCAAAACAACCTTAGCTTAATGAAGCAATTTTGGTATATAGATCATGTAGTCTCACTGCTCAATTCTCTGCCATTTAGGAGTAAAATCACTTTGTTCATGCAGCCCTAGCATGTGACTTGCACAGCATTCCTACACACTTCCTTTCAAGAGTCATCTAAAGTTTACACTTCCTTTATTGCAAATTCTGTTTAATCTATAATGTCTTTATCTTCTGCTTTGTTAATCGCTTGCTAGACTTTGCAGGAGCCTCCTGTATGCCATTTAAGTTCAACTTACAGAACAGAATATAAATACTTGTAAAGTAAATAACATCTAAATGAAACAATTTATTTTCATGCAAGCTGTGTCAGTCACAGCCAGGGGACTGACATATATCTGCATAAACAAAAGTGATTGAACTCCTTCAAATGGCAGAGAATTGAGCAGAAGAAAGACTATAGAGAGATAATCTGTACACCAAAACATCTTAATGTTGGTGACTATAGTATCCCTTTAATTTACTCCATTAAATACATTTTCATAAATCATCATGGTTGTTATGTCATAATGGCTGTTTATTTATATTGTTTTAAAATGTGTAAACCATGAACCCTCGATAAGGGCATTTTACACATGGATGCAAAAACTAAATAGGAGACCTAACCACATAGAGTTTATTTTAAACCAAACTCTCTCCAGATGTTGTTGTCCTTCATTGTACCAACATAGTACTGACCCAGATTGCAAATTGGGTAGATTAACACATTCTGCACCCCTAGAATTTATGGCCATCCTTGTTGATATTTTTTCTCCAAGAAGAGGAGAGAGAAAATATTTTGTCAAATTTTCAGAACTAGGTGTTTTATAAAGTAATTACACATTTTAGACCAAAATAGTCGAGCTGGAAAAATTTGCCAATTTGGCTTTTTTATGTGTGGTTAGTTTGGCATAAAATCTGCAGTTCTTTTGTAATACTCCACAATTCCCAGTTAAAACTGCAGAGGGAGTTAAATGGTAAGAGGCAATTTTATTGTCTGTAAATAATTCTTAGTGATGTCCTCAAAATGTCGTTTTGAAAACAACCTTTTTTTTTCCACCGGGGAAACATGCAAAATTTTAAAAGAAAAACTATTTTAAAAAAATCTGTTTCAAGACATTGTGTTGTTTTTATTGGTATTTTATTTTAACGTGTCAAACTGGAGCTGTACATATATATCTTAGTCTAGAATTTACATGCTTTTTTTATGAATATTAAGCTGTATAGCATGTGAAAATAAACTCTAAAAGTTATGAGACAACATGAAGCAAGGGGAGTTGTAAGCAGGGTGGGTGGCATATTGCTTACTGAAAATGGAAGCTATTGCTTGAAGTGGATAAGGTGTGTGAGGCCTCTAGATGGGATAGTGCATCTATTGGTTTATGGACTTCTCTTTTAAAAAAAAATTAATTAAAACAATACATTTTAAATTCACAATTAAACTTTCCTTTATTTCAGCACTGTGACCACTTCTTAACAGCAGCTTGATTCACTTACTCTGAAATCATCAAACTTGATAACTATTTTACAATTAAATACTTCTCATAGCGAAGCTTGAGGACAAAAATTGTGCATGTTTAGCTACTGATGTCTTTGATGTGGCCAGTCAGATGCTTCACATAGAAAGGCATTGATTTGCTACATTGTGCTTGTCGTTTCGGCATTCACGAGTGGTGAGCTTAGTGACCGCTTAGCTTGCCATTCATTTATAACGTGACTGCTTGCCGTGTCCTAAAGCCAGGTCCAGTGTCCTATTACATTGCGTGATGTAGTGGTTCTGGCACTTACACTGTCCCTTTAAGATAATCTAATTTTACATTTTCACAAATCATTACTGTGCAGACATAAAGACTTAAAAGGAGTCATCAATCTAGTACACTGGTGGGGTTGTTATTTTCTCAGTATGCCCACATTTTATTTTAAGGGCATGAACATAGCACTTAGAAACAACAACAAAAAAATCTCCTTTTGGGACAGATCCTAGCAGTGTTATTTCAGGAATTAAACGTTCCTGTAATTGCGTCATGGAGCAATGTTCTTGAAATAGGATCATTATGATTTCAACTTCCATCCTGTGCCAGCTAATGAAAACATGAATGCAACAGTTTGAAAATAAAGCTTTAGTAATAAAAAGGGATAAAATAAGCATAAACTTTCTATTTCATGTGCCCTGGTAGTCTATGGCAACAGAACGATTTTCTAGCGGCTGGGCTGGGAAGTGCCTTGGGGCACTTGAAGTGTGATGTTCCTAGCTTGTCATCATCTGGCAATTCATGTGTAATGTTAATGTCTCATTTGCACATTGTACTTACCTGCTTTTTAAAATGTATTTCTGTGACTGTATTTGACGTGAACCCCTCTTCCACAAATCATGTGTATTACAAGGTCACCTCCAAAGAGGCATACCTTTATTCGGGTAACTGTAAGCTTGTATAGCATGATTGTGTTTATGTGGATGACAAGTTTACATTTAAGCAGGTATATCTTGAAGGGGCCCTTATGCAAGAAACTAACTCCATTGCATATGATAATAGTTTCAGGTATTAAAAAAATAAATAAAAGGATGTGTTAAGTAAAGATATTTACTTCAAAAGTTCCTTTTGCCAATTCTTCAGTCAGAGTGCATTACCCAAACCAGATGAAGGCCCCCTTTTCTGAACCCCCTGTTTTGGTTATTGTAGCATATATTGGTCGGTTAGAGTAGTGGCAGAGTCACTACCTTTGAACTGGAATACCTTAAGTGTCCTTCGGCAAGACACCAATGACCTATATCCACCTACCTCAAATCCTTGTAGATTGTAACCTTGTGTGAACAGGGCCTTATTCACCTCTAAAAAAAAAATTAAAAAAAATTTAAATTCCATTCCTATAATTGTCAAGCACATATACACTAAAAGAGTATTTTTATTTATTTTTGTTAAATTGAAATAACCCACCAAATATGTCAGCTTGATTAGAGAGCCCACTAATTCTGTATTTTACAGCACAGATACTGTACAATACAGTGATCAAGCAGCAGAGAAGGGGTTAAAAAAAATTTAAACCTGTTGCAGCTGACAAAGTGTCAAACATAATAATTTTTACCCTAAAGAAAGAAATTCTATATTCATAGCACCAAGGTACTAATTACCCTAATCAGACTGATCACAGAGTTAATGCTGTGATCAACACTGAAAGGGTTAAAAAAATATAGTTTAAATAAAATTCTAACACTTTCACGACTTTTAGCACAGTTTTGGCAATGAAATCTCTGCCTCTCTCGACTGAGGAGAATTCTAACACAAGAATCATTGGTTGAGATATAGTAACAATGATCGCGGTGACAGGCTGCACGGGACTGCCGGGCAGACCCCCAGACCCTGGGATGGAATGCCCACTGGGGGGGTCTGAAACATTAGGGTGTGCTTTGCCGCCCTAACTCGGTTTAAGCCTGCCATCTGCAGGACGGCATAGACCACTATAACAGCGTTAACGGGTTAAAGCCAAAATAGCCAAATTGGAAGCATAGCTGACTGGGATAATTTGTCCAGTTTGACTACTATGAAATACACTTTGAATTCTCACTTTAGCGAATAACCCTGCATATAAATATAGCTTACTGTTGCATGTAGTAGTAGTAGGCAAATAAACAAACTTTGAGTTTGCCAAAATATTAAATGTCTGTAATATTATTTATTTGCTTATTTCTCCTCTAAAATTTCTATCTGAACCACTTTTATGTATTTGAGAGTAAGAAAATGAAGTTGGTACCTTTTGCACTTTGCATTTGTCCTTTTACAGTTTTTAAAACTATCTTCACACTGAAGTGATAGAGAAATCCCAACATATATCATTAAAGGGACACTATAGTCACCGGAACCATTGCAGCGCAATGTAGGAGTTCTGGTGTCTTGCCTGTCCCTGCAGCATTAGCACTGTTTACATTTGCTTCCTAGTAAAACCTCTAGTGGCAGTCACTCACCTAAAAATGTATGGTTTGTTTTAGTTCCATGTTCTGTATGGAGATGGTGAATGCTCCCCATAGCGATGCATTGATTCAACACATCTCTATGAAGAGAAGCTGATTGGCACAGCGCAGTGTTTTGCCCATATGAAAACATTGGATTGGCTGAAATCCTCAAGATTGATGATCTCAGCCATGGAAGCTGGGCCAGTTATATAAATAAAACAACCTTTTTTATGACAGAGAGTGGTGCTGGCGAGATAATCAACGAGGTTGGTGATTCCCAACATTTTTTCACTTGAGTACCCTTTGGCAGCCAAAGGTGTATACGTGTGTGTGTGTATATGTATGTGTTTATAATATCTCAGAGGCCTCTTTGCAAAGAGGCGTCTGAGACAATCCAGCACATAGTGGCCGGATGCAAGATATTAGCAAGAACAATATACACTGAGAGACACAACCAAGTTACTGAGATTGTGTGCTGAAACAAAGGCTCGAAATATGGGCTGGACCTGCCAAAGTCCAGATTGGAGATAACGCAAAGGGTAGTGGAGAATGCCAGGGCTAAGATCCTGAAAGAAGAGCTAGAAAGGATGTAGAAAGTTAAGGCAGTTGAAGTACTCAGGGCTGTGACTCCCAAGACGAGGGAGTGGCTTCAGCAGATTCCAGATGGGACTCCTGAGATTGCTGTCCAGAAGAGTGCAGAGTGCAATTCTAGGAACTGAGAAGATACTGTGCAGAACCCTTGTGTGTGTGTGTGTGTGTGTGTGTGTGTATGATACACACACACTGACACAAATGCAGATACACAGATAGAAACACTGATATACAGATACAAACATACAAAATCACACAGATACAAACACTGACACAGATGCACTGACACAAATGTGGATGCATAGACACACATACAAACACTGAAACATATGCATAAACAAAGATATAAACACTGACATGCACACACTTACAGATCAAGATTTTTGCCATTCTCTAGTTTCCTACCTTTTGGGTGCAGGATGGTGGTGTCTGTTGGTTGTGGCTGGTGGGAATTAGGGGCTTGCTCCTCTCCTGGTCTGGCCCCCCTCACGGCTTCCCTCTCCCACGTGGCTCGTTCTCAGTCAACTAGGTGTAAGTACCCAGCTCTCATTTCCTCCCAGCTCTCACTGAAGATTAGAAGGGACCCAGTCGTGTTGTTAAAGCGCAGCAGCACAGACCACTGAAGACATATGTCCCTAAGTGCATCCACTCGATGGATCCACTCACCCTGCTGTTCACAAGCTGAACCATCAGTACTGACATTTTTTTGTGTAGCCCAGAAGAAACTGAGTTGTACCCCTGGGGGAGCACATACCACAGGTTGGGAATCCCTGAACTAGATAACAATACAGTGTTCCTTTAATGGTGAGCGCTGCTTTTTAGGAAGTTGCCTCTTTTGTGTCAAAGTTTTGTTCACTATTCTGGAACAAAATTAGATGCAAAATTAGATTAAAAAAATACATCGTTGGAGAAAAGGAAATGAAGGTGAAAAAAAGCTACTTTTAAAATCTGCTCAACTTTGAACGTGTATTTGGGTGGGTGTTTTTTTGTTTGTGTTTTTGCGCATTTCATTTTTTTGTGTGTTTTTTTTTTTTTTTAATTATATATTTGTATATAGAGATAGATATAATCGTTTTTTACTTTTCCATTAAAAAAAAAGTTAAATGTCAGCATGTATTTTTCTTTAACTATACATCCTATTCAAGTGAAAATGCTTTGCTTGAGATTCTGACCTGGCTGCCTCCTCATTTATTGAAGCTTCTGTAAGGACTGACACTCTTGTTTTACTGTTCTGCTACTCATGTGAACATCATGTGTTCAAATATTTAGCCATTTCCCACGTGTCCGTTGACTGAAGTCAAGATCATTGAGTTTAGGAGGCTTTTTTTTTTTTCTCCAACAGCCCCTCCTTGTTCTAATCATATAATCTCCATCTGCCAATGATTTTCTTTGTTATAAAGCTGAGCTAGCACAGACCAAGAGGACACCAGTGTTCGTCCCAACAGATGGTAACAGGATTTAGAAGGATGGCTGATTAGGGATGGCCTTGTGTAGAGGCACCTGCTGTTGGAACTGCTGTCTCATTCATAACCTCTTGTTGGGTCCACGGCCCGGCAGCACTTCGTCTATTCACATAACTAATTCACCCATCTTTCCCAGTCAATGAAGAGAGCGACAGGCACAGGGGGAGTTAAGGGACTGCTTTTATATAATGAAGTACAAAAAAAAAAGCTTTTGTATACACTTGTTAAAATGAAAGTGAGAACAAAAGCGATGTGCATACAGAAGAGGGGAAGTTTCCCAGGGACTGATCGATGTGCTGCTCCAAGGCAGGCGGGGAGTCATGAAAGGCAATTCATTGAACGACAGAATATGCCCTGTTCTAAGTCCTGCAGTTAAGAGCGGTCAGTGTGAGCAGTTTATACAGATTTTTGGAAATATGTTTTTTGGAAACAAGTATTTAAGGCCCAGCGATAAGTGCAGATGAGATTTTAAAGGGGAGGGGAGGGGGGGAGGAGAAGACTCGTGCTGCTTGTATTTTACTAGGAAGATGCCTACATATTTATTTTGTTTGTGTGTGTCCTAAAACAGAGAATTTAAAAGCTTTTCACAAATGCTCTACACCTAAATGCTTACCATTCCCTATTTAAAGTGACCATAGTAAAGAATAAATTTGGGGAGAGCATCTTGATGGAGTTCAAAGAAACACTTTGTTAAATTCATTTATAAAGCTGGTGTGTGTAATTTAACTGTAGAATTCTGCCCTTTAAAACCTCCTCTAATCCAGCTTTGAGAGAGTCTCCTTTTTGCAGTTTCTTCCTAGTGAAGATCTTACCGGAAATGAGACGCACTGGGGTCCTACAGCACATGTGCGACAATTACCAAGCTCCACCAATATAATTTTCTATTAGATTTATTGCCCTCCACTTTGCACAAGCTCAGAAAGCCAGCTGAAATGCTATAGGAGTTTGGAGTGCTCCTTTAAGCAGTACGATTTGCAGCCAATATGTTCAAATTGCTGTAGGATCCACTCATATGCAAGTACTTTAACATAGTAATGGTCTTGACATGCTATGACTTAAAATGTCAAATGTATCGGTTGGTTAGAGCAGCGGCACAAACTCTACCTTAGAGCTGCGAAAAGCAGGTCACCACACCAAACGATATAGATATATACCTATCATAGATTGTAAGCTCATTTGAGAAGGAAGGAGTTTACTCCTCTTTCTAATTGTAAATCAATAAGGAACATGTTGGCGCCATATAATAATACATTTGTTTTGGTTAAACCGGTAGACTTTATAACGGTATCATTGTAAGATTTGAATCTGTAAATTTTGTGTGAGCACTGTTCTTTAAAGGATTTGGCAAAGTGCCCATCCAATCATTCTGATTTTCTCTATACTTAAACTGCTTAGGATTCTAATTCTGACAGATGAAAGTAAGTCTGTCTCAGACCTTTGCAAAATACAGCATTTTGAAAACCCATCTCCAATGTAAAAGACAGTTGTTCAATGTATATGGAAAAGCAGCAAGCTGTAACAACTTGATATAGAATATCAGGGTTAACCACATAAGAATATCCAAAAAGCTAAACCTGGCCAATGCTAAATAGACTGCAAGAAATTGCAATTGTACATGACATTACTATTCAAATCAAAAATGAGAAACCAGGCTATAACGCACAATGTACTCGGACTGTGTATTAAGCTTTTTCAGGGTAATGGCCTGGCCAAAACACTACAGGAAAACCAAAATGCATTCAATTTAGAGTGAAACTGGTGTTAACACGTTATACATCATAATCAAGATCAGCTGAGGACAAACTGGGGAGACCAGGACCAAGAAGTATCATCCTTAAAGGGGCACTATAGTCACCAAAACAACTTTAGCTTAATGAAACAGTTTTGGTATGTAGATCATGCCTCTGCAGTCTCACTTCTCAATTCCCTACCATTTAGGAGTTAATTCAATTTGTTCTGAACCCTAGTCACACCTGCATGTGACTTGCACAGTCTTCCATAAACACTTCCTGTAAAGAGTCATCTAATGTTTATCCTTTATTGAAAGTTATGTTTAATTTGGATGTTCCTATCCCCTGCTATGTTAATAGCTTGCTAGACCATGCAAGAGCCTCCTGTATGTGATTAAAGTTAGATTTACAAAGCAAGAGATAAAATTAACGGTAAATTACATCTGATTAAAAGTGAAACCAGTTTTTTTTTGTTTGTTTGTTTGTTTTTCATGCAGGCTGTGTCAGTCAGAGCCAGGGGAGGTGTGGCTAGGGCTTCATAAAAAGAAACAAAGTGATTTTAAATGGTAGTGGATTGAGCAGTGAAACCTGAGAGGCATGTCTACACACCAAAATTGCTTCATTAAGCTAAAGTTGTTTAGGTGACTATAGTGTTCCTTTAAATGTTTCACACAAAAAGTGTGCTTCATTGTGTCATAAAATGGTGTCTGTGTGTGTGTGTCCTATTGGGAGGATAATGCAGCTTTAGTGATGACACCTAAATCCATATATACAATGCAATCTCTCCACCCTCTTATCTGCAATTACTGTGTCACTTGCTGACAAATCTTTTAACCGTGTATAACTCTGCGTCCAGCCCGTAATGGACACATCCTATCAGTGTAATTGTTCTGAGAACTGTCATGATCACTCGTTCTCACACACCCATTGTGTGCTCTGATTACACGTACTAAAAGATTTGGTGGAAACCCAAAGGGGGCATCTGTGCTCCTTCATTTAATGGGGTTATCCAAGTGTCCATTCTTAATGTATTATTAAACTGCTCATTTTAACCTCCCACTCTAGAAACATTTTTTTATTTTTTTTTAGCACACATTGACACGCAATGTATTCTAGTTGTTATATATTATATGTATACATAATATAGCACTGGCTGTTTTTTTCAATTAACGTAAAAGTTACTTTTTCCATAAAATACACAAAGCTCCTTACTAAATAATGCAACACGCAGATTCAAATTGAAAATACACAATGTTGTTAAATCTATAGGTTATGTGTGGTCTAGCTACAAGGTGTGGAAGGCTTAAATTAGTGAGAAATTTGTAAAGGACATAAATGTTACTTGATTTGAAATAGAGATTTCATAGTTTGTTTTTTTTGTTGTGTGTGTGTGTGTGTGTGTGTGTGTGTGTGTACATATGCGTGTGTGTACGTGTGTGTGTGTGTGCGCGCGCGCATATGTGTATGTATATAGGCGAACAATACAGTGGTTCACATATGAGATAAATGCAGATTATATTGGGATTGCTAGTCATGTTAGTTATTAAAATTGTACTGATAGGAGCGTTCAGTGAACACTTTTCTGCCCAGACCACAAACCAAGCATTCCCTAATTAACATTGGCACTCGCACAGTTAACAAAAGAATCTTTGTTAATCAGAGTTTGCTTAATGTAAGGTGTCAGTGAGTGTATGTGAATATCTTCTGATTCACATGCCTTGTGATAAGGCTACATTTGCCCTTCCCGGGATATGAGCTACATTTTCCATTTAGTGTGTCATTACTGATGGCATAAAACCTCTCTCATAGAATAGAGCCCAAAGGCATGATCTGTTTTTAAAGCTCATTCTTGTTTAGCAGGAGAACAGCCTTGTGATATAGATGCTGCACCCTTATTGAGCCTTCCAGCGTAGTAATCAGGGAAATTATATATAAATCATTTGGAAGGAAAGATAGAAACAAATTTCCATCATTCCTACAAGCAGCCAGAAACTAACAGTTGGAGTTTGTGGTTAAAATGTGCAGATAATTCCAAAATGGCCCTAGTCACTCCACAAAACCCCAACTCACGATAAAACAGGTACTCTCCCACAGACACATGAAACCACTGTCAGCATGCTATAGCGCGCTTGTTACAACGGCAGTCCCAGATAAGTTGGCATACGTGATCCAATGGGAGGAGGACCTGGGACTCCAGATTCCCACCACAGAATGGCAAGTAGCCCTGGTAGCCACGAAACGGGCATCGCAAAGCCTTGCCCTCTGGGAAGCTTATTGCAAAGTATTAATGAGGTGGTACCACATAGACTGGCACGCATCTACCCGGGTACATCTGGGAAATGCTGGAGGTGTGACACATAAGAGGGAACCATACTACATATTTTTTGGGCTTCATCATGCTGGGTGACTTTTTGAGACGAATCCATTTCCTCATATTGCACAGGACAGGCCTTGCTCTCCCCATAAAACCAGAAAGCTACATCCTCCACATCGCACACGACATTACCACTCACCCCCATAGTAAGGTGATTCTTAATATCCTTACAGTAGCGAAAATTGTGCTGGCTAGCAGCTGGAAGAGAAAAACAATCCCATACGTAGACATCATAACCAATAAAATGGACACGATTAGTGCATATGAACGGATGGCAAGAGAGATATGAAAAGGAGTGGGGATGCTGGCCATCTGTACATAAAGGGCCCTGATGAGGCCCACAACACTGGGACGTCAAAACTGGCGAAGGGAATAGGGTTTAGGATGGAGCACAGGTGAACCAACCAGTAACACATATTGGGTCAGAACTTTATATGATGTATAGTGTGATGCCTAGGGTACCCCTCCCTTTTTCCTTTTTGTACCCCTCCCCGTTCCCAAGTTAAAGTTAAAATACAAATGACTTGCAGGGTGATTACCAGACGTGCACCACATAAGCAAGAGGTGACATTGCTCATACCAGGAATGCACAAAACACAAATAGAACATGAGGCATACTACACAAAATGCTCGCTCTCAATGTATGAGGGCTAAGTAGTATGAATCTTTGGACAGTACCCAACGAAATTACAAAGCTTGAGTAAGGTAAATGTTAGTATTCGCTTCCTGGGGGCGTCATCCACAGCTGCGCATGTGGTGGGCATTGCATGAAAATATTGCACTGCGTTGCACATTGTTTGAAACCTTTTTTGCATCAATAAAAAGATAAATGAGAAAAAAATGTGCAGATAATTCTTAGAATTGTTACATTAACACAAGGCCGCTCCAGCCTTGTTGTACAGTGCACGTATAAACGCATCTTGCTTCCACTGAACACTTCACCCCAATAAAGGGCTTTATTCACTAAACAATTACTTCTAATGAATTATAAATATAATTGTAAACTGTAGTAGTGTTGATGGGAGTTGGCGAGCTGGGTGTCATTTCTTTCAAATGTCACTTTTCAGGTGTAATAGTCTTCTGAGACACAAATACCCCTGTCTTATTGGAACATATATTTGGTATGTTTTATTGTATCTCTGTACTCTACAGCATTGTATCTCATAGTTGTATATATTTTTTTTTTAAATGGTTTAAAAATATGTTGATCTTGTTGCTAAATTATCTGATAAATCAGGGCTTGACAAATGTGTTTGGAATCTAGGAGCCAGTTTTTTTAAAGGGACACTATAGTCACTAGAACCACTACAGATTAATTTAGTTGTTCTGGTGCCTATAGCATGTCTCTGTAGCCTTTTCAATGTAAACACTGCCATTTCAGAGAAAAGTCAGTGTTTACATTGCTGCCTACTAAGACCTCTAGTGACAGTCACTCAGACGGCCACTAGAGTCCTGTGTCAGTGCTCTACATGGAGGCACTGAATGTTACCCATAGACGTACACACACTCATTGACAGAGAGACACACACATATATATATATATATATATATATGTGTGTGTGTGTGTGTGTCTCTGTCAATGAGTGTGTGTATGTCTGTCTGTCAGTCAGTGTATGTCTGTTTAGGTACCTTCCCCCCTCCGATCACATGATTGGTGTTTTTACTTACCTTTTTTCCCCACGCCTTGCTGGTTTCGCTGTTGCTTGTCCCACCTCTATAGCTGAGATCTCTATGGGTAACATTCAGTGCCTCCGAGCACTGACACATACATACATACATACATACATACATACATACATACATACATACATACATACATACACATACACACACACACACACACACTTTCTCTAACACTTACAAATATATATTTTTAATTCTAATCCAACCAGCCTCCCTACCTTTGGGAGAGCTGAGTGGACTTTTCCTGGGGTCCAGTGGGGCTGATAATCCTGCGCGCGAGGGAGCAGTCTTCCTGCAGCTCCCTCGCACTGTCTGCAGTAACGCCGGGCCCGAATGACGTCATATTCCAGCTCCCGGCATCATTCCACAGCACGAGGGAGCAGAGAGGAGCTGCAGGAAGACTACTTCTTCACACGCTGCCCGGGCGGGTGGCCCGGCTACAAAGCTCCCTGAGCTGGCCACCTCTATGCTCCTGCCGGCGGCTGGCTACAAAGCCCCCTGAGCTGGCCGCCTCCATGCTCCCGTGGGCCTCCATACCTTCCAGGGCGGTTGGCTACAACGCTCCCTGAGTGGGCGGGCAGCCGGCCAGCTCCTTTGTTTGCCCAGCTGGCCACTTTAGGTAAAAAGCTGACAAATTCCAGACGCCATGGCGACCTGGCGCCTGGGATTTGTCGAACCCTGTGATAAATCAGTAAATAATGAAAAATGCTATATTTTTTGGTGTAGTTCTATAAACTGACCATACCTCCATCTAGAAATGTGGTAGAATTTGGTAAAAAGGTGATTTAAATGTTGGCTCATATGCTGTGCTCCGGAAGGCCTCTACACGATGTTAGCAGACATAGAATTTAAAACCATAGTGTACACTAACTATCTAATAATACTTGATCTGGTTATAGACCAAAATAGTATATCCTGCATCATCAGCACAATAAATCATGCTAATATTGTGTTTAAAGTTACATAGAAATATGGGCTGAAATAAGATTGTTACACATTAGCTAAGCAAGTTCAAGTTTTCTAGCTATTCTTCATAAGTAAAATAAATGTTCCATTCCCCTAATTAATTTACCCCAAGTCACCCGACTCTTGTTTTTAGCTCCATACCTTTCTGTGTTCTCTGTCTTCTGTAAAACAGGTGCCCAAAATATATACACCTATTCAAGTAATTTTCTCTGTGAATTAGTACCCATTTTCCTGCATGACAATACCTTACTAGCCGTAGTAACTTCTACCTGAGATTGCGCATTGTTTCTTAGTCTGTTGTGTGTAACTATTTTCAAATCCTTCTCAGTTATTCATTTATTGTTTCTTCCTACCTCTGTACAATCTAGGATATATGTTTGTGCATTACAAATACCAGATTCATAACTTTGTATTTATCTGCAACAGTGGTTAATTGTAAAGATGGTGGGGCACTATTCTTTCCCTCTGACACCCAAATTTGGGGGCTCCACAAGCGGTGAGATGCTATGCCCTGTTAGATTTTATTTATTGATTTTACAACAAAACTGAGAAACATTGCCTTGCGTGCACCAATTTAGACCACCCTCCAGTGATCTTCTCTCATCTACCACTTGGCTGTCCAGTCCTCTCATTTCTAAATATTGTTCTGCAGCAAAGTAATATCCTGCGCACATTGTACCTTGTTGTGTGTCATGTGCAAACATTATTTATTTTATTTCTTTAACAATATGCCTATTGTTAAATAAAACAGATTTATAAACAGTCTGAATAGAGGTGGACTCAGGAAAGGACCTGAGGATCTCAATTTACAATCATTATCCAACTTAACAAACAATGTTCTCTTACTCTCTGCACCAATGTGCAATCCAAGAATAAGAATTGTTATTACAGTGAGTAAGCATTTGTGAGGAACTGTATCAAATGCCTCTGTGAGATCCAAATAGACAAAATCCACTACAACTGATCTAATTCCTCATAGAATGCAGTTACGTTTAACATGATCAGTCTTCCATAAAACCATGTTGATTACTATTGGCGACTTTGTTGTTTACAATGAATTCCTGAATGTGCTTCAAATAACTTCCCAATCACAGATGTTAAGCTCGCAGATCTTCAGTTTCTGGGCAGAGAGTTTTCTTTCTCTTTAAATACTAGCTCTACATCTTTTTTTCTCTAATCCTTTGGCACGATTCCTCAAAGGAAATAATCATGAAAGCTTTAAAACCGTGCTTTGTATATTTCTAGACTTACCATACATAAATACCTTCAATGAAGCAATCAATGGCACAAGTTATTGTGTATTTACTGGATGTGGGCAAAGTGGTATGGATGGGCAAATGTATGCAAAATGGCATTTGTTTTTGGACGAAGCGCCCAAAAGAACAAACTTGTGCAAACAAATGATATAACCGAAGGAACCTTCTACAGTAGATTAACCATATGTTTTGCCCACTAATATTAGCAAATGCTTTACATTTGACATTTTTAATCTACCGGCCTACAAAAGAAGGACCTCAACATCCCCTAAGAACCAGATAATAATATTGTTATTTTCTGAACAATGTTGGGGGTCAGTTATAAAGGTGGGGTGTCCAGGATACAAGGATAACTAGGCTGAACAGCTCCTTGTTTGTGTGTAGTTAGGGGATAAAATTCCATTGAAGGCGTTAAGCCCTCTGAAGTGTAGTGATCACTTGCCAGAGGTGCCAAGTCTCATAGCTGTACATATAGTGTTAGTAAAAAGTTACTCTCTTCCTTTCCCCTAGCTTGATTCAACAGAAAATGGTAATGCCTGGGATATAGTAGAATATTTAGATATGTAGGTTGGTAGGGGGTAGATATTGAAACCAATCTTTCTCTATCAGCTATCTATCTAGAACAGGGGTCCTCAAACTGTGGCCCTCCAGATGTTGCTGAACTACAACTCCCATGATTCTTTGAATTACATAGGTAGCAAGAGAATCATGGGAGTTGTAGTTCAGCAACATCTGGGGGGCCAGAGTTTGAGGACCCCTGATCTAGAAAGTCAGGATACCAGCTATCCAGGGTTTTCTTTTATTCAGTATAATCCATATCGCATAGTCAACGTTTCAGTTCCTTTAAGGAACTTTCATCAGGACAACATATTTTTATATCAATTTTATGTTGTCCAAATGAAAGTTCCTATACGGAACTGAAACGTTGACTATGTGATATGGATTATACTGAATAAAAAAGATAAAAGAAAATAATGGAGTGCTGATATCCTGATTTTATGTATTAAGTGTTGCTGAGCACAATGTAACAAAGATTTATATTTTTTTAGGTGTATGTATGTATGTATGTATGGGGTGATTATATATATATATATATATATATATATATATATATATACACACACACACAAATAATGATTGAGCTGCACTCACGGTCATCCCATTCAAAATTTTCTTTAATTCATCAAGTGAACAAATCGACGTTTCGGTCCACACAGGGACCTTCCTCAGGACTAAGTGACCCTGTGTGGACCGAAACGTCGATTTGTTCACTTGATGAATTAAAGAAAATTTTGAATGGTAAGACCGTGAGTGCAGCTCAATCATTATTTGTGTGGATATCGAATTCCCCTTAGATGACTGGCACCTGGCAAGTAGAAACTGTTTTTGGCTGGAAATTTCTCGGCTATCAATAATATTAAGCTTGAGTGCAAGGATATTTTTGGTTTTTGTAGTGTGTGTGTGTGTGTGTATATATATATTTATTTATAATATGTATATATACATGTATGTGGGTGTGGATGGATACATATATGTAATATAGAGATAGATATATCCACACTTTCCTATTTAAACTTGCCAGTAATAGTGACAGAGCAAGTAAGTCATCCAGGAAGATCAGGTGAATAATTTAATAAATATGCCCATAGTTCAAAGGTAAATGGTATTACACATACGGTGTAATATATCTAGCAGATAAGATAGATTGCAGGATAACAACAGTATAGACCAGGGGTCGGCAACCTCTGGCACTCGTGCGGCACGCGAGGCTGCTGACCGATCTACACTGAGGGAAACCGGAAGGGAACTTGCGCAGCGGCGGAACTAAAAGCATCATAAGAACTTGCGATCTGGAGTTCCGCCCATCAGGCTACTCTTAACTCAGCTCCAATGATCTGTGCCTCGCCTCCAGCCCTCCCACTCTGTCAGCAGCATCCTCAGCCCCGCCTCCTGCCTTGTCTTTAGCCCCGCCTTCTGCCTAGTCTCTAGCCCCGCCTCCTGCCTAGTCTTCAGTCCCACCTCCAGCCCTCCCACTCTGTCAGCAGTAGTGATCACAGGGATCACTTCTGCTCCTGACTGTCACAAAATTAGAGATTGCCTTGTCCCTTGTGTCTGGCACTGTTACTACCCTTGTGTCTGCTATTACCACTTCACTGTTTGCCTGTCAGTCCCTGACCCTGAATATTATCAGGTAAATTGCCTTAATTTTCCTGGTGCCAGTGCCACACTATTTTTGTTACAAATAAATGTTCATCGGGGCATACAGGGATGGTCCCCAAGAGCTGTCAATCTAATTTAAGTTAACCTTACTGTGATACAAAGTATTATTATACTGTCAGACAGTCCATTTATATCACATAAATGTTAACTTGTGTTAGATTGCAAGCTGTACAGTCCATTCCTTGGGTGCCCTGGTCTCTAAATGTAAAGGCTTGAGGGAATAGCCCCCAAAAGCTTGCAATCGAAGTCAAGTGAGCATTTCCTAATTATGTAAAACATACAAACAGAAATACTAGCTTGAGTTAGATTGCAAGCTCTTGGAAGCCAATGTGAAAGACTAGGAGAGATCAGATATGAAGTGTGACAAGTAAACTCGACTACAATGTGTTACATTACACTCCACCATTCACACACACAAATCACACTCCGCTGCCTCCCATATCGCCAAAACCTCACACAAATCACACTCAGCCAATGATACGCACAACAGCTACCCCCTCCACACACACACACATCACAATCAGCCATACAATACAGACATCCCACATAATTCCACACACAGTAGTAGAACACTGATGCACTCTGAACCACATAACTAATTTTTATTGCTGTGGCGCTCTCTGATGAAATTATGCACTCACTTTGATGTGAATTGTATCTCTGAGGGCTCTGTGATATGTTCATACACTGCATTTATTACTTTCATATTACTGTGATTGTTTTTGCAGTTGAGCTGTGTAAAACTCCTTACATACATAAGCCTTTTATTGCTGTGGGGCTCTGTGATACATTTAGCGATGCATTTACTGTGAGGCTAACAAGGTATTTGCCTTGGGCGGCATTTTCCAAGGGACGGCAAAAAACACCGCTCCAAATGCCCAGGCCTTGCTAGCCTTGTTTTATGGGGGCCCAAGAGCTGACTGGTTAGCCAGTTTTGAACCCCCGTAGGGACGACAGCTAGTTGTATTCCATGTGGGCCGCGCAGGAGCACTGATTTGTGAGCTCTTCCTGCTATGCTCCCTCTTGCGCCGCTTAGTATTGCTGCGAGCTGGAATATGACATCATATTTCAGCTCCCGGCATCACTAAGTGGCATGCAAGCGAGCTAAGCAAGAAGATGACAGCTCCCTCGCTGCCTGCCTGCAAACCCATCTGCCTGCCGCCCAGCAGCCCCAGTGGACCCCAGGTAAATAATCCACCCAGCTTTCTCAACAGTAATGAGGCTGGGTAGATTTAATTTTTTTTTTAAGAAATAGCAATAATTTGTGAGTGTTGGGGGGAAAATGTGTGTATGTGTTTGTCAGTGAATATATGTGTGTCTGTCAGTGAGTTTGTGTTTATATCTGTCAGTGTGTCTGTGAGTGTGTGAGGAAGTTTATGTCTGTCAGTGAGTTTGTGTCGGTCTGTCAATGAATGTGTGAGTATGTGTGCCTGTAAGTGAATGTGTGTGAGGGACAGTGAATGTGGGGGATGGGTGTGTGTGTGTCTGTGAGTGAGTTTGTGTATGTCTGTCGGTGTGTGTCTGAGTGAGTGTGTTTGTCAGTGAATGTGTGTCTGAGTGATTATGTGTCTGTCGGTGAGTGTGTGTGTGTATGTCAGTGATTGTGTGTCTGTCAGATTGTGTCAATTCAATTTAAATGTCAATCCAGTGAGTGTATGTCAGTCAAAATGTATGTTAGTCTTTAACAGAAAAGGTGGGGCAAATTTAAATTAGAGGGTTCTCAAGTTCAACATGCCTTGGGCAGCACAAATCCAAAATACGCCACTGAATACATTAATACACTCCATACATAGTTTGAGACCTGTGATAAACTGTCAACTGAGCACTCTCAGTCAATCACTGTCTTAATCTCTGGTATGGCTTGAGATGGAAGCATAGCTCTGTCTCCTCTGCATCACCATTAGAGGACGGGTTACTGGGGACCAACCTGCACTGCTAAATGGTGAGCAAACAATTTAGTAGTGACGTGGATCCTGGCAGCCACGGACTCCAGGTAACATAACCACTTAAATACATTTAAGTGGTCATGGTTGTTTTTTAGGGACTCTGCTGGGCCCTGCCATGCTCTTAATCAATATTGCAGTAGCTCTAACCTGGGCTTACCTGACTATTGGCGACAAGCTGTGATTATGGCAGACACATTCCTGGAGGGGGGTCCGAGTATATTGCCGCCTGGTGTGCAGCGTGGAAGGGAGAGGTGGCCAAATCTCCCGCCTGGAGTAGCCAAGTCAAGCCAAACACTAGCTGTCCTCCCTCCTTTGGACCTGCGGGGATGATCCCGGAACGGACCCAGGAGGTTTCTCAGTGAGCTGGGAGCACACGACACCACCACAAAGCCGGCACCATGTGGCAACTAAAATGACAGCCACCGTGTGTGCTTCTGACCCAGGCAGTGGGAAATGGGATGTGCAGTATCGTCTGAACCGGCTTTGACGCCTTTTGGGAGAAACTGGCAGCTTACCTTGAACCAGTGGCCCCAGCAGCAGTGATCACCCACAGGGTCTCTCACTCAGGAAGATGCAGAGGGCAGTGGACACAACACTTCCGAACCGAACATGAGATGCCGGCGGCAGATCAGAATGGCTGTGAGAAGGAGCAACACTCATGCCTACATCCAAGCTGGTTATGCTCTACTGAACCGAAGGGGCAAAAGGAGCAGCAACTCAGCCTTTTTTCAGATCTTTGCTGCATACTGCTTAGGCCTCTAACTGGGACTCTGACCTGTTGAAATCCAACTTATTGAATTGAATTATGGAGAACAAAATTTGAAGAACTGCAGAAAACTCTGGAGGGAAATTGTACAGATAGATCAGCTGCCATTGTGCAATGTTGGACCAGTCTACCTGAAAAATGTATCTGCTTAAAGAAAATTGCATTTGCGTTGCTTTCAGCCTTTGGGTCAGCATATCATTTGAATCATTTTGAATCCGCATCGAAGGCGTCTCACAACTGCTCATTCAGAAGCCTGTGTGAAACTTAGTTACAAAGTATGTTCCTGACATAGAGGAACTAAGCAAGGAAAAGCAAGGACAGGGATCTCACCAAGTTTGTCCTGTAAAAAATAAAAAAAATGCTGTTGTTGTATGTTCTTTATTACGTTTTAAAATATTTTCAGCAAGTGTAAATGTAATTAGAAATTACATTAAAAAGCAAAAGACAAATCAATATGATTAGTTGTTCTCTTAAAACAGACCTTTATTTGTTATCATTAATAAAACATTTAACTTTCTTAACCATGCATTCCTCCATTCCAACCATGCATTAAATTCATTGCCGGCACACCAAGGGATGTCAATGTTTTATTTTGGCACAGCACTACCAAAAGGTTGCCTACCCCTGGTATAGAGTGTTTACATAAATACACAACATATGGATGTGAAATATGGAGTAGGTAGGCAAGGTAAGAAGACATAGTGGCATGAGTTGCTGTATCTCCCAGCAGTCCTGGTTTAGGCAGGAAATACTTAATTTAGGATCCTTGTTTCACCATCAAACATCAAGAGGCACCAAAGAAAAGTCCCCAAAAGGTACAGCACACCAGTGCAGAACACCTTTGTCCATGCAAAACCACTTACTCCGCACTATGCACTCTCTAGTTTGCTTGCTTACCAGTTTGACACTTCCCTATTTTTAGTTTTCCGCTACATGCTACTTGTTACGCATCAAATGTTTTACTGGCATTCCTCCTATTTTACCCTGCCCCAGCCTCTCCCAATTTACCCCAAATATGAAAAGTATGCACGGCCGCTGAGAATAATGGAAATTTTAGTAACCAAACTGTATTCCAATCCCCTATTAAAATGCTTGGTGTCACTGGGAGCTTCTTGATATTTTTATGTGGGCTGGAGGATTTCGACTCCAGCTGTCCTACTAACTTCTAAAATTAAATGGTGTCAATAATGTGGTTTTGGGAATCTTTCCTAATTTAGATGAAAGTCCTTCAGTGGTTTGTGTTTATTGGGACAATTTTTTTTTAAACTTTTTTTTTTTTTGGAAAAGGCTATTTCACTTATGGCCTGTACGAATTCCCTTGCATCATACATTTCAGAATAAGAAAAAAAAAATGTTTTTCTATAACTCAATCCATAAAGATTGAGAGGGTAAATATTTTCCTGTATTGTGCCATAATTTAAGTATTGTGTATTCTTTAATTTTCCTTCATAACTGACCTAATTTAGCAAAACTCCAAAAACCATAGCCACTAAAGCCTGCTATGCAGGGCCGGATTAACATAGGGGCTAATGGAGCTGCAACTCCAAACCCATGCCCATGGAATAGGCCCACTCTTCACATGTGGCTGTAGGGAAACAAAACTTGTGTGGACTGGCTGACAATGAAATTAGTTAAGCTAAAGCTGACTTTTTGCATGCTTGGGTGGTTTAAATATTTGTTTATTTTATAAGGTTCACTTAAAGATCTACTTATATAATGGTATACTCTCTCTTTAAATTATGTTACCGGGCTTGTCAACCTTCTCTCTTAAATTACTTAGAGGTATACTCTAGCACCAAAACAACTTTGGCTTAATGAAGCTGTCTTGGTGTATAGATCATACCTCTACAGTCTCACTGCTCAATTATCTGCGATTGTGTGAGTTAAATCACTTGTTTTTGTTTATGAAGCCCTACTGCCACCCCCTCTCGCTGTGACTCGCACAGCCTACATGAAAAAAAAGTTTGTTTTTTTAAATCAGATGTCACTGCACAGTGTGTTTACCTTATACGTTTTTATCTCCTGCTCTGTTAATTAAATTTTAATCGCATACAGGAGGCTCCTGTAGGATCTAGCAGGCTATTAACAGAGCAAGATATAACAAATTCTAGATTAAACAGACTGTGAAAAGAAACTGTAAACATTAGATGTCATGGAGACTGTGACCATGAAACCCTCCCATCTGCCCTGCATGTGACCTACAAAGTAATTTAATTCTTAAATGTCAGAGAATCGAATGGTGAGTCTTCAAGGACATACACTGAAACCACTCCATTAGATTAAAGTTGTTTTGGTGTTTATAATGTCCTTTTAATGTCTTTCACTGTTATAACCACTTGTATTCGTATTCTGACAATAAAGGTAAGCAAGTAAAATAAATAAAAGCTAGGTAGATGTTCTTATTATGAATATATAGATTATAAGTCTATTTCAGTTCATGTATTAATGCAGTACCAACATATTCCACTGTTTGACACACCGGCAAAAGAGACAATGTCTAATTTGTAGATGACTTTAACTCTGTTAACAGTATGATCTGCGTTGGATTGAGGAGTTGTCACCCCCGTGTTGTCTGCATGTATATTTTTGCTTTAATAGGACCTTTGGGTCCCACAGCCTCCAATTGTATATAAAAATGTGTGAAATTGTTGTGATTGTTAAGATACAAATATATGGTCTGTGTTTAGCCTTCTAAAAATGAGTCCAGTTTTTCCATGTGCTTATTGTGAGTTTAAACTAACAATTGACACTTTCTAAAAGTCTCTCTCTTACCATTCCAAATAATTTTAATAAGTGACTCATTGCATGGCTCCCACGCACTCTTTCTGTTTCTCTAAAAGAGTCAACATTTCCTTCGCTTGCTCTGGCAGCTCTCGTACCACGTCACAGCGAATTCTCAGACTGTGTATAGGAACCTCTGTGTCACTTGGTCACATATAAGTGATTAACTTCTACCAAATTTGGGGCCAATCGTTTTGACCACAAATAGAATCATGAATTTAATCTCAAGGGAGGGGGTTTCACAGATTCTCGAATAAATAAAACGTCGTCCATAGAATCGCACTTTTGTTTTCATCAACCTCACTTTCATCATCAATCATTTTTACTTCCTTTTTTTAAAAAAAGTAAAAAGCAGTGTAGGTTTATATTTACTAAAACATAATCTCTGCAATCTGGTAACAGTGTTCTAATTCTGTGGGTGCGATCACCTGTGTCTATGTTGAACCTTTTGGGCACCCTCTTTTAATGTTCACTTATGGTTTCCTAATGAGAGCAGTGGGGGACAGCATCCATAGATATAAAGCTCAAAACACTGTTTTGAGAATGGGTTTCTCCAGCCTGGGTTGTTACTTTACATAAGACTGACCATTATCTTCTAAACTTTCATAATAAGCGGTCTTCTCCCATGGATCTGCTGTTCACTGAATGTTTGGAATTTACAGAAAATGGTCAGATAAACTAAAGAACATACACTGTAGCGGCCAGGATGCCAGAGGTCAATTGTTCAAGTTGCCCATCGTGAACAGTTAAACCACACTCAAAGTTGCATAGATGGGGTCTTCTCCATTGTAATGGTTGATAGAAGAACCAACCATCTTGTTCGCATTTATAATTTGAGTTGCTGTTTGACAAAGTACATGAACAGGCAGGTTTGCCTAGCAAACAAAGGAGTGCGTGAATACAATATTATACATGCACATGCCCGATCCTACCAAAACTTATCCAGTTAGATCCATGTCAGCATGTGGATTACAAACTAAAGGCTGGAATATCCCTGGCAGTGAGAAAATTGTTTTACTCCTATTGAGCACCCCTTGACCAGCACAGTGATAATATGGTTAATATACCATAGACTGCTCCCAGGTTCTCTGACAAGTCAACAAAAACTTGCCTATCTTGCTCTCTCTCAGCCTTATACACAAACAAAATCCATTATATACAGAGTGTATCCTCTGCATCTTGGCATAGGCCTGACAAGGTTTAACATCTGCTTACTGTTATACTCAAAAAGAATTTTCATGAGTGAACAAAACTCTTATTTCTCGTTCCTGTGCATTTTGTAAATGTACTACTGAGTTCGGTTTGAGACAAGCTCATAAATTCATGGAGAAACTCAAGCTCACATTGAATCAGCAAACCGATGTGGACATACCTGAGAATCCTCTAAAAACATATGTTGTGTTTGCTGTTGTATAAACCTGAAGCTAAGCTGGTTCATTACCAGCTTAGAGAGGCATAAGCTGGGAAGTCGGGGCAAGTTTCTTACTATTCTCTGTATTGGCAGGTGCGGAGCTATTCTGATACAATATAAATGAACTGTCATTTGAAAGCACTGCCACTCGCAATGTAATTGTAGACCTCTATATGAGTTAATGAGTTATGGTGCATTGACAGAAACATACCATAGTAGTTCTAGCTTTCATGGTGTGCTATTTCTTCCCAGACACGGGGCCACTATTTCTAGCTTCTCCCCTCCTACAATCTTGTTTGTGAAGAAGCTGGAGGATCATTTCACCCACCAAATTAGAACACGCAACCCAAAATTAATCCTACATCATGTCTGGCATGCCCGAACATGGATCTTTAAACAGCTGTTGCCTTGGAGAACAAAAATATTTACGTAAACATCGGTCAAATATAGACATTAGGTGAAGTTTTCGGATTGATGTAATACATGCAATTTTGGGGTTTTGCTGCTTATGCTCTTGTAGTTTGGGGCAGTGTCATCCAAACACTCTTTTAGAAGAGACTTGTGTTAGTTCATTAGTTGTCATTAAATGGTTCAATTAAAGAACATTCATATTAGGGCAACACTGCAAACTCTTGAGCTATCTGGAAACAATTTTACTTTTTTGTAAAGGATATTTTGCACATTACGTACTGTATATAAAATCAGAGAGAGCAAATTGCTAGTAATGTGCCTTTATATCAGGGGATCCTTCCATGGGTTAAAGTTATCAAAGTTCTCTACAGTAAGTCACATAATTGTAGCTCACAGATTATGTACTTATTTCAAATGCCATTGGGTGTAGGTCATACTTGACCTGATTGGGATTTTTATCTGTAACTTCAGATTACTCATTGAACACCACAATTTGTTTTAACCAATTAAACTGCTCAATTCTTTATCATTGTGTTCTCCTTATGATGACTAAATCTAACGATGGATGACTCTTTAATTTATTTTTTATCAGCATCAGTGGATGTATTCATCAAAAAGTAATTTGTGGTTAGTTGTCAAGCCATCTTCACGTTCGATTGTGATCTCTTGATAAAAATCAGCTATGAAACTCCACACACCTGATCTCATAACCGCTTTGTGCAGTGTTGGCAAGGTTAAATCTGAGCTGATTGTGTCTGAAATGTATGATGAACTCTTTAACAATTTATTAACCTTTCTTAAAGTTTTTCACTGTTTCTTCAGCTGTTTAAGCTATTGAAAATTTAATTACGTAGATACAAAGTATCTTTGGTGATGATGCTCAGTTTCATTGCAAGCCAAGTCTATGAGCTGTTGTTTCTACTTTATATCCTAAATTCGAAATATTTTTCTTCCCCCTGCTCACAGGTATGCGCCATTATTGGAGGAACATTCACCGTGGCCGGTATTCTGGACTCTTGTATATTCACAGCTTCTGAAGCTTGGAAGAAGATACAACTTGGAAAAATCCATTAGGGACTATTCACTAGTAATGTCCAACCTGAAGAACTGGATGAAACCCCAAATTATTAGGAGATAATATTTTTATTTTTTCTTAGATAATGAAAAATTATGTGAAGATACAAAATCTTTAAAGCCAAATCTAGCTGGTTGTTGGCATGGGGAAGCATTGTAGATAATTTAGCCATACCTTCCAGAAGTAGCAGTAGCAATTGATTGCCTTCACAATTTTTAACTTTGTATGCAACACAAACTCTGTGGTGTGTTATGGTTTCGGGTCATAAGGTCCTATTTCTGGTTGGAAATCATGTTTGTTTTTTTTTGTTTTTTTTTTTAAATGGTGCCTTTTAACCTGAATCATAAAACACTCACATCTATCACTGTGCAGTTTATGCTAAAACATGTGTCAGTATGGTTATAACCGATTTATTGTTACGTTGGGGTATTTAATCTTAGTTTGTTTTTTATATTACAATATTTTATGTTTTTCTACATTCTCAGATCACAGAAAGTCATATTCCTGATTTAGTGAATGCATCCCTGAGGTCCCCAACTCTGAAATGGCAAGGTTACCCCCAAACTGAATATCTTAAGTCAAAGGATGGTCTGTTTGGAACAAATCCATTTATAGTAAATTCCCTATTGCCCTACCAGTAAGCACTCTTGTGTCCTACGAACCGCATTAGTGCTACTTAATTTCTTGAGAGGTATAGCTAATTATTTGGGTTTCTTTTTTAAATTCTTTATTTTTGTATGACGTGAGAAGACACAACAGTAATGGTACAGCATAATACGTTCCACATAGCATCAGGTATTCTTGTGTTCTAAGTTATGCAAGTAATAGTATTCTAAGTAATAGTACAGTGAACATCGATATGTTACATTACTACAAGCATTACACTTAAGGTTTGCAAATTAGTAGTATAGTTAATTAATTACGCATGCGGTTTACTTGGTTCCCATGTGTTAAAATAAAGTTTAGTGCCAAATAGTAGTAATAGATATAAACCATATAATAGGAAACCACATGGCGTAATAAGGATCACTTGACACATTGAGATTAAAATCGGCAAAGGTGTTAATGAGATGATTGATTTCTGACTTGAATTATGCTGCACAATGTTACTTCAGATGTGTAGTTGACAGCTCCTTATAATGATGGCCTGACTTCTATAATGTTTTTAGAAATGCATATCTATGTATAATGTCTCCTGTCACTAAGCCTTGTCAATTTTTGAAATTTCAGATTCTACAATACGCAAAAGGTCACATTGCAATTAACTCTGACATATGTTACTTAAACTGATATTTACAGAAAAGATGGTGGAAATTGTTAAATATAAAAATATGCATAGGCTTGTGTATCTGTATAATGTTTAAAGACCAAATGTTTACTGTCACAAAAACTTTGATTTGGAATAGTATTTTTAAAGAACAGATTGTTACAACAGAATAGACCATGTTTCATTCTTAAATTAACACTCCTGCACTGTAGTGGTTATGGTGCCAGGACAGCCCTGGCAAAACACCCCCTCCCCTTATCTTCCCGCCAGGCTAAGCTCACACAGAGCGTTTCCTGCTCTCTGACTGTAGTGGAGGTGAGAAGCGGAGCTCTGTAGAACCCATATAAGCAGTCAAACAGTTTAACTAGCTAAAATTCAGGGGTACCAGGGCATTCCTAGCACCAGAACTATTACATGGCTCTGGAGTAGTTATGGTGTTTTGAGTGTTCTTTGTAAGGGGTTAATTCAGAACAATTCACAGACAAGTGCATTTCTTCTGTTGATGGCCTGAAAAACCCTCATCATCATGCCTGAAACACAATATTTGCTATAGGCTTATAGGTGTTTGTGACAGTGTCTTAAAGTGACCTCCAACACTGGTAGGAAATATATTTAACACTTCAAAGTATGATTTTCAATCTTCAGGCAGTCAAAAATTACTGATGTCAGTGAGTGACAGGAGATATTATATATGTTCAATTTTTGTATTCTCTCCCAGTATTTGTAGGAGAAATCTACACATGCAGTAACTTTTTTTTTTTATGCACTTAAATGTGTAGAACCTGCTTTTCAATATACAGGAATGCTATGTTATGCTGCTGTAATCATTAGGTTTCTGCTAGGAAGTGAAAGCCCCACTGTAGTTGTGGTGATTGGTCTTAATAGATTAGAGTGCAGAGGATTGCTTTCACAGCCATTGTAATCAGCCTCGTGTAATGCACATCTATGCAAGCAAACGATCAGTGTATCATCACAAGTTCTAATTTCTCAGTTGGGTCTGGACACTTGTGTTACTCTGGCTAGCCAGTGGCAAATTAGCAGCTCCAGAAACTGGCTACAACCAAGAAAAATCATTGGTTCTTCTACATCTGGAAATGTGTAGCTTAATTCTAGAATGTACCCTCAGGTGTTTTAGATAAGCGATGCTAGTGATTTATAATAGAGTATTCCTGAATATCTATAGGAGGCATCAAAAGTATTTCCCATCTCTGCTGGTTATTCCAGAAGGATCACTTTCTTAAATGTGACATCCTTGTCATGTTTCCTATCTATAGCTCTGTCTACTTTATTAGAGATCTCAAATTGGCACAGGGGTCAAAGGTTCTCATTTACTGAACCATTCTAGTGCTGACGTGTGTCTGCAACATGCCAACCTTTTAATGCCAAATCAGTAATTTTCCGATGCCAAGAAAAGAGAAGATAGACCATTTTATCATTAGCTGTAGGGTTTACTTGTAATTCAGTGAGCCTACATGTAAATGTTATGTAAAGCGGTATTTGACATTACCTGTTTATAAATGGGTACATGTTGCATTTTAGGTGCCATTTATGAAGTTAGGTGGCAGTGGTGAGATTTAGCAGTTTTACATATAGAATCTAGCAGGAATTGGGAACCTGCGCCTGGTGCTTAACTGCAACTCCCATTAGCTTCTTGTAATCATATGCTGAATTGGCATGGAGTTTCTCTAACCAGGTACACACAGGGCTTAGTAACTGCCTGCCATGCAAGCTAGCATATTCTACTTTAAATAAAAAAAAAAAAAAAAAAAATTAACAATTTTTTGTGAGATTTTTGATAAGCAGTTTACTTAGCCCTCGACTGTTTGTGCTATGATATCGGTAAGGGCAGTGAGAAGGATTGGTTTGGGGGTGGTGGGGGTGGTTTTTTGCTTGTTCTTTTGTTGCATTGACATTCATAACATGCTTGTATCCATACTGTTTCAGATCAAAAATTGCATTTTGTGCACTTGGGGAAAAAAATAAAACTGTAGCTTTCTCTTGTCTTCCAAAGATGGTACACTAAATAACTGAAATCTTTATAGTATATGTTCTTTAAAAATTAAAGCACAAGTTTTGAGTAAGTTCCCTGATTCAGCAGCTTAGAAAGTGGTTATCACATTCATTTTGGTAGGAATTGGCCCCAAATTCCATCCCTTAGAAGGTCTACTGCAAGGACCAACTTAAAGGTAAAAATCAGGTACGTTGTAGATACCCACCCAATCAAATGCACCTATTAAGAATCAACATCAATTCAAGTAATTGTTTACAATAAAAAAGAAATAAATACAAAGATGGTGTCTGGCTGCCTTTCAGAGCAGAACATTACCTAGTTCACCCATTCCTATACGTTTTGCTAGTTTAACACTAATCAGACATCCCCACTGATCGTTGTATATCCCCTTCCATTATTCTCCAGTTTTTGTCCTGTTACATATTTTAGTCTGTTACTAGGTGGTCCTACAAAGCTTCCTTTTCCACTTGCCATGGAAGTGTCATTTACAAGGTTCAGAAACACTGATAAATCCATACTATTTTTATTCTGTCATTCAAGTTTACTACAGATCTTTTATTATTTGATACTTGAATAAGCACGGGACTGTAATAATAATAATAATAGTAGTTCTGGTTAAAAGGGATATTATAGGAACCCAAACTACTTCATCTCATTGAGTTTGGTTGCAATGTCCCTGCACCCTGAATTCTGCAATTTAAACCATTACAGTTTTTGAGAACTGTAATGTTTACATTGCACGGTTATGACTGCCTCTACCATACAGCCACTAGAGGCGCTTCCTGCTTCCCCCTGGTTTATCAAATCTGTTAGTGTTGTGCTGTGGATAAATCAAGGCTGTTTGGGGGCATTTCTAACAAACATTAGGTTCTCTGTGCACATAATTCCATTCAATATCTTATTATATATTTTCCTTGTTCTGCATAAAATAAATCTGTCTCCACCGAATGCAGACCGTTGTTGTGTTATGTAGGGATGGGAGGCAGCCTCTTATATTACACATAAGCAGGTAATGGCAATTATCAAACTGTAGGTAAACTACAACTCCCATATTGCAATACTATCTACAGACTAGCAACTAGACGTTACAGTTCAGGCACAGACTGACCACTTGTGGATGTTGAATGCTCCTGTCATGAAGGCTCAAAGGATTCTGGGACTCAAGTTTGTTTTTTGTATAGGGATGTGTTTTTATTGTCTGTATTGTGTGTATTTTTCTTATTTACAAATGAAGGGAATAATAGTTATCTGTGCTTGGGTTTTTGGAGCAGAAGAGGGACCTTTGTGCAATTTGGACTGTTGATTTGATGTTTTTTTTATTTTGTTTCAACTATTAAGAAATAAAGAATTCTTTTTAAACAAAGTGTGTTTTCGTTTCTCTCCAAGTCAGTGTTTGTATCATTTCAAACCTCTGCGCTGTCCCATCTGATGGAATATTTTTGTGCCAAATATATGAATCTGAAGAGTAGGTCATTTTCATTCCTGCACTTAGTCAGTGCCCCTCCTCAAAACATCTGCATGGATTTGAGATCATGTTAAGTTTACAATAAGACTGAGTCAGTGTTTCTTTAAAAAAATAAATAAAAATAAAAAAAGTCACTTGGATACAATGATGCAGGTTTAAATGGAATCTATTACAAAGTTTTTTGATATGGTCATGATTAGGCTGTTCAAATACATTCAAAGGTAGATCCCAAGATGTAGAACAGCTCCCATGATGCTTTGCATGCCATTAGAATGACAAAGCATCATGGAAGATGTAGTTCTACAACATCTGAGGGTCTACTTTTTGGGCACCCCTGCTCTAAAGCATTTTACAAAAAAATATATAGGATGTGCAGAATTCACAAAGACATCGCTGCTGGGGTCCGGGGGCCTACTTACCTGAACTTTTCCCTCGTAAGAGCGGATAGCTTGAGCGTTTGTACCGTCGCGTATGTGGAGAAAATATACAGAAGAAAAGTTTACTTTGTCTCAGTATATCTTTTGGCTGGGTTGGAATTTCAATTTCTCATTTTCAAAATGAGAATTATAAATATTCTATCTATACTATTCTATTCTGTTGTACTCCGCTATAGTAATTTTTCCATTTGGGTGTTAATTTATTTAAACGAGAGTTTAGTAAATAAACCGGTTGGGTATCTCCCACCCATAATGCCTTATATAAGCATGGATGTTCTTTTGATACAGTACTCATGAACTTACATATCCAGACATATCACATTGTGGTGTTTCCATTCTTTATATTATTTGCCTGGATATATATATATATATATATATATATATGCGCACGCACACGAACCGGTTACCCCCTGGTGCTGTCCTTTTCATTAGGTGTTGAACAGTTTTTAATATTTAATGCTAAATAGGTCCCCAGCAGCAGATCCCCTCTGTGCTGCTCTGTCTAATGAGTACTTAGTAACCTGAACAGCAATGGGCAACTTTGATTGGCTCAGAGTGTCCGCTGACTGTGTTTAGCTCCCATTGTCCGTATGAATAAAATGAAGTGTATAATCTCTGCCTTAGCCACACCTCTAGAAGGGGCCAGGATGTGTGTGGCCAGTGACCCTTATTTATTGTTAAACTGCTCTAAAATGGTTTAACACTCAATGGAGAGATACTGCTAGGGGACTGCAAACACGATAAATTCAATTAGATAAAATAGTTATAGTGAGTAAAGTGTCCCTTTATTGAACAAAAATGTAATCCTCTCAAACAAGATATTTTGTAGCTCATGATGTTCATTCACTAAACTTGGCAACCATTCTGGATGGAAGCATTTGAATATAATGCATTGCTTAAGTTATATTTTTATTTCAAATACCCTAATTTTGGACTCTGGTTGATGTTGCAGAAGTGTGGGGATGTCTGGTGCCTAATTGGGAGGAGAGTATATTTATATTGGAGCTACCCTGAGAGGAGAAAGCAATTTGAGGGATTGCAGCCTAGTCTGGCTGGTAACCTCATTGGGCAGGACAAGAAACCAAATTCTGATTTTCGAGATTCGGCTTGTGTCCCCCCCCACCCCCTCCCCCCCCTCTCTTCAAACCGGTGGGAGTTATCCTGGTCTCATTGGAACAGTTGGCTCTTGAGCTTACCTACTTGTCACACAGTTCTGCAAAGATAATTGGGCTACACAACATGACTTCCTCTTCAGCTACATTGCCCCTGCTAGCTGAGGCCTCCCTGCTCCCATATCTAGACCTGAACACCAACTTTTTAGCAACAATTATTTTGTCTGTGCAATAGGTATTTGATTTCACAGGTGTGTATTTTTTAGAATTTCCCATGTATAGAGAGTTATTAGTTGTCTAGAAATGTCAGGAATGGGTATTTCTAAATGTGGTATTTATATTTCCATTTTCCCTTTTCTCGCCTTATGGTAAAGGGATTTTATAGTGCCAGGAAAACAAACCTGTTTTCCTGGCACTTTAGAATCCTGCAGTGCCCACCTCCCTCGCGCCCCACTGCACTGAAGGAGTATAAACAGTCACCTGAATCTGGCGCCAATGTCCCTCGGTGCTGGGTCAGGTTCACATCAGCCGGAGGGGGAGACCTAATGCGCATGCACGGCAATGGCCACGCTAGCATTAGGAGTTCCCCATAGGAAAGCATTATCCAGTGTTTCCTATGCACAAAAATCTGACGCTGGAGGTCCTCATGCAGAGCATGAGGACGTCCAGCGTCCGATAACTGACCAAAGGTCCGTTTGGATTCTGTAAGTCCCTCTAGTGGCTGCCTGGTGGACAGCCACTAGAGGAGGAGTTAACCCTCAGAGGTAATTTATTAAAAACTGAAATAAATACCACTACATGGTTAAGGTACATGGGCCATTGCACCCAGACCACTTCAATGAGCTGAAGTGGTCTGGGAACCTACAGTGTCCCTTTAACTGCTGTGGATATTATACAAGCCTATATACTTGGTATTGTGAGTGTTCTTTTGAGCCTTGGCCTTTATATGCTTGCTGCTATTTTGTCTTGTTTTTTTTCCTGTGCATTGAATACTTATTTAAGCGCCTTTTATTTACTGCACTTTACCACTGTGTTTTTACTATGAATTTGAGTCACTGCATAGAAATACAATGCCTTGCAAAAGTATTCACCCCCCTTGGCATTTTTCGTGTTTTGTTGCCTCACAACCTGGAATTAACATGGCCTCAAATCACGCACAGAGTGGTACAGGTTTTGCTCAAGAATATCCATGTATTTAGCACCATCCTTCTTTCCCTCAACTCTGACCAGTTTCCCAGTCCTGGCTGCTGAAAAACATCCCCACAGCATGATGCTGCCACCACCATGTTTCACTGTGATGGTGTTCTTTGGGTGATATGATGTGTTGGGTTTGCGCCAGACATAGCGTTTTCTTTGATGGCAGAAAAGTTAAATTTTAGTCTCATCAGACCAGAGCACCTTCCTCCATACATTTTGGGAGTCTCCCACATGCCTTTTCACAAACTAAAAACGTGCCATTTAGTTTTTTGCTGAAAGTAATGGCTTTCTTCTGGCCACTCTGCCATAAAGCCCAACTCCATCGAGCGTACGGCTTATTGACGTCCTATGTACAGATACTCCAGTCTCTGCTGTGGAACTCTGCAGCTCCTCCAGGGTTACCTTAGGTCTCTGTGCTGCCTCTCTGATTAATGCCCTCCTTGCCCGGTCCATGAGTTTTGGTGGGCGGCTGTCTCTTGGCAGGTTTGCTGTTGTGCCATGTTCTTTCCATTTGGTTATAATAGATTTCATGGTGCTCCTGGGGATCATCAAAGATTTGGATATTTTTTTATAACCAAACCCTGACTTGTACTTGTCAACAACATTGTCCCTTACTTGTTTGGAGAGTTCCTTGGTCTTTATGGCTGGTTAGTGGTGCCTCTTGCTTAGGTGTTGCAGCCTCTGGGGCCTTTCACAAAAGGTGTGTATATGTAATGACAGATCATGTGACACTAAGATTTCACACAGGTGGACATCATTTCACTAATTATGGGACTTCTGAAGGTAATTGGTTGCACCAGAGCTTTTTTTTGGCTTCATAACAAAGGGGGTGAATACATACGCACATGCCAATTTTCTATTTCTAAAAAAATCGTTTTATGTATGTATATTTTTTTCTCATTTCACTTCACCAACTTAGACTATTGTGTTCTGATCCATCACATAAAATTCAGATTAATAAAACATTGAACTTAAGGCTTTAATGTAACAAAATAGGTAAAAGGTCAAGGGGGGGTGAATACTTTTGCAAGGCACTGTATGTACAGAATTCACATAAGTAAGCCCTGAACTCTCTTTCTAGGCTGGCTAATGACGCAGCCGGAGGTGGAGTTATATCTGCCGCAGGTAGCCCAAATATATCTATATGTGCACCATGACTACTTAAAAAAACACTAAAGTGGCCATGGTGCTTTGAGTAACCCTTTGATGAACATAACCTACGTCTTACAGGGATTCTATAGTGTTAGGAATACATGTCTGTATTCCTAACATTATAGTTCCAACTGGTCAACCTACCTAGCACCCTCCCCATCTCTGGCAGATACAGGGTTAAAAAGTGCTTTGTTTACTCTCCCAATTCCAGCACTGGTGCCCATCTCCGCTGTCTTCAAACGACTGGGGACATGATTTCACTGATTCTGGATGTACTTATGCAGAGCGTGAAGACGTCCATCATTGTTCAAGAGATTCAGAGTCCCTTAGAATCCCGAAAGCGCCTCTACTGGCTGTCTGATAGACAGCTACAGGAGTCAGTGTTAGTCCTGCAAAGTAATCATTGCAGTTTCTCAAAAACTGCCATGAATTACACTGCAGGACTAAGTGGGACAGGGACAATGCATTCAGACCACTTCAATGAGCTGAAGTGGTATGGGTGCCTATAGTGTACCTTTAATTTTCCCACTTCTGTTGAAAACTAATAATGTTTGAAGGCGTTATGTGAACAATTAATCCCTGATCCCTGACTCAATATAAGGAACAAGCAAGTAAAAAATAAAAGCTACATGACTCAATCTTATTTCATTCATGCCCTTTGTTTTCTAAAAAGTAAAATATAATCTTTGGCTTCATTTATTTCCACCCATTTCTGTGACTTGGGATCTTTGTCACCGGGTTATATCACAGTGCACTGAAAGAATTTTATATGAAATGTTGCTCCGAACTTAAAATCCCTGTGCCGCAGACAAATCATTTTATATTTCTGTGGAATTGTTCATAGGTCTAATTTGGCACTATCAGGTAAAAAACATTAGGTATGGTGATGCCTTTAAAGGGAGAGCAACATAAATAATGAATAGATTTATTCTTTATTATTGTTATTGTATATGTTTGTGTATTGTTTAAACTACCAACATGTATATGTCATTTTACTGTAAAATGAGGCCTCTGAATTGTGTGTGTGACATGTTGTGTTCCTTCGCCTAGATAAGTATAGCAGTTTTAATTCTGTACCTTTCATAGACATACGGAATTGTACTGTGAATTGTTATGTGTTTTGTCACCACTGTATTGAGTTGTTTTTACACTTTATGCCTTAAAGGACCACTCTAGGCACCCAGACCACTTCAGCTTAATGACGTGGTCTGGGTGCCTGGTCCAGCTAGGGTTAACCCATTTTTTTCATAAACATAGCAGTTTCTCTGAGAAACTGCTATGTTTGTGAATGGGTTAAGCCTTCCCCTATTTCCTCTAGCGGCTGTCTCACTGACAGCCGCTAGAGGCGCTTGCGTGCTTCTCACGGTGATTTTCACAGTGAGAGCACGCAAGCGTCCATAGGAAAGCATTATGCCGTGCGTGCGCATTCAGACGACGGGGGGGGGGGGAGAAGAGGAGGATCGGAGGAGGAGAGCTCTCCGCCCGGCGCTGTAAAAAGGTACGTTTTTACCCCTTTCCCCCTTCCAGGGCTGGGCGGGAGTGGGACCCTGAGGATGGGGGCAACCTCAGGGCACTATAGTGCCAGGAAAACGAGTATGTTTTCCTGGCACTATAGTGGTCCTTTAATAAAAATGTGACCGACAATAAAAAAAAATAAAAAAATTGTTAAAAGTTTATATAAAAGAATTTGAAAAGAAGTAGGGTGAACGTGGAATTGTTGCTTAAAAAATAAATTGCGATTTGATTCACTGATATTAGCTTAAAAAAGGACAATCATAATCCAGCCGATTTGGGGACACCCAATACCGACCTTGGCCACAGAAGCTGGGTCTAAAACCGGGACAGCCAGCCGAAGTCGCCGATGCCGTTTTTTCTTACGCCCGGCTCCAAAACACGACTCCGAGGCGGTGAGGCCTACCACACGGGCTGACGGCAGAGAGACTCAGGGGAGGGAATCTGGCCATGGGGCTCACCTGACCTGGAAGACTTGTACCACAACCTGCCACACACAGGTGAGATGGGGCGCAAGTCTCAGAAACCACCCACACATACCCCTAGGCAGATGTTACAGGCCCCAGGTGCAGCGCGGACAACGTCCCATCGAGACACCTCCCCACCGCCCTCAGAGGAAGGAGAACCACCTGATAGCCCACTCACTCCATGTCCCTCACGGGTAATGGAGGATAATGCCCCAGCATCCAGGAGCGATATCCAGGCCATGCTGACAAGCCTGCAACAGAACCTCAGGCAAATGTGGGAGGCTGACCTGGCAGTGCTAAAAGGGGAAGTACATGCAGTGACACTACGTATACAAGCCACAGAAAATGAAGTGGAGAACCTGAAACAAGGCCTTCAAGAGCTGGGGGAGAAAGTACAAAAACTAACCACCACACAGACTACCCTCTCCAGACAAGTCAACCTACTGGACTAAAGGGGGAGACGCAAAAACGTCAAAATCAGAGGGGTGCAGGAATCCATACCCCTGGAGGAACTACCACATTTCATCAGAAGCCTCGTAGCTGCACTACTTCCAGTCAGACAAGCCAAAACCTTCTTATTCGACGGAGTCTACAGAATTGCGAAATCCCCGCAGGCACCTAGCGCAGCAACGCGAGACATCATACTACGGTGCCAGTCCATGTCAGACAAATTGGGACTTTTAGCAGCGCTACAGGGAAAGACTCCTATGGAATTTGAGGATTGCCGATTATGCTTTTTTCAGGACTTGAGCAGAGCCACACTACTTTGGCGCAGACAAATGCAACCACTTACTAAACCGCTCCACGCAGCAGGCATTGCCTACAAATGGTCGACTCCGGGGACCCTATGGGTTACCAAAGACAACAAGCATTACAAGGCCATGGACCCCTCTGAGGGCCCAGCTCTAATGGCAACACTGGGACTCCCAACTCTGCCGACAACTTCAACGCCACAGCCAATCAACCGACCCAGGAGGGTGGAAGCGACAACAACAACTACACCCAGACCCCATGCAGACACCAAGTCCTGAAACAACGCGCTTGGTCTGGGTCTCTTGGACTCTTACTAAGACTCTCTTACTAAAATGTTTAGTAACGTTTACAAGCCTTAGTATTACTGGTTCGCCCCTTCCTGTTATAGTGGGATAGCGACCTGTTGGAGGCTCCATCAGCCGGCTCTGGCGACAACCAATCCATATGTAGCCCTTTAATCAAACAGATACCAAAGATCAGATGGGGATTTGACCCCCACAGACAAAAGCTTATCGGATACTACATGCCCCACACACTAGATGGCTCCAAGGTACCTGCGCTGGTACACATAGACGAGTGAATACTCACCCAAAACTTCCACAGTTAAGGCCCACGTTACAACATCCCAGCCCAATATAACTTAAAAAAAAAATATGCGAAATGTATCTCAACAGTATATTCAATGTAGAGTGTTCCTGTGACCCATGTACATAGGGTTGCGGTAATATTAACATGTCTGTCTTTTCATCGCAAGAAAAATAAAGATAAAAAAAAAAAAAAAAAGATATTAGCTTAAAAAATTGCTTTACTTCCTCTTTAAATCCTCACCAATTTCATATCTGTTATATTTCATATTAGGTATTACTTAAATCTAGCCCAGTGGTGCCCAAAAAGTACATCTCCAAGTGTAGGCATGTAGCTGGGGATCTATCTTTGGTCAGCGCTGTAATAAACGTATTTAATAAGTAATACATTTAGAGAGACATTTTCTAAAGATTACACTTGATTAGCACTCTTCATTTTTTTTCTGTCTACTGTATTACACATGTTGTAAAATTGCAGGCATTTGTGTTTTTTTTAGGCTGTCAAACTGATCCTCACTCACTCCTGGGTAAGTAAGAAGGAATGTGCAAGACTAAACACTATGGATTCCTTTGCTTTTTTTTAATGTTGTAGAAGGATGTAATCTAGAAGTTATCCATCTGGAAAATCTCGGGAATGTGAAAGGAGCTACATTTATCCCGAGTGATAAGCTGACGCCCTACATTTCTTTAGAAGATTTATTTATTTTTGTAAAATCCATTTGAATGCAGCATTTTTATATAAAAGTACACTTGTTTTTCCATTATGAAACTGCATTTGACATTTTACGAAGTGTTGTGACATCCATATGAAGCAAGATTATTTGGCGACTGATAAAAACATAGAGAAAGAAACCAGGATTGCCAAATTGCGCTCATCCAGATGTTGGTGCAGCCTGCATTCAAGTCCAATAACATCTTAATGGGGTTCAGTTTTGACATTTAAACCTTCTTCAAATCTGGCCACAGGACATAAAGCGGCACTGTCACGCCGAACGTACCTTTTCGCAATCACTTTCTTTTCTCTTCCTCTCTCAGAATCTGTTTTCTTTTTTTTCCTTTCTGATATAGTTTAATTTAAAACATAAGACAAAGTAGGGACTAATTTGTTTGTGTTTGTCCTAAGCTTGACTTTATTTGACACGAGGAGGAGCTTAAGTCAGTAAAACTTTCCTGTGTTAAAGAAAATTTTAACATAATACTCACCCTTCTCCGTGGTCTCACATTGTTTCATATCGCCATCCTGTCCTGTAGACAAGGGCTCCGGGAAATGTCTGAATTGTCGAGAGTTTGTCCATTCATGTTCGAACAAAATTAGGTATTCTGTTCGATTCAGAATTGTATTCAGAGGAATGAAATTCCGATCCGGGCTGTGGCTGCATCTTACATTTGTTTAGTAGATAGCTCCCTAAATTGGTACACTGTGGTATTGTCATATAATGGTAGTCCCACAAGTATTGGAGAGCTATCTACTACAGTAAAAAGATGTAAGACCAAAATGGGTCTCTCTAACTACTTTATGAATATTAAGTAAAAAAAAAAACTTAGTATTGGTAAAAAAGGGAGGTTAAAATCTCCCTTCTTCCCCTACTCGCTGTGCCGCTGTGTCTTGATCGCAAACCAAAAAAAGAAATGCAGAGAATCTGACGAAAAAAAATATTTCATCTTCACCCAGCGAGGGCTCCACACAGATTGAGTTTTGCAGGGCTCTGATCAGGGATTACATTTCAGAACTTCCCTGTCATATTCGGACCTGTGTCTCATTGAATAATTTGACATTTATCCTGAAATTCTGCTGTGCATGGACACGCAACTCCTGGCCACACTCCGGATTTCAATGTGCTTGGTCCGGTGTACAGTCATGACTGGCAGAGAATTCGGGGAAGTATAGTCCGACAACTAAACATGTCTTCACAGCTCATTTTCTGAGAGTGATCAGCTAGTGTTCTCTGCCAATAAACTAGCCTAACTCTTTAGTGCTTAGCTCAGGAGACCTAAGCTCTGCTAAGGAGTTTCCTCCTCTCCATCATCCATATCGCAGATAGCAAGTGAAGCATTTCAAAAACAGTTTTACTACTGACAATTGGGGCGTCAGAGCACTCCTGGTACCATAACTATTACAGCACGTTGCTAGTGCTTGGAGCGTTCCCTTAAAGGAACATCATAGGGCCATGAACACAACCGTGTATTCATGACCCTATAGTGTCAAAAACACCATCTAGACCCTCTTTGCCCCCTAAATATAGTATAATATTACTGTTATTCCAGTCTGCTGCAGCTGGCTCTGCTGATGATCTGTCTGCTTGACTGACATCCTCAGAAGTGGTGATTTGAGCCAATCGCAATGCTTTCCCATAGAAAAGCATTTGATTGGCTGAGCTAGTCTATGAGGAATATCAGGGGCAGAGCCAGCACAAGCCAAACACAGCTCTAGCCAATCACCATCTCCTTATAGAGATGCATTGAATCAAGGCACGAGGGAGGGGGGACCTATTAACCCTATAGTGCCAGGAAAACGGCTTTGTTATTCTGGCACTATGGGATCCCTTTAACTGATTTCAGTGAGTGCTCAGTAATGAGTAAAAGCTCCTTAGATATTAAAGGGTTACTCCAAGTACCTTGACCCCTTCAGTGATTTGAAATGCTATGAAATGCTGTACATACAGAGTTTAACCTCTCTGCTGCCAGAGGTGTATCACCACCTCCTGCCACATAATTGGTGTGTCATTATCCAGCTTAGAACAAGAATGGGTTGGCTATTGTGAATTCTGTGCACATTTGGTGTCTGATGCCAGCACCCGCAGAATGTAGGCACCACACAGCCATCCTACCCTGACATCCGCCCCCCTCTGGCAAGGGAGAATGATGTGAGCTGAGGAGGATCGGGCTGCAGGAAGAACTTTGCTTTGGTGGAGGTAAGTTTTAGCTTTATTCTTAAATTTTTTTAAACATTTTTTTTTGAGGAGCGGGGAACAGTATTGCAAGGGTTATTCTGACCAAAAACAAGTGTTTTCTTCAAACACAATTTTTTAGGTTGGACTAAACCTTTAAGTGGAATATTGCAAACCCACAATGAAGGTGGATCTCTGAACTCTGAGCTGGCTTGAGATCTGACTGTATTCTATTTCCTAGGAAATTCATCAGAATAGCGCAATCCTATGAGTTAAAGGAACTAATCGAAGTGCTGGGTGCTGTGACCTTTTTGTGCCTAGTGCTGCAATGTTAAACATTACAGTTCCAGAGAACTGCAATGTTTACATTGCAGCTCTAAGTCTTCCCTCTGTGGCTGGCTAACAGACAGTCACTGGGGGTGCTTCCAGAATCCAAACTGACTTTTGGTCTGTTATCTGACGCTGGACGTCCTCACAAACCTCCAGCAGCTTTGTTTTACTGGCACTATAGGATCCCGTTAATGTATAGATATTTGCATTTGCAGAGCAGTTCGCATAGTTAATTTCTTAGGAAATCTAAGGAAAACTCCCAGCACCGTAAGCTCGCTGTAGTGGTTATAATTCTCGGAATGCCCTGGAGCCCAAGAACTTCCATTACCTGCCCTGAGCTAAGCACTCATTGTCAAGCATAATGATATCTAAAATGGCAACCTGGAGACAGTCATTACAATGAAGGATAGTGAATCAGCAACACTGTCAGGCCTAATGCAAATCAGAAACACAATGGGTGAGGACTCAAGGAAACACAGGTGTGGCACAATGATACAGAAGAACTCTAGATTCTAGAGGTTTTGGTCAGGCCCATTATGCATGTGTGATGTGGGTATCACCCTTGTCACCTACTTGGCACAGGCAGGGAAACTCCAGTGTCCTATAATGTCTCATCCAATTGAGAGCCTTAGTGCCAGATTGATGCCAACATTACAATGTTAGTGTAGGCTCCAAAATGGATGCTGTAATGTCATTACACAGTACCATGATGTTTGCCAAATGTAGCAGAGGAACCCATGTGTTTGGTCGTGCTGATGCTCAGGAGAGGGAAGGGAGCCATCGTGGGCCATGATAGAGCCTCCCTCCGAGGCACAACCTCTGGGAAAAGGAGAAGGCTGAATTCCCTCCTATAAAGAGGGAACCATGCTTCCTGAAAGCATGTTATTAGCTATTGCTGTTGCTTGCTATTATTACCGCTTGCTGGTATCAATGGCCGAGACCGTGCAATTAAACAGAGCACATTAACAGTAAAGGTGAATGTGGCGAAATTAACATCGCCACTTGGGCCTGGAGAGGACTAATGGCTAGCCTCTTGCCTTCTTACTATGGCCCTGATGTGTATGGCCCTTTAAGAACCGTCTGGGGACATATTGAGCTTTGGTGTACAATGCCCCTTTAAGACTGTGTCTCCAGTCCCCTAAAATACTTTATTCGTGCCTTTTCCCACTTGGTTCAGTAAATGGGGCTTACTGAACCAAGTACCACACAGAAGTGGAAGCTTGCGGCTAATTTACTTCCCAGGCTGTGAGGTTGCTGTAGGTAAATTGCCGACTGCTGGGTGGCCGCCGTTTGTACAAACGAACACGTGGCGGCGGCCATCTTTATTCAGTCAGTCAAACGCAGTCAGCGGTGTGTGCCCCTGAATCTATGGAACTGACCCTTACCTCCTCCTCAATCTCTATATCAGCCCTTGCTAAACTTAAACCCCATGGCAATTTGACTGTGTTCGTGGGATTTGAGCGCTGTTCAGATATATTGAGTGCTCAGATCCAAGCTATCTGGGGATAGGTTGAAGGTGGGGGTTCTGTTCAGTATGATAGGAATTATGTATTTTTGTGTATTTTTGCTGTTGTTGTGAATGGAGATATTTTATGTACCTGGAGATCATTGGCTTACCACACCCAAGCCATGCTTGCAGTAGGTAAAAAAGGACTTCCTCCTAACTTTTGAACCACTGGACCAATTTGTAGGATTTTGACATATGTTTGTATACTGCGTATGCTGGTTCAGAATATGTAAGTTTTATGTGAATGTGATGTATAACATTGACATTTTATCTCAATCACTCCTTTTATTTCTAGTAGTACTTGCTCTATTCAACATGCTTGGGTCCAAAAGGTCTAAATGATGAATGCTAGCAAAGTGTGTAAACCAAATAAGCCAAATATTTTGTCAAAGACCTGGGAAAATGTAATTGTGAAATACCCGGAGAAGAAACCGTTTGGTATTAGGGAAGTGTATCTATAAAACAATCTAAATATTCACTCAAAACAAGTAAAACAATCCAAGTTCCTTGGTTTAAACTATTTATGAGAATATGTTCCAGTTGATCTGGGAAACAAAAGCTACTGAGACAGTAAATCAAATACACAAGTGCAGATAAACCCCAAATAGTGTCTAATATTAGAATATTTCCTAACATCTGTAAAGTTGGCTGATCATAAAATGGAAAACATATGTATGTGCTAATGCTCCATTTTATGATATTAAACCAATTTTAAAGTAAAAGGGCCACTAAAGTCTGGCTATAGTGGTCTGGATATAGTGGCCCTGTCATTTTGTAGAAACTGCAATGCTTACTTTGCAGTGTTTACTTTCAAGGCTACATCCACCTCTCGTGGCAGTCTTTGTGACAGCCACTAGAGGCTCTTACTCCTCCAGAACTGAGTATAACTCAATTCCAGAAACAAATGCTGCTGGTAGCAGCATTTGATTGGAGAAGCATGGCATTTGTCCGCACACGCGTTGATCCAATTCATACTATGAGAAGCAATGGATTGGAGGAGATCTCAAGTGATGTCAGCTTGGATGCTGACATCACTGGAGGAGGAGCTGGAGTGGAGGAGGCCCAGTGCTGGAAATGAGGTATTTACATAACGTAATTTTATAAAGCAAATGGGAATGGGCAGTGATAACATTGATATAACAGATGGTATAGTCTTGAAATTTGTTGTAAATAAATGTAATTGTAATTACTATAGGTTCCTTTTAAAGGTAGAGATATGTTGTGCATGTGCTGTCTCTGTTTTGTTGACAGTAGTCCATTGTTAGTCCAGTAGGTGTATTCTTTAAATTACTAAGCACTAGGACTTTCAATGTAGCAGCTCTACCAATCCAGCACTGGTAATTATGGCCTCCACCCTAGTCCCTTTTCTCTGGGAGAGCTGGATGCCGATCTAGTAGGGTGATTTGTGGTACAGAAGCTGTGGGGATTTACCTGCTGCACATAGCTCTCTCACAGCTCCATTGTGTCTCCATGCTCCTAGGCAGAACAGCAAAAAGTTATCAGTACATAAATAATATGATGTCATAATCTGGACAAGCATTATTCAGACAAAAATGAGGTAACATGGGAGCATTAAAAGCATTTTGAGCAACAGAATTATCCACACGCACAAAAAAAACTTTCTGCCACTGGACCACTGTGGACCCAGGAATTCAGAAAAGGGCTTGCAGGAAAGGATGTCTTACCCACCGTCACAGGTGGTGGGGTATATATGATGTATGTGCTGAACTATAACTTATACAAGTAAACCTAGCAAATTAGCTGAAAACCCAAATTAGGCATCTTGGTCTGTGTGAGCGATTACCTTTTTTGCACATTTGTTGTCATAACCACACAAAATATATACAATTTTGAACAGGCATCTTAAACGCCGCTGCCCCAGATGTTGCTAAGCTACATCTCCACGTGATTGTGTGGCTATTTATTACATTCAAAGAATTCTAGGGGTTATAGTTCAACATCTGTGGTGACCGGTGGGACAGATTTGGAGCTCATTGATCTCGTAGAATCCTGATTGTCCCAAAGAATCCATAAATGCATTGGATAACATGAAGCTTAATGTCCGTGGTCTATGTCTGTGGTCTACATATTACTGATAACCGCACAGTATGCATTTGTTCTTTATAAAAATTCCTGCTAAAATCTTCAATCTGATCTTCTTAGTAACTGATTGAATCTGACAAGTATGAGTTCCCAAGTTTGCATACAAATAATGTCACTGTCTGTCACACCCTACAACTCACCTGTCTATTTCCCTTAAGTAGGGAGATTGAATCCAAAGCAAAACTTACTGCATAGCAGTCATGTTTATTGACTAAATTGGGGATTGTCAGGAAATGACCTGTTTATGGGAAATCAATAAATATTTATCACATAATTAAACTATGTTGTATCAAGCATTGATTTCTACCAGATGCAGCAGATGAGAAGACACGCTTAAAAGGACACAGTAGGCTCCCAGACTACTTCAGCTAATTGAACAGGCACCAGGGAGAGTGCGCAGCTTAGCGGACAGGGGCACATGTATGAGTGTGGGATGGATGATGCATGACTGGCTATATGCTACATGTGGGAGTGTGAGATGTGAGGAAGTGGGTGGTGACAGATCAGACTGACCTCAGTGCCACTTAGGAGCCGGGCCAGCAACAAGTTTCCCACCCACCCTCACTTTGGGCCCGGGGGGTTGTCACAGCGAGGCGGGGGTGTGTCCTTGCCAAATAAGGGATGGTTTGGTAGATTAGATAAAAAAAGGGGGATAATGGCCGGGTCTCATCCTCCCCCTGTCTCATATGGTGAACCTGGATAAGGTACCAGGTTGGACGTGTCCCCACTGGGTTGTAAGTCGTCCAGTGGGGAGCATTATGGTTGGGCCCCACCGAGTTGTTGGGGAGCCCTGAAAAGGAAGATGTTTTTATTATGCCGAGGGGGGGAGGTGAGAGCCTTGGGGAAGTTAGATTGGCAAGGACGGTTTCTTTGGTTACTGTATGACTATATGCAAATTGTTTATGTTAATTTATGATATTTATTATTTCGTTATATGTTAAAGGAGTCATACAGGATTTGGTTGTGTTAATAAATGCTGTGGTCTGTTAATAAAATAAGTTGTCTGTTGTTATTTGAAGGGGTAAGTTATGGTTTTATGGGGATGAAGGGAATGCTATCCAATGCCCACTACGTACATACATGGTGTGGGTGCTGTGTCCCTTTTGCACCTAGTGCTGCAATGTAAAACACTGCAGTTCCAGAGAAAGTGCAATGATTACATTGCAGCACTAAGTCTGCCCTCAGTGAATGTCTACCAGACAGCCACTAGAGGGCTCCCGGAATCGTAACGGACTTTTGGTCTGTTATCTGACGCTGAACGTCCTCAAGCTCTGCATGAGGACCTCCAGGGTCAGAATTTTTCCCATTGGAAAGCATTTATGCAATGCTTTCCTATGGGAAGGTTGAATGTGCACGTGGGGCAGAGCGGAGCTTCAACCCCGCGCCGAGGGACATCGGCACTGGGTTAAGGTAAGTAAATAAGTTTTTTACCCTTTACCAGGTTGGAGGGGCGCGAAGGAGAGGGGAGGCAGAGGGATCGGTAGTGCCAGGAATACAGCTTTGTATTCCTGGCACTACATTATCCATTTAATGTTGTTTTTTTGAAGTAGTAAAGTTCAGACCACAAGAAGGAATTAGCATTTTATTTTACGCCTTCATTCTTTATTTACTATGGGCAAATTATAGGATTCAATAGCAGATGACATGGTGCTTGTTTTCTTGGCACTATAGCTTCCTGTTCCCCTGCACCAGGACCCCCATTCCTCTCAAACACCGCCATGGTTAAAGGCACCTACTGTCACTTACCTGGGTCCAGAGCTTTTTCCCCTGCCAGCTGATGTCAATGTCTGTGCTCGCATCAGGATTTCCCCATGGAAATGCATTATACGCTGGATGTCCTCATGCATAGCGTGAGGACATCCAGCGTCAGTTAGGTAACCAAAAGTCGCCTAACAGCTCGGAAGTCCCTCTAGTGGCTGTCTGGTAGACTGCCACTAGAGATGGAGTTAACTCTTGAAGGTAATTATTGCAGTTTGTTAAAATTGCAATAATTACCTTTGAATGGTTAAGGGACCTGGGACACTGCACCCAGTCCACTTCAATGAGCTGAAGTGGTCTTGGTGCCTATAGTGTCCCTTTAAAAGGTGGGGAAGCTTCTGTTACGTATTCCCCCTTTACTAGGATATGTTGGACAAACTCCCCTCCAACGTTTATACCCAATGTCCCCCATCCAAGTTTCATATTTCTCAAGCACCACACAATGATTTATCTTCCATTCTGCAAAGCTGGAGTATAGCCAAAAAAACATTGTGGAAGCTCACCTGTGCTCTCTTTTTTTCCCACCCAGCAGCCTCAACAAATTTCATACAATGTCAGAGCACAGTATGTGAATGGATGGTGCATCCCAACTCTCTTCCTTGTGCTTTACTGATGTGGTGGAGAGAAAGAAGTGCAATATAAGCCACTCCACTTACAGTAGGATGGCTGCATAAAGTCATTCTCTGACCTTTCCACTTAACCCTTGACCCATGGTTATCGTGGCCCAGCAGGTATTGCCCAGTTTAACCAACAATGAGTTATGGCCTTACTATACAGTAACCTGATACAAGATCTCCCTTCATGGGGACATATTAATAACAATGTCAGCAAGATACACTCTGCCACACTGCAAAATGCATTCAGGAATGGTTTGAGGACAAATTCCCCAGATCTCACTCGGTTTGAGCATCAGCGGGATGTGCTGGAAGATCAAACCCATAGAGGCCTCACCTCGCAACTTGCAGGATTTAAAGGATCTGCTGCTAATGTCTTGGTTCCAGATATTGCAGGACACATTCAGTGGCCTTGTGGAGTCCATGCCTAGACGTACCAGAGCTGTTTTGTTAGCACGAGGGGAATCTACACAGTATAACAGAGCTCAAGTATTATTGCCTTTTATGTCAGAGTGCACCTTGCGTTAATTTGTTTACCATGCCCCAGTGCTGCCTACGATTAGTAGGAGTTACACTGCCAAGCACCAGCTCTTGTAAATTGCCACTGCCACTTGGGAATATTAATCCCACTAACCTCATGCAGACAAGGATGTGTATATTTGAAAAAGTGAGACGGCTATGAAAGTATGTGATTTAATAAATGTCCCATTGAAGTGAGATCTGGAATCTGGTAGCCCAAAAGTATATAGGTAATGAAGGAGTTAAAAATCCTAAAATCATTCCTGATGATCTCACACCTACGACTTCAATAAAGTACCATTAAGAGTGTCTTCGCTTCTGGCGCCACTAGCAAAAATCAATGATTAGCCAAGTGAAATAGGTCCATGAGTCATTTAAAATTACCTCTGGTTCCGAGTTCTGTAGCTCATTGATAGTTAAACTAGGTACTGCAGATGTTTATGGCTTTTAAGTCACAGTTTGCTGGAAAAGCAGCATCACTACAAAATAGTAATGTAAGATAAACTTTAAAGGATACCAAGCATGATGCCTAAAACGTGCTTTTTTCAAAGAGCACAATCTTTCCTCAATACATTGTGATAGCAGATTTGCTACCAAATGCATAGATTGGGAGAAAACACCTGTTTAAAAATAGCTATTTATTCCACCTGTCAGTCAATTCTTTGTCATAGACTGTAGTCGAAAAAAGCCCTCAGACAGTTCATCTGCCCTCACACATCACAAAAACAGCCATGTGCATAGTTGCTCTAGTAACCCCGTAGCCAACATTGCTTGTGCTGGCTGGAGAGTATAGAAATGGAGTGACTGACATCACTCGTTTCAGACGCCCGCATGCTAGCAATCAAGCCGGCTGTTTGCGCCACAGAGTAGGTTTGCCCTGCTCAGGAAAGATCCCCTCAAGCAGGGCAAGTCACAGAAGACTGCAGACGGAGTGCAGGCGGATCAGAGGTGGGTGTTACAGATTAGTAAAACCAACGAAGCTTCTAACATGCTGGCACTGGATCAAAGGGATGATGAGTATGTGATGGAACACCCAATCACTTATGCCCATACCAGTAACATCTCCACGCCTCAGAGCTATCCGGGATGTTTATTATGTGGGGTTCCTTTGGATTTTTGTTATGTTTTGGGGGATATTTTATGTTGTAAGCTCTGTGTCACAGACACAGAGGCATCAGGGCTGGATCATTGTAATGTTGACTAGGAACCCATGCTGGAGGTCCGTATTGGTGACAATAAAATCAGATCTACTCCCAGCATTAAGTCTTAACTAATGTATGGTGGGAAAAGGCTATAACGCTGCTATACACTAAAGCTATACTGCGAAATATAATCACTGAATACTTCGCTAAATGGGATACTTTGAAGGGGAAAGGACAGCCTTGGTGGTGACACTCTGGTCCCTTAATGAGTGGTCCGCCACAGAGTATATCTTGAAATGTATTCATTATGTATCTCTGTGATATATGTTATATTGAAAATATTTAGGGGCGATTAACATTACTTTAAAAACAAAAACAAGCTCCTAGTATTGAGACCTGTTTAAAATGGAATTATATTTCAAATCTATATCTTTCTTTCCAGTAACAATTCTTCGGGTAAATTTTCAATAATTTTACAAAAATCAACAATACTGCTAATCAAGAACCATTACTGTAAACAGGCCTCTGTGATATAAAATTGCTTATATATGGATACTTTTATTATTACGAATATTAACATTACTAATTTTAACATTTTGAGATATCAATTTTATTAAAGGGACACCATAATAGTAGGATTTGAAGACGCTATGAGGACCTTAAACGTAGTTAGGGAGCAGTAAGCACCTCTAGTGACTGCCTGATATACAGACACTAGAGGCACTCTAACCCCTGCAATCATGGGCGTCCGCAGGAATTTTTCCAGGGGGGGGCATAATTGTAATGACATCCATGGTTGGTACCTTTTTGACAGTGTCATTAAAGGGAAGGGGCATAGCCATTATCACATAAAGCCAGGGTGAACAGCGTTTTCACAACTATGGTGTCAGGAATATATGTTTGTATTCCTGACACTATAGTGTTCTTTTAAGCAAATTAAAGGACCATTCTGGTCACCATAACAACTTCACCTAAATGAAAATGCTATGATGCCAGGAAGCCCCTGGGTGCTCGCTTTCCTTTAAGGGGTTAAATCACTCTCAAATGGTTTAACCCCAAAGGCTTCCTCCAGCTCCAGGTCGCTCAGTGGTATTTGGCTTCTGAAACAGAGTGTCAGGAAGTGCAGATTGACGTCAGGCATGGGTGCCGCTGATTGGCTAGAGTGGACAGTTGACGCTCTAAGCCAATCGCTAGTTCCCGGTTCATAAAATATTTTTACTTTTTTATGAATGGGGAGCTACTGATTGGCTTAGAGTGCCAGCTGACCGCTCTAGCCAATCAGCAACACCCCTACCCAATGGCACTCTGTGCTTCCTGACACTCAGTAAATAAAAGTGAACACATTAATACTGATATTTTTTTACCTTTGGAGATGAGAAGATCCAGCGTTTCCCTGCCTGGCCCAGGTACCAAAGCCTTATGATGTGGTGTCCAGAATAAAGTGGAGGGTTCACTTCATTTGTCCTTCCTGCTCCAATCTCCTTTTCCTCTCCTTCATTTGACAGTCTTTTTTTATCTTCTGACACTGTTTTCTATCCTTGGCCCCTTCTGCTCTTTTACCTTTCTGCTACATTCTGCTTATTTTGCGCCCTTCTGCTCCTTTCTCATTCTGATCCCTTTCTGCTCCTTCAAGACCCTTTCTGCTCCCTTTTCTACTTTAGCTTTGTGCTCCTTGCTGTCCCTTTCTGCTCCTTCTCCTACTTTACCTTTGTGCTCCTTCTGATTCTTTCTGATCCTTTACCTTTGTGCTCCTTCCTGCTCCTTGCAGGCCCTTCCTGCTCCTTGCAGGCCCTTCCTGCTCATTCTCCTATTTTACCTTTGTGCTCCTTCTGCCCCTTCCAGCTAATTTCTGACCCTTTCTGCTCCATCTACTTTACCTTTGTGCTGCTTTACCTTCCAGCTCCTTGCTGACCCTTCCTGTTCATTTCTGTTCCTTTGTGCTCCTTCTCCTACTTTACCTTTTGTGCTCCTTGCTGTCCTTTCCAGCTCCTTGCTGCCCCTTTCTGCTCCTTGATGTCCCTTCCTGCTCATTTCTGTTCCTTCTCCTTTTCTTACTTTACCTTCCTGCTCCTTGCTGACTCTTCATGTAGGCTGTCTCCCCATCCCTCACTTCCATAGGCGTGCGCACAGGGTGTGTCGGGTGTGCCTGGGCACACCCTAATCCCCGCGGCACGCCAATGGATTGAGACCGGCAGGGGAGATCTCTGGATCTCCCCGGTCGGCTCATGCAGAGCCGACGCTATCCGAGCGGCGCTCTGGTCTAAGCCTCCATGGGCCGGTGGGGAGATCAAAGTTCTACCTCACCGGTCCACAGCAGCATGGAGGGAGGCAGCAGAGAACCCGGGCTAGAGTTCACTCTCCACTGAACCACCAGGGAAGGCAGCAGGACTGGGATATTAACTAATCTGCCCCCACCTCCACCCAAACATACAGCACACACACACATAGCACCTACACACACCCAGCACACTAACAGCATCCTCACAAACACACAAAACCCACACACAAACAGCACACTCACACACAAACAGCACCCTGAAAAACACACAACACACACACACAGCACACAAACAGCACACTAACAGGACCCAAACAAACACGTACACACAAACACCCTCTCACACACACACAGCACACTACCAGTTCCCACACAAACAGCACCCTCACACACAGCACACTAACAGCACTCTCGCAAACACACACAAAAACACCCTCACCCACATAGCACACTACCAGCACCCTCACACAGCAGTATATGTATGTATGTGTATATATATATATATATATATATATATATACATACACACACACATAGGCGTGCGCAGCCTATTGCATTAGGGTGTGCACCCTAAAGCACAAGCACACGCCGCATATATATATGTATGTATATATATATATGTGTATATATATATATATACATACACATATATACACACATACACACACTGCTGTGTGTGTGTGCTGTGTGAGGGTGCTGTTAGTGTGATGTGTGTGTGACGGTGCTGGTAGGGTGCTATGTGGGTGAGGGTGTTTGTGTGTGCGTGCTTGTGAGGATGCTGTTAATGTAATGTGTGTGAGGGTGCTGTTTGTGTGTGTGTGTGCGCTTGTGAGGGTGCTGTTAATGTACTGTGTGTGAGGGTGCTGTTTGTGTGTGAGGGTACTGGTAGTGTGCTGTGTGTGTTTAAGGTCCTGTTTGTGTTTGTGAGGGTACTGTTAGTGTGCTGTGTGTGTGTGAGGGTGCTGTGTATGTGTGTGGGTGCTGTATATGTCTGTACGTGCTGTGTATGTCTGTGGGTGCTATATGAGTGTGGGTGCTGTGTATGTCTGTGGGTGCTGTATGTCTGTGGGTGCTGAATGTGTGTGGGTGCTGTGTATGTCTGTGGGTGCTGTATGTCTGTGGGTGCTGGAATGTGGGTGCTGTGTATGTCTGTGGTGCTGTGTAAGTGTCTGTGGGTGCTGTGTATGTCTGTGGGTGCCGTATGTATGTGTGTGGGTGCTGTATGTGTGGGGTGCTGTGTATGTCTGTAGGTGCTGTACGTTCTGTGGGTACTGTGCGTCTCAGGGGTGCTGTGGCGTCTGTGGGTGTTATGTCTGTGGTGCTGTATGTGTGGGCGCCATGTGTGTGGGGTGCTGTGTATGTCTGGGGGTGCTGTATGTGTGTGGGTCCTTCTGGTGTGTGTGTTGGTGCTGGGGTATGCTCAGGTACTGTGTATGTCTGTGGGTGCTGTATGTGTGTAGGTGCTGTGTATGTCTGTGGGTGCTGTGTATGTCTGTGGGTGCTGTGTATGTCTGTGGGTGCTGTATGTGTCTGTGGGTGCTGTATGTGTGTGGGTGCTGTATGTGTGTGGGTGCTGTATGTGTCTGTGGGTGCTATGTGTCTGTGGGTGCTGTATGTGTCTGTGGGTGCTGTATGTCTGAGGGTGCTGAATGTATGTGGGTGCTGAATGTATGTGGGTGCTTTGTATGTCTGTGGGTGCTGTATGTGTGTGGGTGCTGTATGTGTGTGGGTGCTGTATGTGTGTGGGTGCTGAATGTGTGTGGGTGCTGTGTATGTCTGTGGGTGTGTGTGTGGGTTAAAGTGTCTGTGGGGTGCTGGGTGTGGTGTCTGTGGGTGCTGTATGTGTGTGTGGGTGCTGTATGTCTGTGGGCTGTATGTCTGTGGGCGCTGTGTATGTCTGTGGGTGCTGTATGTGTGTGGGTGCTGTATGTGTGTGGGTGCTGTGTGGGTGCTGTATGTCTGTGGGTGCTGTGTGGGTGCTGTATGTCTGTGGGTGCTGTGTCTGTGCTGTATCCGTGTGTGCTGTATGTGGGGGTGGAGGTGGGGGTACATTACTTGCTATCCCCCCTCCCTTCTTACCTTTTGTAGGGAGGGGGGATCGTGCTGCTGATTCCATCCCTGGTGGTCCAGTGGAGAGTGAACTCTAGCCCCTGTGGGGCTAGAGTTCACTCTCGCGAGATTTGAGCGTTGCCATGGCAACGCTCATATCTCGCGAGAGGAACCCGGCGGAGCTGCCGGCAATAGCTCCGCCGGGTCCTCTACTGCCTCCCTCCCTGCATGTGGGTCAGTGGGGAGGGAGGCTGAGAGCAGAGGCGGCGCTCGGATAGCGCCAGCTCTGCATGAGCCGACAGGGGAGATCCTGAGATCTCCCCTGCCGGTCTCAATATACATAGGCGTGCCGCGGGGATTAGGGTGTGCCCAGGCACACCCGGCACACCCCGTGCGCACGCCTATGCACACACACATACATATACATATACACATGGCGTGTGTTTGTGCTTTAGGGTGCACACCCTAATGCAATAGGCTGCCTCCCCAGCCTCACTCCCCTAATCTATAGACTGCTGCCCCCTCCCAGTCTCACTTCCTAATCTATAGGCTGCTGCCCCCCCCATCCCTCACTCACTCCCCTAATCTATAGGCTGCTGCCCCCGTCTCACTCCCTAATCTATAGGCTGCTGCCCCCCGTCTCACTCCCTAATCTATAGGCTGCCCCCAGCCTCACCCCCTAATCTATAGGCTGCCCCCAGCCTCACCTCCAATCTATAGGCTGCTGCCCCCAAAAATCTATAGGCTGTTGCCCCACCCCAAAATCTAGGCTGCCCCAAATCTATAGGGTCTCTGCCCCAAATCTATAGGCTGCCGCCCCCCACTAAATCTGTGGGCTGCTGCCCCCAAATCTATAGGCTATCTCAAACCTCCCCCCATCCCTCACTCCTCTAATCTACAGCTGCTGCCCCCGCCCCAAATCTATAGGCTGCTGCCCCCCGCCTACAAATCTATAGGCTGCTGCCCCCCAAATGCCTCACTCCCAATCTATAGGCTGCCCCCCCCAGCCTCACCCCAATCTATAGGCTGCTCTAATCTATAGGCTGCTGCCCCCCAAATCTATAGGCTGCTGCCCCCCCAGCCTCACTCCCTAATCTATAGGCTGCTGCTCCCCCCCAAATCTATAGGCTATCTCAAACCCTCCCCCCACTTACCTGATCTGTAGGCTGTCTCTGGCTGCATGTGTTGCTCCCCTGCGGTTTCAATCAGCAGAGAGAAGCAGGGATAAGATGCAGCTTCCTATCCCTGTCTCTCTCCATACACAGCGCCACCTACTGGCCGGTTCATTTAAAATCTCACACGAAAAATAGCAGAACAAGCTGAAAAATCCAGGGGGGGGCAAGTGCCCCCTCTTGCCCCCCCCTGCGGACGCCCATGCCTGCAATGTAAACAATGCATATTCTTTGGAACAGCAAAGTTTCCGCTGGCAGGGTTAAGAGAACAGGGACACTGCACCCACACCACTTTGATTAGATTAAGTTGTCTGGGTGCCTATAGTATCCCTTTAATTTTATGTTATGTTTAACTGATTATTTTGCATATTTTAATGCAATACATTTTCTATGTATTGCAACAGAAGAGAAGGGTTTGCAGTTTTACCCTCAATAGTCTTCTGAACAATGCAGAGAAACAGATTTAACATTACCTGCAATTCCATATATGGCCAGTAGGTGAAAGTACAGTACACACAGACAAATTCTTGCTATTGCTGTTTATTGTATCCTGTCTGGACCCCCTTTTTAGGCTAGAGTGACCTACATAGGTCTTATGGCATTTTTTATTGCAATTCTGTATTTACACAGATGTTAATTTTCCAGGAAAGGGAGACAAAATAAGAAAGTTCTAACTTTCTCGGCACATTTTGTCTTTTTTTTTGTTACAGAAAATAAATTCTATAAATTAGGTGCGTAGCTGGGAATCGGTGTCCCCAGTGAAAGAATCAAAATAGGACCCTCATGTTGCTCATCCTCGATGCCCCCTAAGCATTACGCCTGGGTGGGATGTGTGTGGTGGCTGTGTGGGTGTGCGGTGGTTGACCAACTGTGACTGTGGTGCTTGTCTGAGTGTGATATGTACGTGTATAGTTTGATAAGTGTGATTGTATTGGGCTTGTTGAGTGTGATTGCGTGTGCTGTTGAGAGGGACCCAGGCATACCTAGTAATACCTGTGGGTTCAGTCATTCAAACGGCCACTAGAGGTACTTCCTATTTCAATGCTGCCATGTGTGCAGCACATACGTTAAACATCTCCATGCAGATTCAATGCATCTCTAGGAGGAAATACTGATCGGCGCAGCGTTTTATATTGTCGCGCATGCTCAATAGCCTTGCAATGCTTTCTTATGGGAAAGTATTGGATTAACTGAGTTTGCCAAAGTTTTTGATCTCAGTCATGAAGGCAGGGTCAGCCGCGGTGAGATGAGCATGGCGATGTAAAAATGTAAGTAAAACTATCTTTTTACTCCATTCTGATGAGGCCAATCATGTATTCCTAACAATAGAGGGTTCACAGGGCTAAGGAACTGTCACCACAATAAGGTTTCTCTGGATCGATTAGCATAGAATGACAGTGTGTATAATGCAAATAAATACGTAGGTGAACCTCTTATGCAGACACAACAGCTGGGACACAAACTGGACCATCACATCTCTTGGAGTTGCTGACGGTGCTTTCCCAGACGTAGCAATGCGATAATAGCCGTCTAATAGGATGCTTTCGCCCTGCTTGGGGGTAAAGATTTCGTAAGCATTTCCCCTGCATCTATGGCCTCTTTAGATTCCTTTAACCTTAATATTCATGAGATGGTCTTCCTGCCATTCAAACATGCATATACTCAGTTGAAATGTTCTTTCCTTATAAAGTTGCACCATCCACATTAAAAAACACAAGTCCTGTACTCAGAAGTTAAAATGATGCTACCAACCACTCCACCCTATCCATCTTAAATGATTGGTTATTCAGAAACACAAAGATTTGGAGGACGTGGACGTACTACCTGTGCAACCGGGACGAGTCTGGAAACCAACTCGCCGGGTAAGGGGAGGAGTGGAGGACCTGGGAGTGCTCGTGGCGTGATGGGCAGGGGCGGCCCGCGGGACCGGGGCTGGGTGTTCCAACCCAGCCTGTTCCTCACCCCCTTCCCTTCTCTCTATCACTAATTTCACTGTGCCTCTCCCCTCTATCTCTTCCTTCATGTACGTACAGCGGAACTTACCTAATGGCCCTACCTAATAGGGTACATCTGGCTTTTCGATATCTCAATCCATGGCTGACACTCTGATAGTGACAATCCTACCAATGGTACCAGCACAGCATCTCACTCCTCCTTCAGGTGCCTAAGGTACAGGGGGCGAGGTACGCCTCGGACACATAGTGGGGACTCTATCTCAGGGTGCGTTAATTGGAGGCAAAACATACCATGCACGAACGGGTTAGACAGATACATAACACCCTCCAGGGGCATATGACATAGGACAGACAATAGGCAGAGAGAACAGACGAGTTGATACGGAAGAAGACGGGCTACCTACATGACCCGCACTACACCGGGACACCTGACACACGCTACAAACAAACACAGGGAAAAGGCAGGGGGAGCGCTGGGATGTAGGACAGAGACACAGAGGCTGAAATATAGGACTGTAACACCTCCATACCTCCTAGACCCTCCAAAGGAGGCGCAGTAAACCTTAGCGAATTAGACAACAAGAGGTCATGCAAAATAAAGTCCAACCACCAACGCATGTAAATACCCAGCTGCCTAACCCCTAATGTGTATGCTTAGATGGGGTAGCAGCCTGAAGGATGTATTCACTCGAACTTAGGTACCTTAATGTGTTGTTGATATGCTATTCTATTTCTACTTTCTGTACCACTTAATACTTTGAAAAATATTTAATAAACAAAGATTGACAAAAAAAAAAAGATTGGTTATTCAGAAAGATAGAGCGGTGGGTGCCTTGTTCCTTCCAGCTGTCAGTGCTACACATTGTGGTGTTCATTGGAGATGAAAGGCTGCCCTCTACCTTTTAAAGAACGCATTGCTGTTCATGGATTCTGAGACCTGTACATGGATTACAACTAAGAAACTATTTATACAACTATTTACATCATCAAACACAACAACTTTAAAAATTACAGGCAGACATACTATACATTGATGTAGTGCGGTCAACGCAGCTGGGAACACAGATAACTAACACCTTCAAGGTTATTCAATAAACATTGGATTTTTTCCAAATTCACAAAATCTAGTAAAAGCAACCACGTTGGCAATTCTCATATTTACTAAGGCCAAGTGCGGTCAGGATTCAGTAGGTCCGACTGATTCTGAAACACTGGTTCGGGTGAGTTCGGAAAAACATGATTTCCACATTTTAAACCAACTTACAGCACCGGAATCAGATTTATCAACGACCGGTTTGCGACCAATATTAAACCTAATGCGTCTGGCAGGAATCCTGTTTGCAAATTACAAATTTCCCATGCTTTGCAATATGACTAAGAGCTCTCTGATTGGTTGGCTAGTCATCAATCAGAGCATTCTGACAGTCAATTCTTCCTTTTCTCAAGACTTGGCTGCCAGATTACACTGATTGGTTGGTTTACTAGGCAACCAATCAGAGTGCTCTCGGTAATATAGCAAAGTGTGGGAAATTTTCCCACGCTTTGCGATACCTTTTATAGTGTGGGAAGCCTATAAAAGGGCTTTCCATGCTAGTAGCGGTCATTGTGCCTGGATTTTGCCTTCTGATGGAAATCTGGACCATATTCAGGCCTGCGCTCTTCCCAAATCCCCATGCATATTAAAATAAATGGCGGTTGTTTAGTAACTCCGATGGTCATTAGCCTACCTGCCACATCAAGGCAAACGCCCAAGAGTAGTGGGAGTTTGAGTGCAGGACTTGTTTTTGTATATTCATATTCAGAACAATCCAATAACGAGTAAGCGCTAGGAAAATATGCTATTAGTAGGAACAGCTGCACTCTAACCCAGTGACACAGAAAAGTATGCACAGAAATAGACGATATTACCAAAATAGTGCGCTAGTACTAAAGATGGTAAATCTGTAAGTAAGCAAAGAAAAATATAATGCAGATGGCATAAATAAGCCGTATGTAGGAAGGGGTAGGGGGAAAGAACTCACATGGACCAAAGCCCTATCACCCCTGGCTCTGGGTTTGCAAGGCTCTACTTGAGAGGGAAAATCCCACAATCTATAGATGAAGGCTATATGCGGGGTACTATAAAGCCAAAACGATTCTGTGTGGTATAGAATAGAAATGCAAAAGACCCCTAATTGAATAGTATCTTCAATGTTTAAAGGACCACTATAGGCACCCAGACCAATTCAGCTTAATGAAGTGGTCTGGGTGCCTTGTCCATCTAGGATTAACCCTTTCTGCTGTAAACATAGCAGTTTCCGAAAAACTGCTATGTTTACCTATGGGTTAATCCAGCCTCTAGTGGTTGTCTCATTGACAGCCGCTAGAGGCGCTTCCGCGCTTCTCACTGTGATTTTCACAGTGAGAAGATGCCAGCGTCCATAGGAAAGCATTGAGAAAGCTTTCCTGTGGACTGGCTGAATGCGCGCGTGGCTCTTGCCGCACATGCGCATTAAGCCAATGACATCAGAAGAGGGAGGAGAGTCCCGGCGCTGGAAAAAAGGTAAGGATTAACGCCTTCCTCCCCCTTCAGCGCCACGGGAGTGGGACCCTGAGGGTGGGGGCACCCTCAGGGCACTATAGTGCCAGGAAAACGAGTTTGTTTTCCTGGCACTATAGTGGTCCTTTAATAATAAAAAAGTGTTTAAAAACTCAGATTCTTGGAACAGCGATGGGGAATAGATTCACACCCAGCTATGCCAATTTATTTATGTCCCATCAGGAACAGACTTACATCTATGGGAAGCATGGCTGGGTGCAGAATCTGGTCACCTATCGCCGTTACATTGATGCTTTGTTCTTGATTTGGCGAGGATCTGTAGGAGAACTACAACTCTTCATGGCACATCTGAATTCCAACTCCTGGGGTGTCAGATTGACTATGGACCATAGTGACAGCCAGGTCAATTTTACAGCTTATAGGGCTCTGGTCCATGTGAGTTCTTTCCCCCCACCCCTTCCTACATACGGCTTATTTATACCATCAGCACTATATTTTTCTTTGCTTACTTACAGATTTACCATATTCATATTCAGGCCTGTTTGATGCCTGAATGACAAGATCTGGACATAGATGAAGTCCATGAACAATGTATGGATTTTGCAGTCTGGATGTAGCTGGATGTTTTTTTTACTGTTTATTAAGTGCCTTATTGTGTGAAAATCTGATAATCTTACCCAATCTGATGTCTGACATAACATGATTCCAAATAATAAAATTATATATACAATTATTATAGGATAGAGTGTGACCTGAAGAGTTGCTTGTTCTCATGTACATGTAAACAAAAAAGAGGTTTAATTTAAATGTGAATGATATATTATAGTGCCCTGAAAATTATCCTTACACCAAAAACTCTCTAACGTAAAAGGGACACTGTAGGCTCTATAACCATTTCATGTCACTGAATTGGTTATATTTTTTGTCGTGACACAGTCCTTCCATTCCGGGTTAAATCCTTATAAGAAGTTTAACACCGGAGGTATAGCTAAGCACTTCCTTCTAACCACATCACATACCATCAATGGCTGCTTTGTCAGCTAACACTCTTAGCCAATCACAACTACCCATTGCTGTACAGGCTAATACTTTCTCATCTGCCTAGGCAGCACAGAGGAGATAGGCTGCTGTGGGCTCTCAATTAGCATTAAAAACATTTTAATGTGGACTGGAAGAATAACACAAGGGAACTCCAAACAATATAACCTCTATAATAAAATGAAGCAGTTACATTGCCTACAATAACCCCTAACAGACCTACGCTGTGTGGTATACTGCTGCACGGTATTGCCATACCAGCGACCAAGTGCTATAATAATGTGCGGCCGGTGATGTAAATGTTGCTATAATGTTGCAGTGTTTCTTTAAACCTGGTGATATATTAGTGTCGCTATAAATAACAGTGACATTTTAAAATTAACTTTCAGTAAGGCGAGATTTTTAAATGGAATCACTTGTGCTATGTGCAGGTGGTATTATTAATAACGAAAGGTCACCCTCTGCTGTTCTAAAAATGTATCACTGTTCAGAGATGTTCCAAATTAGAACAAACTAGTCTAGATAATACAAAAGAAATGTCAGAGAAAGCTTTGCAATGCAACGTACTCTGTACACACCTACTCATCACTAGAGCAAAACATGTGGTGTTTTCTACCTGATTGTTTAAAAGCTTACTCCAAGCATAACAACTTCATCCTGTGTTAGGTTATTATAATTTTTTAGGTAATGTTTAAATTTAATTGGTTAATATAAAATGTAATTCATGATATGTATGAAATACATTTTCACATTAAAATAAAAAGAAAAAAATAATGAAATTTGCTGTGCATGCTTATTCACCACACATATCATCTTTTTTTGAGAAGCAGCTAACTGATGTAAAATTTGAAAGGACACTATAGTCACCAAAACAACTTTAGTTTAATGAAACAGTTTTGGTGTATAGACCATGCCTCTGAAGTTTCACTGCTCAATTATCTGCCATTGAGGAGTTAAATCACTTTTGTTTCTGTTTATGCAGCCCTAGCCACAGCTCACCTGGCTGTGACCGACGTAGCCTACATGGGGAAAAAAGTTTTGATTTTTAATCAGATGTAACTTCATTTAAAAGTTTTTATCTCCTGCTCTGTAAATTGAACTTTAATAACGTCCAGGATCTAGCAAGCTATTAAAGGACCACTATAGTGCCAGGAAAACATACTCGTTTTCCTGGCACTATAGTGCCCTGAGGGTGCCCCCACCCTCAGGGTCCCCCTCCCGCTCGGCTCTGGAAAGGGGAAAGGGGAAAGGGGTTAAATCTTACCTTTTTCCAGCACTGGGCGGAGAGCTCTCCTCCTCCGATCCTCCTCCTCTCCTCCCTGTCGGCTGATTCAGCCGGTCACATAGGAAAGCATTCATAATGCTTTCCTATGGACGCTTGCGTGCTCTCACTGTGAAAATCACAGTGAGAAGCACGCAAGCGACTCTAGTGGCTGTCAATGAGACAGCCACTAGAGGATTAGGGGGAAGGCTTAACCCATTCATAAACATAGCAGTTTCTCTGAAACTGCTATGTTTATGAAAAAATGGGTTAACCCTAGCTGGACCTGGCACCCAGACCACTTCATGAAGCTGAAGTGGTCTGGGTGCCTAGAGTGGTCCTTTAACAGAGCAGGATATTAAAAAAAAAAGTCTGAATTAAATAGAATCTTTAAGTGTAAACATTAGATGACTCTTTACAGGAAGTGTTTAGGAAGGCTGTGCAAGTCACATGCAGGGAGGTGTGCCTAGACCTGTATAAAAAAAATGATTTAACTCCTAAATGGTAGAGAATTGAGCAGACTGCAGTGGCATGATCTATACACCAAAACTGTTTCATAGTTACATAGTTACATAGCTGAAAAGAGACTTGCGTCCATTAAGTTCAGCCTTCCTCACAAATGTTGTTGCTGTTGATCCAAAAGAAGGCAAAAAACCTGGTCTGAAGTGCTTCCAATTTTGCCAAAAACTAGGAAAAAAATTCCTTCTTGACCCCAAAATAGCAGTCAGATGTCTCCCTGGATCAAGCAGCTATTACCCCACTAATTAGAAATTATATCCCTGTATGTTATGTTTTTGTAAGTATTTATCCAATTTCAGTTTAAACATCTGTATGGACTCTGACAAAACCATCTCTTCAGGCAGAGAATTCCATATCCTTATTGTTCTTACTGTAAAAAAACCTTTTCTTTGCCTTAGATGAAATCTCCTTTCTTCCAGCTTAAATGTGTGACCTCGTGTCCTATGTATAGCCCTGTTTATGAATAGATTTCCAGATAAAGGTTTGTACTGGCCCCGAATATATTTGTATAAAGTTATCATATCCCCTCTCAGGCGCCGTTTTTCCAAACTAAACAGATTTAATTTTTTAACCTTTCTTCATAACTAAAATGCTCCATTCCTTTTATCAATTTTGTAGCTCGTCTCTGGACCCTCTCTAGTGCCATGATATCCTTCTTTAGAACAGGCGCACAAAATTGCACAGCATATTCAAGGTGTGGTCTTACCAGCGATTTATAAAGAGGCAAAATTATATTTTCATCCCGAGAATTTATGCCCCTATTTATACATGACAAAATCTTACTGGCCTTAGCAACTGCAGATTGTCATTGCGTATTGCTGCCTAATTTGTTGTCTATAACAATTCCCAAATCCTTCTCGTGTGTGGTTATCCCTAATTCACTACCAATTATTGTGTAAGTTGCTTGTGCATTCCTAACCTCGAAGTGCATAACTTTGCATTTCTCTATGTTAAATTTCATCTGCCATTTTAGTGCCCAGTCCCCCAATCTATCCAAATCTCTCTGCAGCAAAGCAATATCCTGCTCACATTTTATTACTTTACAAAGTTTTGTGTCATCTGCAAACACTAATACGTGGCTTTCAATGCCTATTTCAAGATCATTTATAAATATGTTAAATAGAAGTGGTCCCAAAACAGAACCTTGAGGGACACCACTTACCACTTTTGTCCAGCCTGAAAATTTACCATTAATTACAACTCGTTGTACTCTATCCTTAAGCCAATGTTCTACCCAAGAACAAGAATATTCATCTAGACCAATTTCTTTTAGTTTGAAGACTAACCTATTGTGAGGAACCGTATCAAATGCCTTGGCTAAATCCAAGTAGATCACATCCACTGCAACACCCTGATCTATACTTCTACTTACTTCTTCGTAGAATGCAATTAGATCAGTTTGACATGACCTATGTTTCATAAAACCACACTGATTATTGCTAATAACAAAGTTCTTCCCAATGAATTCCTGAATATTATCCCTTAATGGCCCTTCAAATATTTTCCCAGTTACAGAAGTTAAGCTCACAGGTCTATAATTTCCAGGCAAGGATTTTGAACCCTTTTTAAATATAGGAACAACATCTGCCTTGCTCCAATCCTCCAGTACAACACCTGAAACAAAAGAATCTTGAAAAATTAAATACAGAGGTTCACTTATTTCCCACTTAGCTCCTTAAGTAGTCGTGGGTGAATACAGTCAGGCCCCGGAGCTTTATTTACATTAATTTTCTTTAATAGCTGTAGCACCTTGTCTCGAGTTATCCAATCACAAGTAATTTGCAATTTTTTTGCAGCAATCATTTGCATATATCTTGCCATAGGATCCTCATTAATATATACTGAAGAAAAATAGTTATTTAAAATTTCTGCTTTTTCCTGGTCTTCATTAGCTAATAAACCCAACTCTGTTTCAAGTGTACCTACACTTTCATTTTTTGTTTTTTTAGAATTGATGTACTTGAAAAAAATTTGGGGGTTGGTTTTGCATTCTTTAGCTATCAATTTCTCATTTTCTAGTTTAGCCACTTTAATTGCCTTTTTGCAAGCGTTATTGGCTTCCTTATATCTTAAATAGGATGCCTTTGATTTGTCTGATTTAAATGCTTTAAATGCCCTTTTCTTATTTTTAATCTCTTGTTTTACTTCTCTACTAAGCCACATTGGTTTTAATTTGTTTCTTTTATATTTATTACCCAATGGTACATACTGAGAAATGTACCTTTCTAATATTTGTTTGAATAGTTTCCATTTATCCTCAGTGTTTTTATCACTAAGGAGTTTATGCCAGTCGATATGTTGTAGAGCTGCCCTAATCTTATTGAAATTGGCTTTTTTTAAATTATATGTTTTAGTATACCCCACTTGCTTTTGCTTTTTTGAGTTTATTTCAAAATTTACCATATTGTGATCACTATTTCCCAAATGCTCCCCTACTTGAATGTTGGTTAAAAGATCAACATTGTTTGTTATGACAAGATCCAGACAAGCATCCTTTCTAGTTGGTGCTTGTACCAGTTGTGACATAAAGGTGTCATTTAACACATTCAAAAACCTGATGCCCCTTGCTGAAGTACTAGTCCCTCTTTCCCAATTTATGTCTGGATAATTAAAATCTCCAATAATTAACGTGTTACCTCGATTTGCAGCTTTCTCAATTTGCTCTAACAGCTGTTCTTCCTCATTAATATTTACATTAGGTGGTTTATAACATATCCCAACCAATAATTGATTTCCCTTTGTTTGCCCCAAGCAGATATCTACCCATAAAGCCTCCACCTTTTCCTCGTCACACTCCACATGCCTAAGATTTGACTTTAACTCATGGTTCACATATAAACATACCCCACCACCCTTCTTGTTTTTCCTATCCTTCCTAAATAACGTATACCCATTTAAATTAACTGCCCAGTCATGTGTCTCATCCCACCATGTTTCTGTTATGCCTATTATATCATATTGTTTAGTGTATGCTATTGCCTCTAGTTCCCCCATTTTGTTATATAGGCTCCTTGCATTAGTAAGCATAAGTTTCATTAAGCTAAAGTTGTTTTGGTGACTAGAGTGTCCCTTTAAAGAAAAAAAAACCCCACAAAAATCTTATTTAAACATAAGCAAGCGGTTCCCAGACCTGCCATAGCCCTGGTTTGCTAAATTCTCTCACAGCTCATTTCACAGATGAGGATGGAACAGCTCCCTAGATACTTTTTTTCAAACACTACTCCATCTATACACTACTCCATCTATACATTACTAAACAACTCCATCTATACACTACTCCATCTATACATTACTAAACTACTCCATCTAAAAAAGGCTTCTAATGACAATTTATTCTATTTTCCAATATACTCCTGACTGTGTCAAATGCCAAAGGATAGCCCATTTTCCTGAGGTATTCTAAAAGCAAATAGTGATTTAGTTCAATTGTTGCCCATTGTCTCTTATGTAGATTTTATTTTAAAAGTCACTCATAAACTAATTTATATTGACAGCAGCGTAAGGCCTGATCAGTGATATTTATTGGAATCATTGCAAACAAGCCCTAAGTGGACAAATCGCTCTATGCTAACCAGCCCAAATATCACATCTCATTTCACTAAAATATCCCCATAATATTTTACAGGAATAGAAAGAGTAAAATACTATATGGATTCAATAAGCAAATTAGGATTCGCCCTGTGGGGTTCATTCCATGTGTCCTAAACTTTAATTAGCCCTAAATTATTACTAAAATGCCTTTTTCCACACATTTTATTCCCTATTATATACAGAAATATTTAAAGAATGTTGCCTCAGTAAGGATAGAGGGCTTTCAGCAGCCTGCTCTAAATACTGGAGGGATTCTGCTGTGATAAAAGGTCGCCCTCTTCAGTTGGAAAACTGCATCAACATTCTGAAATTGTTTTTTTTTTTTTAATCAAGTGTTTTTTGGTTTTTTTTGTTATCAGGTGTCATAAACTGATATTCTATATAATAGGCAATTTCCAGCATTTTGTCTAATCCCACAATCTCTTTTTATAAAGTAAAAACCAAAGAAAGAAAAAAAGTTACCTGCGCTCTCTCCTTAATCCCTATGTATATTTAAACAAATGGAGGTCATTTACTCTTTTTATAAACCCTAAGTGAAAAAGCCCTGGATTGCAAGCGCTATGAAGCCATATTATACTTATTTAAATAAAACAGCGAATTACATTGAAGTGAACACTGATTGCTGTTGACTGCTGCTCCATTCACTTACATATTTTATTTTATTTTGGCTACTCCAAGCACCATGACCACTTCAGGGTGTCCTGGCAGTATTGTGCTACAGAGGCTGGGATTTGACATTACATCCAACCTCCAGTGACAACACTGCAACAACTTGTATGAAGTGTTATGAGGTTGCTGCACACATGCACAAGAATACTGAAATACACATCTACAGAAATTGTGCGCACATACCTACATAGGATTACTGATATACACATCTACAGATACTGTGCACACATACCTACCTGCATAGGATTACTGAAATACACATCTACAGATATTGTGCGCACATACCTACATAGGATTACTGAAATACACATGTACAGATACTGTGCGCACATACCTACATAGGATTACTGAAATACACATCTACAGATATTGTGCGCACATACCTACATAGGATTACTGAAATACACATCTACAGATATTGTGCACACATACCTACATAATACACATCTACAGATATTGTGCGCACATACCTGCATAGGATTACTGAAATACACATCTACAGATATTGTGCGCACATACCTGCATAGGATTACTGATATACACATCTACAGATATTGTGCGCACATACCTGCATAGGATTACTGAAATACACATCTACAGATATTGTGCGCACATACCTACATAGGATTACTGAAATACACATCTACAGATACTGTGTGCACATACCTGCATAGGATTACTGAAATACACATCTACAGATACTGTGCGCACATACCTGCATAGGATTACTGAAATACACATCTACAGATATTGTGCGCACATACCTACATAGGATTACTGAAATACACATCTATAGATATTGTGCGCACATACCTCCATAGGATTACTGAAATACACATCTACAGATATTGTGCGCACATACCTACATAGGATTACTGAAATACACATCTACAGATATTGTGCGCACATACCTGCATAGGATTACTGAAATACACATCTACAGATATTGTGCGCACATACCTGCATAGGATTACTGAAATACACATCTACAGATATTGTGCGCACATACCTACATAGGATTACTGAAATACACATCTACAGGTACTGTGCATACATACATAGGATTACTGATATACACATCTACAGATACTGTGCACACATACCTACATAGGATTACTGAAATACACATTTACAGATATTGTGCACACAAACCTACATAGGATTACTGATATACACATCTACAGGTATTATGCACACAAACCTACATAGGATTACTGAAATACACATCTACAGATATTGTGCACACATACATACATAGGATTACTGGAATACACATCTACAGATACTGTGCACACATACCTACATAGGATTACTGAAATACACATCTACAGATATTGTGCACACATACATACATACATACATAGGATTACTGGAATACACATCTACAGATACTGTGCACACATACATACATAGGATTACTGAAATACACAATTACAGATACTGTGCGCACATACCTACATAGGATTACTGAAATACACATCTATATATACTGTGCACCCCTGAGTTTTCACACTGCACATGCAATACACAAGTAGTTCCTAACCCACTCCTCATGGCATATCAGCAGTCCAGGTTTTGTCAGTATCCCTATTGGAGAAGAATTGGAAAATACCAGCATTTGTGATTGTTAATTCCCCTGAGGACTGAGCTGGGAACCACCACACAATGATACTGAACATGGAAAGCCCTTCTTGTGTGTCCACAGTGGTTCTGCATACATAAATTCCATATACAACGGTTACCTTTAAATGATAATGACCAGTAAAAATGGATGGGTGGACACCTGGGGGGCTGTATCTCCTACATTTAATTCAGAGGACCTGAAGGCCCAAGGCCGGTGCTGACAACAAAGTTCACCAGTGCAGACGCAGACCTGTTTATAAACCAGAAAGTGTTACCTTCACACTATCCCAGATCCATGTGCAAATTTAAATAACTGTAAGTTTTTAATATCACTCCAATGACCATTAAAGTGTAAGCTCACTTGGCGCGTTAAAGCAACAGCCCTGTTTATTCCTATTGCTATCGATGAACACTTCGGCAAATATTTCAACTGTGTCTTTGTTTAACTACAGAGAAATAATGCCAACATGCCTAATAAGATGTTGCAATTGTTGAACACAATTACTTCATTTCTTAGAAATGTTGTGAAATGCACTGTATCGCATAGTTTTTGTAATATTGAAAGAATGAAAGCCAGATATGGTTCTACTTATTTCAATATTTCATCATAACAGCAAATTAGATCCAACTATGAGTCTATATATCTTAATTTTTGTAGCATGGATAGTCTGTCACATATTATAAACAATGGTAATAAATAGAATAGTTCATTTTTAAATCATGCCGATGACTCAGTTAAGGTAATAAATCATTTCATCAATTGAAAGCTAAGGTTGTTACTGAGACTTGCTTCTTTTATACTTGCCAAGAATTCCAAGAACATTCTAAGTCAGGGGTGGGCAATCTGCGGCCCTCCAGGTGTTTTGGACTACATCTCCCTTGATGTTTTGCTAGCATTATGGCCCTAAGAGCATTATGGGAGATGTAGTCCAAAACATCTGGAGGGCCGCAGATTGCCCAAGCCTGTTCTAAGGGGTCATTGTTTCAAAATTAATATCTATTTTCAGTAATAGCAAAGAGAACACTCGTGGAAAAAAGTGAGTAGAATCCAGGAGCTGGCTAGTGCTAATGGCTCAGATGTGGTAATATGAGATCACTCAGGATAAATAGTATGCTGAAATTACAATCTAAAAGTGCTAAATAAAATAGATAGATAAAATGGGTACTATGCCTTTAAAAAAATGGAAATGTGAAACAAAGATTAAAACAGATAGAACGTATGAGAAGATAAAGTAGGAAAGGAGTGGAATAAGGTAAAAAGAATGGAAATATGCAAATGAATAAAAATAGATAGGTAAAAGACAGATGTGGGCGTAGAGAATAATAATAAATGAATTCATTATTCGGTATGCAATAGATAAGTGAATGTGCAGTGCAAGTATCTCTATCCCTGGTACAATGGAGGGTAGCTGATGCTTGCTCCAAATAATATACTTTGTAGTAGACAAAGATAAAAATGAATAAATAAATAAATGGGAAAATGTTGTAGCAATACAGTATAAGGAACTGTGTGCTATGGCAATATAAACAATGTATCGCTGTAGATTGAAAGCAATGGAAAAAACTGGGTTTAAATATCAAAAAACAGTTTATTTAGACAAAAATATTAAAAGTATCAAAAATACAGATCAGGAATAGTTCATATAGTTGTTACCAGTCTTATGAAAGTGAAAAGTGTGCAGAGACCTTCGGATTCAGCCAGAATGGATGTGGATTGTGTTGACAGGTTGTCTCCTGAATTCTGACTGCCGGTGAGGACGGCGTGAGTGTGAGTGTGCTTCCCGGCAAAGACCTCACTTTGGGGGACGTACACAACAGACGGGTTTGGTTCAGAGGTATAACAAAGGTCCTGGACGGTTTACACTCTTCTGCTGGTGGATGTTAGCTGAATCTGTATCCTGATGGATGGAGCTGTCTTACGCATTTCGTATTTTCAGTAATTGGCTACAATGTATTGTGTGCAGAAACTGCTGTGTTAAAACAACGGAGTGATTTGCTAAATCTAATCATAAAGCTAAAGTAAAATTTTATGAGCCCTAGATATCGAGATGGATGAGGACAGGGCCAGATGGGAAAAAAATTCTGTCTGGGCATCTTTAATCAGAGAGGCCCACTTAGGAGTGGGTGGGGCTAGAGAGGGTGTGTGTTTTGTCATCACCAATGACAAGCATCCCCCCTCTCAAAGTGAGCATGATGGTGAAATGTTCTTCAAGGGCAGCCCATGCGCAGGGTCCTACTGAAGAGCTCTCGCAAAAGACAAAAGCCCTGTATTTGTTAAGTACTGCGCAAGCAAATATATAAACATGTTTGCACTCTGTTTGCTTGTAATTTGCCTCTGGTGTATCCATAAGTGGGATACCATAGGACAAAAAGGCCAACAAAGCATATTGTGCATGTATTTGGAACCTGCTTGTGTGTAGAGTGAGCTGATTGTGGTATGGTGTTGTGTGTAAAGCAGTGGCGTCTCTAGGATTCATTTTTAGGGGGGCACATTTAACCCATTTTGGCAGGGGACAAAAGTATGGGGGGAACATTTAACCCCGCCCTCGCCGCAATTTGACCCCACCCCTTCTGCAAGTTAAGCCCGGCCCCTGACACAATGTGTTTTTTTGTTTGTTTTTTTAATAATCCCTGGTGGAGGATTCATTATTTTCCACCAGGGATTATTAAAAAACAAACACATTTCCCTTGATACAGTGCCATAGTTGCCAACATTTGAACAAAAATTTCCAAGGACATTTTGCAGCACAGCTATCACTTACTACCTTGAAAGTTTACCACACCCACTGCCGCAAAACTCGGCCCACCATGTCCAACCCACATAATTAATCTCCGCCTACTTATCACAGTACAGATTACAGTCTACTCAATAAAGAGAGATTTACAGGGAATTGAGATGGTAATTTTAAACTTAAGGCTAAAGTAGCCGAGTTAGAAACATTCTCCCATTCAGCTGAACTATTTCAACCTAATGTTGGAAATTCCCATCACAATTCCCTGCAATTCTCTCCTTACCGAGTAGACCTATATAACACCAACTTCCCACCAAGAGTACCATGCATCCTTGGTGTGCGATAAATACATTCGGAGCACAGCATCTATATCAGGCAGGTATATTTTATCACTTTTAGGTGAGTTGGGTATCGGTGGTGACACTGTCTGTACAAATATTAGACCTTGTGTAGATGTGCTTCAGTCAGAGTTGTGTCTATACCATATAACATACATTAGTTCACTAAAATAATTCTATTGGGGAGTGAATATAGTTAAAAAAAAAAGCTGAAAATAGGAAATGAAAGATATTAAAGGATAATTTACAGAATGGAATTAAAGAGATACATGGGAGCAAAAGAAAAACATATGTACATATTCCGTTAGCCCCTTTTCATGCCACCAATTCAACATGTTAAACATGTCTCAGATTGAGACTTCAGTCACCACTCCACTGCTCCTGATTCCTCTAGTTCCCGGAATCTGTGGGTATTATACATGTAGTGTGTATGTGCAGAGGCGGCTCTAGACTTTATGAGGCCTTAGGCGAAACTCAAACATGAGGCCCCACTAACAAAAAAGTGTCACATATACACATTGAGGCACTGTCTACCTGTGTATGTGCCTGAGAGTGTGTCAGACAGAGAGTATCCTTGTGTGTGTGAATGTATGTCTCTGTGAGCATGTTTGCGTTTTTGTCTGAGACCGTATGTGTATGGGGTAGCTAGCTGCTTGAAGTGTGTTGTGTGTATGGGGGGGTGATGGTGAAAGGGAGAGGGGGGTGATGGTGAGAGGGAGAGGGGGTGATGGTGAGAGGGAGAGGGGTAATGTGGAGAGTGAGGGGGGTGATGTGAGAGTGGAGGGGTGATGAGAAGGAGGGGGGTGAAGTGAGAAGGAGGGGGGTGAAGTGAGAAGGAGGGGGGTGAAGGAGAAGGAGGGGCGAGAGAAGGAGGGGGGTGAAGTGAGAAGGAGGGGGTTGATGTTGATGGTGAGGGAGGTGATGCTGAGGGTGGTGGGATGCTGAGGGTGTGCTGAGGGTGGTGCTGAGGGTGGGCTGAGGGGGTGGGGGGTGATGCTGAGGGTGGTATGGAGGTGGTGAGGCTGGAGTGAGGGTGGTGGGGGGGTGATGCTGAAGGTGGTGAGGGGTGGAGGTTGAGGGTGGTGGGAGGCCGAGGGTGGAGGCTGGGTGGGCAGGAGGCTGAGGGTGGTATGGGGGAGGTGAGGCTGGAGGGTGGTATGGGTGAGGCTGAGGGGGTGGGGGGGTGATGCTGAGGGTGGTGGGGGGTGATGAGGCTGAGGGTGGTGGGGGCTGGTGATGCTGAGGGTGGTGGAGGGCGGGGGGGTTGTGAGGCTGAGGGTGGTGGTGGGGGTGGTGAGGCTGGGGGTGGTGGTGAGGCTGAGGGTGGTGGGGTGGTGGTGAGGTTGAGGGTGGTGGTGGGAAGGCTGAGGGTGGTGAGGCTGAGGGTGGTGTGGGGTGGTGGGGATGAGAGAGAACCTACTTTTTCTTCCCTGGTGGTCCAGTGGGCACCCTGATGGTCCAGTGGCCAAAGCTGCAGACCATATAATCTCACGAGACCATCAGAGCATTGCCATGGTAACCCGTGGCAACGCTCTGATTGGCCGTTTTTTGCAAGACACATGGTCTGCAGCTCTGCTCACTGCGGAGCTGCAGACCGGTGTCTGCGGTGGCTGGCCGGGCAGTCAGGAGAGGCCTCGCACCCGGCGGCACACCTCCTGGTGTCAGTCTGCCCACAGGCGGTTTAGGCGGCCGCGAGGCCCCAGCCAGCACAAGGCCTTAGGCGGCTGCCTAAACCGCCTAATTAGAGAGCCGCATGTGTGTGTGTGTGTGTACAGACCCAGCAGTCCATACACACACATAGACTGCTAAGTCCTTACACAGACAGACTGCTGAATCCATACACACATACAGACTGCTGAGTCCATACACACACACAGGCACACACACTGCTGATTCCATACACACACACACACACACACACACACACAGACTGCTGAGTCCATATACACACACACAGATTGCTGAGTACACACACACACAGACTGCTGAGTCCATATATACACACACACAGACTGCTGAGTCCATACACACACACACAGACTGCTGAGTCCTTACACACACAGAGACTACTCAGTCCTTACACACACACAGACTGCTGAGTCCTTACATAAACACACACAGACTATTGAGTCCATACACATACACACACACACAGACTTCTGAGTTCTTACACACACAGACACACACAGGAACTGCTGAGTCCATACACACACAGACACACACACAGACTGCTGAGTCCTTACACACACACAAACTGCTGAATCCATACACACAGACTGCTGACTCCATACACACACAAACTGGTGAGTCCATACACACAGACACATAGACTGCTTAGTCCATACACACACACAGACACACAGATTGCTGAGTCCTTACACACACAGAGAGACTGCCGAGTCCATACACACAGACTGCTGAGTCCATACACACACACAGCACACACAGACTGCTGAGTCCTTACACACACACAGACACACACACAGAGACTGCTCAGTCCTTACACACAGAGACTGCTCAGTCCTTACACACACAGACTGCTCAGTCCTTACACACACACAGACACACAGACTGCTGAGTCCTTACACACACAGACAGACACACACACACACACACACCCAGACTGTTGAGTCCATACACACACACAGACTGTTGAGTCCATACACACACACAGACTGTTGAGTCCATACACACACACAAACTGCTGAGTCCATACATACATACACACACACACAAACTGCTGAGTCCACACACACACAGGCTGCTGAGTCCATACACACACACACAGACACACACAGAGACTGCTGAGTCCATACACACACACACAGACTGCTGAGTCCTTACACACACACACACACAAACTGCTGAGTCCACACACACACAGACTTCTGAGTCCATACACACACAAGCTTCCTCCCTAGCAGACAGACAGACACACACACACACCTAAGCATTTCAAGCCTACCTGTCACTGGAGGCTGTTGCTGGGCGGTCAGACAGCCATCTTCTGGCCTTTCCAACAGCAGCAAGGTCTGCTGCTTAACGGCGCAGGTAGGGCTTATGTGCGGGAGGCGGGGCTTGGTTTGGGGGCGGGGCCTGTGCCAGGGAGCCTGCCAGTGCTCCCTCCGGCCCCAGCATCATTCCAGCTCCTCTGTCCTGCATTCCCTCAGACTGTAATAGACTATTACAGTCTGAGGGAATAGCATTTAAGCACATGGCCAGCAAGATGGCGCCACTGGTGTAAATATGTCAATTTCAGTTGAGTTTGTGGTGTAATATGTGTGGCTTGGGGCTTTAGTGTATGTGTTTACAGGTGATGTAGTGTGTGTAGGGGTTTAGAGAGTGTTTTTAGGGAATGTAGTGTGTTTGCTTACAGGGGATCTAGTGTGTGCATGAGGGATCCACAGTGTGTGTATCAGAATTGTAGTGTGTCTGTAGGTGGTGCAGTGTGTGTCTATTGTGTGTATGAGGGATCTAGTGTGTGTTTGGAGGACCCAGAGTGTGTATAGAAGATCTAGTGTGTGTGTGTTTAGAGGATTTAGATTATATATAAGGGATCTAGTGTGTGTATGTGTGTGTAGATGATCCAGAGTTGTGTACAGGATCTAGTGTGTGTGTCTGAATTGTAATGTGTGTAGGGGTGGAGTGTGGAGTGCAGTGTGTGTGAGGGGTGCTGAGTGTGTGAAATTTGTGCAGTGTGTCTGAGGAATGCAGTGTGTGTGAGGGGTACAGTGTGTGTGTGTGAGGGGTGCAGTGTGTGATAGGGGTGCAGTGTGTGTGTGAGGGGTGCAGTGTGTGTGAGGGGTGCAGTGTGTGAATATATTTGGAAGTATTGTGTATGTGGAAGGCAGATTATTGCAAATATATTACATATGGGTTTTTTTTTTAATTGAAAAACAAAAAGCATTGTATTACACACCCTTTTCTTACCTTTGTTTAGGGAGGGTGGACACTGCTTCTGAATCCCTGATGGTCCTATTGGTGAGTGGTCTCCTCTCTCCTTCCTTTGCCGGTGGCCACATTTTACTGCTTGTGGGTCGGTGAGGGAGATGTTTGATCTCCCCACCGCTGGCCCATGAAGGTATACAGCAGAGCCGGCATTTCGATAGCTCTGGCCCTGCATGGGCCGGCAGGAAGCTCTCATGATCTCCCCTGCCTGCCTTGGCCCATGGCCATTGGGAAACACTGGGCATTAGCCTGATGGCCAGTCCGGGCCAGGATGAGAATTCAAGCAGAGTTGTTTTCATCTAAGTATAAATCTTTTCAAAACAAGTTCTGCAATAGCAGAATCTGAGGTTTCAATCTCTAGAGCAGGGGTGCCCAAAAGGTAGATCCACAGATGTTGTAGAACTACAGCTTCCATGATGCTTTGCATGCCTTTAGAATCACTAAGCATCATGCAAGCTGTAGTTTCAAAACATCTGGGGATCTACCTTTGTGTGGAAGTACTTTTTACTTTTTTTTTTTTTTAAATTGTCAATTGAGGCAGTGGTATTTTCATTCCAATCAGAGTTCATCTTTTCTAGGAAGTTGGGTAACAAACTCTTTGTGACATCCCCCAAATTTTTCACATTTCTCCTTGAGACATGCCCAGGACAGTTCAATATACACTCTCTTTTAGTAGAATCCATTTGAACCAATCATGTGGAGATATCCAGGAAAGGTAAGGGTAGTAGTTTTGAAGTTGTTCTTTTCCTGTTTAGTATATACATCGTCGGAAATAATTTAGTGATGTAATATAGCCCAAGAGTAGCCAAAAGGTAGAACCCTATTCGTGCAGGATTGTATTTATGAGCAGTGTTTGTGCGTTTCAATGTATTCATTTTTTTGTATATAGTATAAGTGTAATGCAATGGTGTACTTGTGTGTAGTGTTTGCGTTTTAATGCAGGGGTGTGTTTGCATCTAATGTTTGGTCATGGAATATATCATGAGTAAGGCATCAAAAACAAAGATGACATTATACAACCTAAATGGCATAAACTAATGCTCAAAATTACAATATTTAGTGCAAAATGTTGTCTTCTATTCATCCCCTTTACTGATACGCAAGAGGTTCTAAGCAGCCGTTAACTAACTTTGAAAAAAAATAGCAGCATTTTTTTTACTTTCCATCAATTCGGGTTAGGGGAAATGGGATACTCATTCTTATTCATAATTTTATTCGACTATCTCTAATCAATTTTCTTACCAGCCTCCATAGATTCTGTTTTGACTGGCTCAACTACGTGCGTGGAAGAAGAAGCCCACTGTGAAGTAATTGAAAGAAGTTTTGAGGCTACTGAGGTCAAGGTTGGGTTAATGGGAATGTTGAAGTCAGGAATTAGGGATGGAATATTAGAGGAAAGGAAGTAGGAATACCAGGCAGCAAAATGGTCAAGGAAGAGAAGAGGGGAACCAGGGCGACGATAAATAACCACAATATTTACAGAGATGGGTTTGAACATGCGAGTTGCGTGAACTTCAAATGAGGAGAAACCAGAAACCCTACACCGCCACACTTACTGTCAAAATGTCTTGGATTGTGAGTAAACTGAAGACCACCAGATGATAATGAGGCAAGGTAGCAATGTAAGAGGGAGAGGCCACGTTTCAGTGAAAGCAAGTGTGTTTAGGGAGTATGAGTATTGTACTGTATTCATTTTAAAGTTGTGAGTTTCTTTGGTTTTCAGAGATTTGTTTTTTCATATATTATTATCTGCGTTGTGCTGCTGCTTGTTGTGCTGGCTAATAAAATATCTGCTTAGATTTTGAGGTGTTCTATTGAACACAGTTTCCAGCATTTTTTTGTGCAGTATGAATTAAAGGAACACTCCGCGAACCCACAACTTAACAGGTTAAACTGTTCAAAAATGGTTTAATCTCAAAGTGTGTGTGTTCCAGCACCACATAACTCTTCCCTTCTGTCCTTCCACTACCTAAACTCCAAGATAACGGAAGGATGAGGTAGCGGCCCCACTGATTGTCTTAGAGCGGTCAGCTGAAGCTCTAAGGCAGTTAGCAGCTCCCCATTCATAAATTGGTCTAGACCCTTGAGCGGCGGGCGGGGGCCATAATGATAATGAGGGGGGGACCTACTGTCCTCACCCCTGGGTGGCGGGTGGGGGCCATAATGATAATGGGAAACAATATCTGTGTGGACTGGCTGACTATAGGTAACGTAAAGACTGTGCACTGTGCAAATGCTCTTGTTGCTTCGGACTCTCTACCATGTCCCCCTTCAGCTACTCTTACTACACATGAAAGCGAAGGATTAGCATAGGATATGTGTTTTCTTATAAATGCATCCTGTGAGTTTCCCTCCAACATGTATGTACGTAGCGGGGAATGTAGTGCATCTAAGAGAAAAGAACTTACCCCAATTCTGCCCCCAATAACGACAGACACTGAATATTGGATGAAACAGGCCACAACATTTATTAAACATACAACTGTAGGACTCATCCGAACTTTATTAACCTTCAATTCAAATATAAATAAGCACATAAATATATATACATAAACCATAACTTAATGTCAGGATCGTATCCTGACAACTATGTTTTATCTTCATTTATTTATGTTCCTTTAAAAGAAGTTCCAGCTCTCCACCACTAGTGGCCTCCCTAGCCACTAGTCACCTCAGTCCTCACCTGGCTAGGACTAATTACAGGTCCTACAAAAGGCCATACCCGAGAATACCAGTGGGATTTACATTGAAGTTGGTGATTTACCTGAATCACTTCATATCCTGGCTCCTGTGAACCTGCTCCTAACATTAACCTGCTCCACCCTTACCTATATTTCAAACCAGCCTGCCTCTGATACCAACCTGCCTTTGTTACAATCCTACCTGGAGATCACAGACTTTCTTTATTATTTGCAAGTATCCTGTTTTGTGGCATATTGCCTTAATTCTGTTTTTTTCTCAAGTTTCATAATATGTCTTAAAGCACCAATAAAGTCTCAAATTACAACCCTGGCCAAAGTCTCCTATCTGACCTGCTAAAGATCATCACACTTAACATTTAAATTACCACCTATTGCCCTACAGCCTTTAACTTAAATAACTGTCCTTGCCAACAAACTTAACCAGGTGCCTATGCACCAAAACTTGCCCACTGGGCTTTCGCCTCCCCTCTTGTCCAAACCTAAATTCCTTTTTTCTTTAAATGCTCACCACCACCGGCTTTTAGTTTGTTGGGCATGTCCAAGTCGGTAACTGAAAGGTTTACCCTACAGAGCAGGGGAGGTTGAGACCCACCTTGGCCATCTCCTGACATTCCATCTGATACTCCCCAACCCTGTTGGCAAAGATGACAGAAACAAAAAGAGGGTGGGTGGCAAGTTGTTTGCTGGCCAGAATCCCAAAAGGCACTGAGGTAAGATCATCCCTGCCCCACTACAAACCCATAACCACTCCCCTAAACACATACAGCCAATCACCAGCACCATCCCCACACTCATACATGTGCCCTTGTCCGTTTAGCTGTGCTGACTCCCCAGGGCCTCCACCAGGTACATGATAACTGTGAAATATAACTGTTTTAATGTTTTCTGCCGATAAGATTCTGTAATTAGGTTCATCCTAATAGTCAGCTGCAGGCCCAATGAGCTCTTTATCTGGCCCCCGAGTTTAGGCACACAAGCTCAAAATGTTTTGCCATCTGATTTTTAATCTTTGACCTACTTCTTTCTCAAACATAGTGGTAACTTGAAAAGGTGTAGGTATAAATAGACCTCTAATTAAAAAAGGGGTGGAGTGTTACCCTCAATTATCTTAACAAGCAAGTATACAAGTGCTTATTAAGTCAATTGGTAAAACCTAACACAACCATATGCTAAATCATGTGATAAGACATGTGAACATGTGCAAAACATAAACAAAGTGCCAATAGCAAAGAATGCAAAAAATAATTTGAGTGCACAATGTAAAGTGCTACTTATTCAATATTGTGTAACAATAAATATACTACATTTACATAATCACATGTTGAAAACCATCTGATGTGAATGCTGCTATTTAAATGCAAAATGCTATAAATTGTGCAAAAAAATAAACTGCTAATAATTTAATTCTGGCTCCATAAATTGCAATAAATAAACTGTTAAATAATTACACTTAGTATTATATGTATGCCTGATTTCACAAACTGTGCAAAACTGCTATATAATACATACTGGTTTCACAAACTGTTAAACAGTTTAACTCTAGCTAAGCTTACTAGGATTGCTGGATGCTGGTTACATGTACTATTTAACTGAACATGCTAAAACTTGGGGCAACGTTTCTTGTACTTTACTAAAACCAAAGTGGGTTCTACCTCTAGGCTTCCACTTCTCCCTGGTGTCATACCCCGCGGTCCAATCTGTAAAGATAAACAAAAGAAGAGGAACAATCAAAGACACATACTCAAGTATCAATCCCTGTTCATGCCAGACAGTTCAAAAGAGTTAAATTCCCTCATCCTTTCTCTTCAAAGGACCACTATAGTGCTAGGAAAACAAACTTGTTTTCCTGGCACTATAGGGTCATTAGGTACACCCCACCCTCAGGGCCCCCCTCCCACAGGGCTGAATGGGTTAAAACCCCTTCAGCCACTTACCTTTCTCGAGCGCCGGGCTCCCTCTGAGCTGGTGAACTCTGCACCCCCTGCCGGTGTCAGATCCGCGTGCGCATTCAAACCGCCCATAGGACGTCCAGCGTCTTCTCACTGTGATTTTCACAGTGAGAATCGCGGAAGCGCCTCTAGTGGCTGTCAGTGAGACAGCCACTAGAGGCTGGATTAACCCTCAGTGAAACATAGCAGTCATGGAGCTGAAGTGATCTGGGTGCCTATGGTGGTCCTTTAATATTGTTATTCTATCCCCACTTCTCATAGGAAAGGAAACCTGCTCAATAACTTGAAACAACAGTTGTGCAACACTGTGACAAGCTACAAATTTATTTTGGTACTGACAAATCCATGTCGACAGTTCTAATAGTGGATTTGTGACTGGAGATTTGAGCTCGAAATTTTTGCATCGTTTTCCCCACCTACACTATTCCACAAGGGTATTTAACTATATATCAGTGATGGCGAACCTTTTTGAGCCCGAGTGCCCAATGTGTCAACACGGCAATTAAACCTGAATAATGAGATTTGAGTTTAGAAAAAAACAACTCGTACAGTTGTCCGAACTAATTAACATCTTTTGTTTTAAAAGAACACAACAACAAAGTTCAATGATTCAAATTTTAAATTATATAAATGATAGATAAAATTAAGCTTATATTTATTAGTATCTCCAACAAATGCAGTGCATGCATACATACAATAAATACACCCAGACTGCTGAACACATTCTCACACCGACACACACACAGACTACTAAATACATGCACACACAGACTGCGGAATACATGCACACACAGACTGTTAAATACATGCACACACAGACTGCTGAATACATACACAAACTACTGAATAAATACACAAACTGCTGAATATACACACACACAGACAGACTGCTGAATACATGCACACAGTCTATGGAATACATACACACAAACACGCACACAGACTGCTGAATACACACACAGACTACTGAATACATACAGACTGCTGAATACACACACACATTCTGCATTGAGGGGTGCAGTGTATGTGTTTGTGTGTATGAGTGTGGAGTGCTGTGTGTACGAGTGTGGAGTGCTGTGTGTGGGGGGAGGGTGCATGGTAAAAACATTAAAAAAAGATACATAAAATATTTATCCCCACATCCTTCTTCCCTTTGGTGAAGGAGTGGGGGATACAGCCAGCCCTGGGGGTCTGGTGGTGGTAAGTTTGTGCCTGGCTGCAGCTCTCCTGTCCTCCCGAGCAATTCTGTGTGGAGTGTTGCCATTGGAACGCGCGGCAACGCTCCACACAGATTGCTCGCAGGAGGACAGGAGAACTGCTTCCCAGATCCCTCCCCCTGCTTCCAGGTCCTCCCGACACGAAAGCAGAGTAGGCTCCTGTTTGGGGCAGGCAGGTGCCTACTCTGCATTGCTGCCGACTAGTGCCAGCAGCCCCCTCCCCTGGCCGCGTTCCCATGGCCGCGTGCCCATAGAGAGGGCTCGGCGTGTTACCTGTGGCACGCGTGCCATAGGTTCGCCATCACTGCTAGATATATTATAAAGGAAGATTTACATGTGAAAAAACCTTTGGCCTTATACATCTTGCCACTTTGTAGATGTACAAACGTTGTCCCCTTAATCACATTAATCACATTATTACAAGCTGCACACCCTGAGCACGGAATGTTTGCCAAAAAAGGCATGTCTGGGTTTGGTTTCTGTCCTGCAATCTGCACTCACTAAAAAGTTACCCAGAGACATTCCTCTCTTAAAGGCTACTCTAGGAAGGTTCTGGAATTCTTCCATTACAGGAAGGCTCCTACAAAGAATGAACCAATACTTGCGCAAAACATTCATAACTACAGAATTGCAAGTGCCAAAATTAGACACACGCGTTAATCACTTCTTTTGAATTTTACAATTATGGATCAGAGTAGAATTTCTATCAATTTCCTTTAATTTAATTCTATATCAAGGAGTTCTTTTGGATAGCACCTCAGTTAAAATTTCCAGGCCATTTCAACTGGTCTCTTTTCCACTTGTTCATCATTCCATACCAGTCTTCTGACTCTTAAAAATTGAATCCTAGAAATCGACTTAAATGTGATCTCAGGTTGGGAACTATTATAGGGCAAAATATTATTTATATAGGTCTTTTTAACAAAAATAACCACACCTGACGTATCTCCTTCCTTGGTAAGCAATTTGGAGAAAATCTAAATTTATTGTAAACTTAATTGTAGGTTTACAATCAACACATGACACTTAAGTAATTATTTGCTGTTGCACTTTATCTATTGGCACTTTGTTTACTTTTTCACATGTAACATGTGACTGTGTTCACATGTCTGATCACATAAAGTAGCATATAATTGTGTTGTTGGGTTTTATCTTTGACCTACTAGGCACATGTATACTACAATAAGATAATTGAGGGTGTCACTCCACCCCTTTGTCAATTAGAAGTGTATTTATACCTACACCTTTGAAGTAATCACTATGTTTGAGAAACAAGTAGGTCAAGGTTAAAAATCAATAATTCATAGATTTTGCTAATTTCATGTAAAGTCATAATTTTATTAAAGACCTTTTTTCAAGTTCCATTCTTGTTTATTTTGAAAGCAATTGGATCACTTTCAGGTCATCTTCATGGGTTTTGCACACTTTCTGTGGAACTAAAGGTCTAGGGCAGTGATGGCGAACCTTTTTAAACCCGAGTGCCCAAACCACAATAAATGCCAACTTTTTTTCCCTCACAGTGCCAACATGGCAATTAAACCTGAATACTGAGGTTTACGTTTAGAAAAAACAACTCGTATAGTTGTCCAAACTAATTAACATCTTTTGTTTTAAACACAACAGAGAGTTCAATGATACAAATTGTAAATGATAGAAATAATATAAAAATTAAGCTTATATTTATTAGTATCTCCAAAAAAAATGCAGTAAATACAATACATACACACCGACTGCTGAATACATACACACACCAACACACACACAGACTGCTGAATATACACACAGACTACTAAATACACACACAGACAGACTGCTGAATACATACACACAGTCTGCTGAATACATACACACAGTACGCTGAATACATATGTTTTAGACCAAACCAAGTGTTTGCTTGAATATCTGCTCCTGTCCAGATTTTAAAGTAAAAATGCGTGCACGCTGAAGAAATCACACTGACAACAAAATTCAGTTAAATGAAAGCTTCAAGTGTTTACTTGGGGGCAGCAAGCCCCTTATAAAGGCAAAAGGAGTGTACAATATATGGAATGCAAATTTTATTGGTAATTGCTTAAGTGTTTTATCTTGATGGACTTCCTACAGGGTGTGAGGTCATCATCCTGGGTGCAGCTCCAGAAGGAGACGCCATCTTGTTACATGAGGTTTCTTGGTCGATGGGAGGGGGTGCTCTAGCAGCCATTTTGAGCAGTGAATGAGCACAGAAGAATATAGTAAATAGACATTTTACTAACATTTTCTATCCATCACACATACACACAGTCCACTGCATACATGCACACAGACTGCTGAATACACACAAACTGCTGAATATATACAGACTGCTGAATACACATACAGACAGACTGCTGAATTTACACACACACACACGCACACAGAATGCCGATTACACACAGACTGTAGCCCATGGATCAGCGTAGCTAAGAGGAATAGGCCTTGACAGAGCCAGGAGGTAGGCATAGCAGCCACAGGAATTTAGTGACAGCTAGCATGCTGGGTAGGGCGGAACCATAAGGGGAGTATTTATACAGGCCATTATATGAAGTGGCCGTTTTAACTGAAGCTTACCTGTCAGTTGTAAAAGCTGCCTGCCCTGGAGGGAGAAGGCAGCAGCATGGAGGCAGCATAGAATAACAGAAAAGTATTGAGGCAGGAGGCAGCATGGAGGTACAGGAGAGGCTGGAGTGAGCTGCTGCTGCATGCTCACTCCCATCAGCCTCAGACAGAACTCCAAGCAAGCCACCATCCTGGACACAAAGGTTGTGGCAGAAATCGTGTCTGGAGGCTGCAGGAGCAGCTGGGGGCCCCGAGCACATCTGCCTCCACCCCCATGCGGCGACGGAACAGAGGCCGATAAGGAGAACGAGGCCGCCCCAGCGGCAGCCCGGGAGTGACATCAGCAGTTCGGCGGCGCAAGAGCCTGTCAGGAGGCGGCAAGGGGACGGCTGAAAACGAGGTCGGAAAGCAGGCGGGAGTTGGAGGGCGGCCGGTGCCGCCTGTTCGATGCGGCGCCGGTCAGGCGAGGTGGCAGGTCAGGATGAGGCCACACAGGAAGAGCGCCCCCTGCCATAAGGCGGGGGCGCGGGAAAGCACGAAGGACAGCGGAATCCAGCATGACATGATGGCCGCCGGGCAGGGAGACAGAGGAGAGAGCGGCAAGAGGCGTCGTGGTGAATCTGCCCCTGGTGGCATACCTGAGGGACAGGGGGGAATGATGCAAGGGGCCAGCAGTGTACAAGCAGTCTCCCTTCCACCCCCCAATGGGCAGGCGGCGGGGGTCCAGGTCGGCGGGACACAGACGGAGGCGGCCCTGGATGGGGCCAGGGTCAGGTCAGAGGTGAAGGAAGGGGATAGTGAAAGCAGCAGGCGGAGTCTTCACAGGTGCAGCAGAGCAGCTATGGAGGGGAAGGCCAGCAACCAGGATTAATTAAAGGGGCCACAAGTGGATGAGGCGGCCGGGGAGAAGCCAGGTACTGCAAGCAGAGGTCAGAAGAGAGGATAAGGACAGGTAGAAATGGACACAAGGGACAGAGGCAAGCGGGAGCCCCTAGGGGGGCGTTCTCAGGAGCAGGAACACAGGAGGAGTGTCAGCAGGTGTGAGTATGGGAGGGAGCAGCACAGGGACAATGAGAGGCACAGCAGCAGCAGGAGGTCGGATGAGGGATGGAGGAGCAGGTGAGGAGCCCGTCAAGAAGTCGGTGTGGTAGGAGGAGGTCCAGTTCCTGGGAGAGGAGGAGGAGGTCTCAGTGCAGTGCTTCAGCTTCGTCTGGCAGGATTTCACTAGGGCAGAGGCGTGACGCCTGCAGCCTGGAAGGTCAGGCAGCAAGAAGGAGCAGAGATTAGGATGACAGAACAGATCGCAAGGAGGAAGGGTTGGTAAGGCTAGATCAGAACAGACTACCCAGGTTATCTTCTCCGAGCAGGTCGAGGAGTGTTACTCATATGGACTTGAGGCGGGACCAGTGCGGACAGGCATCCACCGGATACTCCAGGGCCTGGCAAGGTGGACGGAAGGACAGCGCAGACTGGGGTTCGGGCGGTGAGTCAATAAACACACTCTGGGAAGCTTTTTTAAATTGCAAAAATCATTTTAGAGTCATGATTAAGGAAAAAAGGGGCCATCCCCGCGGTGCTGAAGGGTGGGGTCACTGGAGGGCGGTCGGGAGGCAGAGGTTAGGGCGGTGGTGATGGCGTGACGGGTAAGGGAAGAGGATGCGGTACTAGTACCGGGGACATCCGACGGGACAGGAGAACAGTTAGATGTGAGGCAATATTCCAGGCGCAGAGCGACAAAATGGGCACGTGTCCTTCGCGGCACCATTGGGGGGTCACTTGGAGGAGGAGGATAAGATTTGATTAAGGGGATTTGTAAAAAAATTTCCTGTCTTCCGCTCGAGGAGTTCCTTGATTTAAAAGGGGACGATAGGAAGGAGGCCGGGAAAGAGGAGGAGAGAAAAGGCGGAGGTATCGCAAGATACTGAAGACCTTGAGAATTGGCTTAGGGCTTTTGTATCCTAGTAGGCGTAATCGAGGTAAGGCGCCCGGTTCCTAATGATGGTGCAGGAAATGCGCTCTTTCTGGGGTCTGCCGGCGCACCCCCAGGAGGTGCGGTGCTGGCAGGACAGAAGAAATGTCAATGCGACTGGGGACCGTTGGGTAGGCTTGGATACGGGTGTTCCGGAGGCGGTGGGAGTCACGGTGTCAACTGACTTGTCAAGAAAGGAAAACCTAAGGCAGGAGGGGTACTCGCCAGGGCTTCAGCCCCGCGTTTGCTCTCGGAGCGGCACCGGTGATAATCAGTGCGTTGCTGCCGTGGCTAAGGCAGTAAGCCACCCATGAAGGCGCTAGTTTTATGGCTGGGATTGTTGTTTTTTTTTTTGCCATTTCAAATCCGTGGGGGAACATCTGGGATTGGTTCGCGAGTGGTCACGCGAGGAAGCCCAGTTGGGGGGATGGCGGGTCCGTTACATCCCCGCCATTAGCGGAGCTGTGGGTGTCTCCGTGGGGGGTGGTCCCCTAGAAAGGGGCGGGCAAATTCCGTCTGATACAAAACTTATCGCACCCGAAAGGGGCATCGGTAAATGAGGACATCGACGCGGACCTGTTCTGTATCTTAGGCATCATTCGGCCTTTTCATCGAGTTGGTTCGGGGGAGTGGGACGCGTTTGATTATTGGTGACCCTTCCATCTTTTGGGTTGCATGTTTGCAGGTAACCTCTGCAGGTAACCTCTGCTTGCCAAGGGGCTGTTCCATTTCATGTTCCTACTTCGAGAAGTTGGTTCCGTATGGGAGTGGGGGGTGAAAGAGTAATCAGGAAGGGGTTCCTTAGTACATTATCTGGAAGATAGCTTGCTGTGTGGGCTCGGCTGGGCCGGGCCTTTGTGGACATACCTTACGGTCACGGGAATCCTACCGCACGTCTTTGCTTGGGCTGGAAATTGTTAAGGTGGTAGGAGATTGTCGATTGTCTAGGGATCAGTTGACTGCACTTCGGGAGTTCAGGACGAAGGTTCGCAGGTCCAAGAAGGTCACGCTGAGAAATCACAGTTGTTCATAAGGCAGTTTCAAGTTCGCATGTCGGGTTAGTCGCGAGGGATGGGTCTGTAGCCGTTTCATGGCGAAGGCTACTTGTGGAGCCTTTGCGGGTGGTATTGAGTTGTTCACGGATGCCTCTGGGAACATAGATTCCGGGTCATACCTGGAAGGCAGGTGGAGCGCGGAGCGGTGGTGGGAGGCATGAAAGGTAAGTCCTCTCATTCGAAGTTGGCATCTTTTGAGTTATTTCCATTCGGAGTGGCCATGGCTCTAAAAGGTGAAGGATTAAGGGACGAAAAGTCGTAATTCACGGACAATACGGCGGAGTTCATGTGGTTTACCATCCAGCCAGGTCCTCGGTTCAGGAGGTACGCCGATGGCAGTGATTCGTATCCCTGTGTAGGTCATTTAATATCGGATGCGGGCCTGCCATGGGCCTGGTTGGCGGAAGGTAGGAGCTGATTACTTGGCTCACATACAAGGGAACAAGCTGCGAATGGCGGCCCCAGGGGGCGCGGGAGTAGGGACAGGCCGGTCTGGAGGAAATGTGGCAGCTCGAGACGCCATGCTTGCAGGATTGATACGGAATCCTATGGCACCGGGCACGGGGACTGCCTATGTGAAGGTTTGGGAAATGTGGGGAGGCGGCAGAATGATGAGGCGGTTGGTTTCACTGGGGGGTCCCAGTCAAAGGAGGGGTGAAGGGATACCTTGAGGTATTGTTCAGCGTTAGCTCCATCAGCAATGGACAGGAGCTTGGCGGCATTGGCGTAAAGGTTCAAACTGACTGATTGGGAGGAAGTGACGGAACGTTGTCACGTCCATCAGGCATCACAGGTCTTACGGAGAGGTATGAAATATGTCGGTGCCGGGTGGCTGGTTTCCTTGGGTAACGCAATGTCTGGTGGGCATGCTGAGGGTGGTGTGTTACTCTACTTTTGCGGTGAGTTTGTTTGCGGTGGCCTTCTCGGGGGCTTGGGGCAATTCAGATTGGGGAGCTGGTGAGTGCCTTTCGGGCGGGTGTTGGGGGGTTCTATACTTGGTTGTCGAACCTCAGTCGGTTAAGGTAACGATTCGGTAGGGTTGTACAAGAACGGATGTGTCTGGTAAAGGAGGTTTGGTAAAGCTATATTCCCTGCCGGGGTCAGGGGTATTGTAGAATATTGCATATTCTATGTTTCTATTGATTGAATAAATGAATGTGTGGATTGGCATAAGTAACAGATGGTATAAGTCACAAGGCTTTCTTTGTCCGAGAGCTCTGGAATGTGGATTTGGGGGTTTTGTCCTTATATGGCTAGAGTTAAACGCTGACGTTAGTATGAGCACTTCTATATAGTAACTGGACAAGGAGACAGGGGGGCTCTCTCTCTTGGCTCTTGGCTTGGCTCTCTCTGGCTCTCTCTCTCTCGATGTAAAAATGTAAGAATGTAAAGAAGTCCAGCAATTACCATCTGCTGTTGAATGTCCATTATCCTGTAACATCATAACAACATATTATGTATCCGTAAGAATAAACCTGAAGAAACCGTAAGTCAGATTGCGTATTAGTACTTTTCAATAATATAGACATATATTATTGGGGCGAGCCTGACCCAAAAGAAGAAATATATATATATATATAAAAGACTTATTCAACTAAAGAAAAACACAGCCAGTTATTACAGGTATGTCCGGAGTCAAGCACATCACGCTACTTGGAGTTTCGCCCGGACATCCCCGGTGCTTACTGGTAAAAGGGGATGGATCGGCGCTGTCACGATTCAATTCCTGCAGAGGTTTGTTCGGAGGGGTTTGACAATGTTGGGTTTGGATCCCGGTCACTTTGGGGCCCATTCTTCCCGGATTTGTGTTTGGGGCTATGCCTTGTCGCTAATTACTTTCGTTTCAGGTTTCGTGACATGGTTGGTCTGCGCATCTAAGGGGCGCAGAAGGGAGCCGCGGTTCAGGTCAAGTGCAACTGGGCTTTCCGTTGGAATTGGTGGAGCTGGAGTGGTTTTGGTTTTCGGGGGTTTTGGTGGCAAGGCATTAGTGGAGAAAATTTTCCGGAAGGTAACAAGGGGTACTGTCCAGGACATTCTGGTAATCCGCAAGGATATCGGCATGGTCCCGGAAAAGGAATTGATCAGGTGGAGGCAGAGGGATGTGGACCGTCTATGGGAGCTGGCCATAGGTGTGGTGGTAGTGCGGTCCGAGATGGTTCCTCGGTTACATTGGAGACATACTAGGTACCCGGCTGCAGTGGCTCGGTGTCGAGGACGAATTAATAAAAAATTGATGGCGGTATTTATCGGATGTGGGGGCAGTGAGACACAATGAATTGGGAGGCAAGCTCCCTGGGTACACCAGGGGGGATGTGGTACGTTTTCGGATGTAAGGTGTGATCTGTTTAAATTAGGCCTTCAGGAAGGCATTCAACAGGCCTTATTCCGGTGTGATGGGGGTCGCTCAGGAGCTTTAGGTGTCAAGTCCTGAGCAGGGGGAAGGCCTGGTTAAATCAGAGGGTAGATGGAGGAGAAAGTGGGCATCCTGAGGTTTAGTGTGGATTGGGCAGTGTTGCACGTGGTTGGTAGGTTCGAGCCTGTCGGTGGCTCTGAACCTGGGGGTGTGGTGGTGTCTTGGTACACCTTACACTGGAACTGGTGGGTAGCGGTGTCTTGGTACACCCCTACAATCGAGCCATGTTTCTCGATTGAAATTAGATTTTATTTAGTTCTATGGGAGAGACCATTAGGCTCCATAATTTGTACGAGATGTTGAAGAAGGCATCCTGCTATAACATTAAATGAGGAGAAACAGAAATAACTTTACAAAAACATCCATATTAGAAGAGTGCTTCTAACAAAGTGAATCCCAAATGGGCATAGCGCAGGCTAATCCAGACACTGGAGATAGGAACCAAGGTATTCTTGGGCTTCCTAACCAGCAAACTGGGTGCCAGCTTTGGGTAAATTAGCTATTTAAAAAAAGTAATAAATAAAATATATACTAGTACATGTTTACATTAAAAATGTATAAGGGGAACATCCTCTATAGTGGCACATGGGTGATGATATGTAAACTAACATGGTATCCATACCTTATTGTATATAGAAATGTAATGGAGATATATTGTTCTTTTGGAGGTGGGGATTTAGATCTAGGCAGTAAAAAGTTATATATATATATATATATATATATATAATGTGCTGTTTAGTGGAACTATTAGGATTACAAGCTAGACCTGAGGATTTAGTTCTAGGCAATGGGAATGATGTATCGAAGCTGTTGGTTGAACTTTTGGGAGCAGTATTGTCTTTACTCAAAAGTACTTCTTTTACTATTTTATAAAGTGGCAAACCTCATAATCGGCGTTTAAACCATAAGGAATCAAAGTTTTAAATTAAATATAAATTTCATCTCCTCTGTGCCCAATTTTTTCACATAATTTCCCCCTCTCCAATCTTTTTTCACCTCTTTGATAGCACAAAAAAGTAGACCTTCAGGGTTCTGATTGAGCATTTGTTTAAAATGTAGAGAAACGCTGTGTGTTTCCACCCGGTTTTTTAATGTTCCTAACATGTTCGGCAATTCTATCTTTTAACTGTCTAATAGTTCTGCCTACATACAGCAGGTTACATGGCATTTTAACATATAAATCACCCCTCTTGAGTGGCATGAGGGGTGATATATATGTTAAAATGCTCATGTAACCTGCTGTATGTAGGCAGAACTATTAGACAGTTAAAAGTTAGAATTATTGTGTATATATATTTTTATTGTGTCAATATTTTTACATTTATGAGACACTTTTTTGCCCAATAATTTAGAAAATTTAGAATAATTATCATCCCGTTGGATGGACTGAGTAGACCAAAGCTGATCAGTATGAGGAGTAGTAGGCATTTGGAAAATCTCCTTAAGAGCAGATTAAGCTTAAAGAATAGCCTGTGTAATAGATTTCGATAACGTATTGGACAAAACATCCATAGTAGAGTAGGTAGCCTGCGTAACAGTCCTCTGGTATAGATTGACCAGACTGGGAGGTTTTTAAATTAGAAACTATATTCTCCTCTGCAGAAGAATAATCAACCACACTTTGGCCAGCAGGTGGCAAAATGAGTTTGGCAACAGCGTCAAAAGTTATGAGGGAGAAAAAAAAGCTAAAATAGGGATAAAATAAATTACACAGACAGAAAACCAAATATATTCAGACATAAACATAGTAAAAACCAGCCTTAATAATAGCCAAAAAGGAATTGCCCATTAAACAAGCTGAACTGCCATCTACCCCTAAAGACTCCTGAACACACAGATGGCTTTCCAGCAGTTCAGGAAAAAGCCTTAAGTGATTTGCGTGCTCCTCCAATCAAAACAAACGCTGTGCGGCTATCAGGGCAACATAGAAATAAAGCAGGCTCCAACAAAATGGCCACAGCCGGTATTACACATTAATCGTGCAGGTGTGCAACCTTTCCAAAGTGGCCGACTGGTCTTGAGCGCAATTGGCAATTGCGAGACCAAAGAGCTACAATACTAAGCAAAGGGAAAAAAATAAGAGATAAATTAAGACAAATAAGTGCCACAAAATGGCACATAAAGAGCTACAGATAATAGGCAATTAAAGATTATGGGAAGAGAAAGAATAAATAAATAAATAAATAAATAAATAGCTGAAAAATGGAACTTAAAAATTAAAAACAGACAAGTAAAATTGTAAATAGATAAAATGAGGAAAAATTTGTAATACGAAAATTATATTAACAATAATAAATAGAAATACCCAAAGTAAACTATATTCTTTTTGCAATGCAAAACAATGTAGAACAAAGGGGAAAAAAACAGTAGGAAAAAAATAAAATAAAAAATATTTATTAATAATAGATCATAAATAATAAGTCGGTGAAAGCAGTAAAATTTTAATTAACCAAAGCAATACTTCTACAGAAAAGAAAGAGGACTTAGAATGTTCTCATGGTCTTTTATAACATGGCATGTGGTTTTTATTTGGTCAGCTGTTTAAAATTCTCTCTCATTTACCTCTTCATTTCCTCTATACTCTATACTTATTTAGCCATCACTTCCAAATTTCCCCTGCTACCTCTTGTCTCAGATCCCCACGGTATCCTTTAGATTGTAAGCTCATGTGCTTTCTAGCTATGTGCTTTGTATAAATGGCTAGATCTCAGCTTACAGGCAGGGCCCTCTCTACCTTCTGTATTTGTCTGTGTATATTGTATGTTCTCCACTAATTGTACAGCGCTACGGAATCTGTTGGCACTTTATAAATACCAGTAATAATAATAATAATAATAATAATAATGTCACCGTTATATTTTTTTTACTTCAATTTCCTTCATTATTATTGTTCTCTTTGCTGCTCTCTCTTTGCTGCTATTTAAATTAAAGTAATATAAATGCATAATGAAAGCCTCCATGTCTTGCAATAAAATTAATTTCCCACAGTCAGTGTTGAATATATTCTATAAAATATTAAACATGTCACTGTCATTAGAACGCTTTAGTTGAGGTAGAGAGACTTTCATTACAGGAGCACATATTAATGATTCACTAATCTGTGTTCCCTTTTTCAGTTTAAAGGACCACCAGGCTCTTGGGGTAGGAAGGGGTTAAACGCTTACCTTTCTCCAACACTGTGAATGAGACAGCCACTAGAGGCTGGATTAACCCTAATGTAAACATAGCAGTTTCTATGAAACTGCTATGTTTTCAGCTGCAGGATTAACCCTAGATGGAACTGGCACCCTGACCACTTCATTGAGCTGAAGTGGTCTGGGTGCCTATAGTGTTCCTTTAAGAGAGAGAATATGAGAATGTCTCAGCTTCACAATTATGATTACATAAGACTCAGGTGGGAGAATCTTGAGATGGTGCCTGACTCTTATACTCACTCACAGTATATAAGGACAGGTTCAGCAAGTGGACTCAAACTGTTACAGATGTAGTAGAGTCAGGGGGGAGTTTTTGTTCTTTGTGACATTGTGTTTCCAATTGACAATTGAAATGTTTCCTCTCTAAATAAGGAGGTGAGTGTGAAAATTAAAGGGACACTCTATGCACCATAACCACTGCAGCACTAGTTCAGCAGCAAAGAACCTGTTACCGCAGGCTCAGCAGTCTAAGATAAGGCATTGTTTACACTGCTGCCTAACACTTGTAGTGGCTGCTACTCAGACAGCTAGAGGGACTTCTTGGATGTGGTGAAGATGGGTAGAGCTAGTACGTGCATATTTTACATATATCTCCATAGTATACAGCCTTATTGGAATAGACCTACAGGAAGAACTACTACTACTGCATTGCTTTCGTATTATTTACAGTTGTTTTTCAAATTTAGATACAATCTATAATCACACTCCTACACTGGGGAATCCTATGCTTACACCAGGGCAGTCACAGCTGAAAGGAGACATTTAGGTGGTGGTCAAGTCGTATACTTGAAACTGTTGGTAGTCTAACAATAAACAAAATTCCTCAATAAACAAAATTACTCATACCTTTGTTTCATTCCAAGAGCTAGATAATATCCTGCCAAACATTTTTTTTTTTAAATTTAGAATGTTTAATTTTGCAATAAAGGATAAATTGGGGTTACAGAAAGGAAAAGGGGGGGGGAGAGAGAGGTAAATGATATAAAAAATACTGTTTATTCAATGAGACATTGTATAGTTTCCAGGTCCCACCTGCCAGCTGCCAGACAATTTTTATTCTGATACTTTGCGATCTCATCAGTTAATATTTACGTTTTGTGTTCCACAGCCTTACATTCTGCAGGTCAAATATGTATTAGTTAAACAACAAATGGCCTTGATATGATATTTTGGGCTAAACATTTTAAGTGATTTTTTTTTTCAAAATATTAAAATACCATAAATATATCGTATATGAAATATATGAAAACATTAAAATATTTTTGAAAATATTTAGGCATTTTCAAAGTTTATCTATAAATATTAAAATAAAGTCATTGTTACTAGCGAACACAAATATTTTTCACTTAACTTGGGAGATAAATCTGGGCTACAATTGGATTTTCTGCAGACTTTTCAAATAACAAAAACTGATTGATCCCTAGATAAGAGTCCCGAAATGCTGATTTTATTCACAGATCAAGTAAGAATAGACCAATAAAAGGGGGGAGAAGGAGTACAAAAAAATCTATATTTATAGAACTGGCATCCTACTAAATCTGAAAAATGTTCTATCTTTGGAAAGAAAATTATTCTGCCGATCCAAAATTCTAAGGTCTAGGTCTAGGCAAAGGTCTAGTACGGGGGTCAGCAACATATGGCAACGTGTGTCATGCATGGCACTCAAGGTGCTTTTGTAGGGCACTCCATGCTGCGCCACAAATACACTCAGAGTCCCCATAAACAGCACACAATCCCACAAGCAGCCTCTTACATGCAATACCACAAGCAGCCCCCATATACAGCCCACATTCATAGATTTAATACACACTACCACCAGCTACTCATGAACATATACAGTATAAAAGCCCACATACGCACAAAACGAATGCTACAAAGCAACTGCAGCACCCATAACAACACAAGCAGAATACGGCAACCTACATACCTCATTTTTTTTTTTTTAATGGGACTGGCATGCCAAGGAGGCTTCAAGATCTTGTTTTGACACAGTACTAAAAAGGTTGCCTACCCTGGTCTAGTATGTACTAGAAAATGGCTACAAACTATTTTGTATTTTAATTCTTTATTTATTAGATGTGAGAAAACTGTCACATGATATTTCAGTATCAATGTACGATATCATAAAGACAATAAGATGTGTATATTTGAGCTATTAAAACATTTAGATCTACAAAACTATTTTAAGGTGATATGTAGAGCCCTGCTGTATGTTATAAATCAGGGTGCACGTGCTCAAGGATGTGGGCAACCTAAAACTTATTTCCATATCTGGTGGATGTGCCCTATAATCTATCAGTCCTGATCCATGAATTGGTTTACTTAACAGTCCAGGGCCCACTGATAATCTGTTTCCACAGAGTAGAATTTTCAAAAGTCTCTAAAAATGTATTCACTGGCGGTATGATGCCTAAATCTAAACTCATTTTGCCACCTGCTGGCCAAAGTGTGGTTGATTATTCTTCTGCAGAGGAGAATATAGTTTCTAATTTAAAAACCTCCCAGTCTGGTGAATCTATACCAGAGAACTGTTACGCAGGCTACCTACTCTGCTATGGATGTTTTGTCCAATACGTTATCGAAGTCTATTACACAGGCTATTCTTTAAGCTCAATCTGCTCTTAAGGAGATTTTCCAAATGCCTACTACTCCTCATACTGATCAGCTTTGGTCTACTCAGTCCATCCAACGGGATGATAATTATTCTAAATTTTCTAAATTATTGGGCAAAAAAGTGTATCGTAAATGTAAAAATATTGACGCAATAAAAATATATATACACAATAATTCTAACTTTTAACTGTCTAATAGTTCTGCCTACATACAGCAGATTACATGAGCATTTTAACATAAATATCACCCCTCATGCCACTCAAGAGGGGTGATTTATATGTTAAAATGCCATGTAAACTGCTGTATGTAGGCAGAACTATTAGACAGTTAAAAGATAGAATTGCCGAACATGTTAGGAACATTAAAAAACAGGTGGAAACACACAGCGTTTCTCTACATTTTAAACAAATGCTCAATCAGAACCCTGAAGGTCTACTTTTTTGTGCTATCAAAGAGGTGAAAAAAGATTGGAGAGTGGGAAATTATGTGAAAAAATTGGGCACAGAGGAGATGAAATTTATATTTAAAGGACCACTATAGTGCCAGGAAAACATATTCGTTTTCCTGGCACTATAGTGCCCTGAGGGTGCCCCCACCCTCAGGGTCCCCCTCCCGCCCGGCTCTGGAAAGGGGAAAGGGTTAAAAACTTACCTTTTTCCAGCGCTGGGCGGGGAGCTCTCTGCTTCCTCTCCTCCTCTTCTCCTCCTCCTGGACTGAATGCGCACGCGCGGCAAGAGCTGCGCGCGCATTCAGCCCGTCGCATAGGAAAGCATTTACAATGCTTTCCTATGGACGCTTGCGTGCTCTCACTGTGAAAATCACAGTGAGAAGCACGCAAGCGCCTCTAGTGGCTGTCAATGAGACAGCCACTAGAGGAAATAGGGGAAGGCTTAACCCATTCATAAACATAGCAGTTTCTCTGAAACTGCTATGTTTATGAAAAAATGGGTTAACCCTAGCTGGACCTGGCACCCAGACCACTTCATTAAGCTGAAGTGGTCTGGGTGCCTAGAGTGGTCCTTTAATTTAAAACTTTGATTCCTTATGGTTTAAACGCCGATTATGAGGTTTGCCACTTTATAAAATAGTAAAAGAAGTACCTTTGAGTGAAGACAATACTGCTCCCAAAAGTTCTATACATTATTTCCAGGGCCGAATTAACATAGGGGCTGATGGAGCTACAGCTCCAGGCCCAGGCCCAGGCCCAGGCCCATGGAATAGGCCCATTTAAAAAAAAAAACACACTACTCTTAGGTTTGCCACCTGACTGGTATTTTACTGGCACAGCCGGTATTTAAGGGCTGCCTGGCCGTGCCGGTATTGCAGTAATACAAATGCAGGTATTTTTCTCAGTATAAACAGAGATTACTCTGCAATAGCAGCACCGGCCAGTAGGGGTCACTGTGTGTGTGGAGAGAGGCAGGGATACGAAGTTACAGCATATCCCTGCCTCTCTCTACTACTCACTGATCCGCGGGGGAGCAGCTACACAGCACAGAGAGTCCAGACAGCAGCTATACAGCTCAGGTAAGTGAGGGATGGGGGGAAAGGCAGCAGGGAGACATGGGGACACAGACACTAGGGGACACTGATATACTTGGGGACACTGGAAAACATAGGGACACTGAGACACTAGGGGACACTGTGACACATGGGGACGCTGAGACACATGGGGACGCTGTAAGACATAGGGACATTGGGAGAGACTGAGACATTGGGACACGGAGACACTGTCCTATGTCTCCCAGTGTCCCCATGTCCCCCAGCCAGTGTCCCTAGTGGCTGAGTGTCCACATGGCTCCCAGTTTCCCCTAGTCTTCCAGTGTCTGTGTCCCCATGTCTCTCAGAGTCCCCATGTCTTCCAGTGTCCCCATGTCTCCCAGCCAGTGTCCTCAGTGTCCCCGTGTCTCCCAGTGTCTGTGTCCCTATGTCTCCCAGTGTCCCCAAATGTCTGTGTCCCCATGTCTATGTCCACAAGTGTCCCCATGTCTCCAAGTGTCTGTCTTCCAGCCAGTGTCCCTAGTCTCCCAGTGTCCCCTAGTCTTCCAGTGTCTCCTAGTCTCCCAGTGTCCCCTAGTCTTCCAGTGTCTGTGTTCCCATGTCCCTTAGTGTCCCGAGTGTCTTAGTGTCCCCAAATGTTTGTGTCCCTATGTCTCCCAGTGTCTGTGTCACCATGTCTCTGTGTCCCTAGTGTCTCTGTGTCCCCATATCTCCCAGTGTCCCCAAATGTCAGTGTCCCCATGTCTCCCAGTGTCCCCATGTTTCTTAGTGTCCCTATGTCTCCCAGTGTCCCCATGTCTGTATTCACAAGTGCCCCCATGTCTCCCAGTATCCCCAAGTGTCTCAGTGCCCCCATGTCTCCCAGTGTTCCCGGGTCTCTGTGTCCCCATGTATTACTGTGTCCCCTAGTATCCTAGTGACATGGGAGACTAGGGGACTGCGTGTTATGGGCACACTGACACTGAGATACATGGGGACATACTGAGACATGGGGACACTGGGAGAAATGGGGAGACTTGCAAGACTGAGACACTGGGAGACAGGGAGACACTGGGAGCAATTCATCTATACAGCAGAATCAAACTGTGAGTAGTTTGATGGTGATTTTACAGAATTTTCTCTTATGTCACTCCTTGTGATTTACACCATGTGATGTCACTCATAACTAATTAATTATACAAAGGCTGGTATTTTTTTCCAAGAAAGTTGGCAACCCTAACTACTCTTTACATACTCTTGCTTAAAGGAACACTATAGGGTCAGGAAAACAATCATGTATTTCTGACCATATTATGTAAAAACCACCTTCTAGCCCCCCTGGCCCTCTCTTGCCTCCCTAAATATAGTGCAATATTACTTGTATTCAAGTCTGCAGCTGCTGGCTCTGCCTCTGAACTAACTCTGTCTGCGGACATAATCAGAAGTGGTGGTCTGAGCAAATTACAATGCTTCCCCATAGGATTGGCTGGGACTGTCAACTAGGCAGATCAGGGGCAGAGCCAGCACAAGTCAAACATAGCCTTGGCCAATCAGCATCTCCTCATAAAGATAAATTGAATCAATGCATCTCTATGAGGAAAGTTCAGTGTCTGCGTGCAGAGGGTGGAGACCCAGAAAGCACCTCTAGCAGCCATCTAAGGAGCGGCCAATGGAGTTATTTTCTCTGAAAAGACAGTGTTTACTGCAAAAAGCCTGAAGGGAATTATTCTACTTACCAGAACAAGTACAATAAGCTGTAGTTGTTCTGGTGACTATAGTGTCCCTTTAAGTTTGGAAGCTTAAGAGGGATGTATAGCAACAAAACCTATGTGGACTGGCTGACAATAAAATTAGTTTAGGTAATGCAGACTTTGGTTTCTCTAACACTGTGGCATGTCCCTTTTCTTCTACACTCATTACATACACTACACTCACTACATACACTACACTCACTACATACACCTTTACTCTGTCCCAGACTATAGACCATGAACTTCTGCCTGCTAGTAAGAAGGTAAGGAGACAAGTGGACATGTGAGTGCTAGCGGACAGTCCTTAGAAAGCGTGGAGTAGGAGCATCATTTGATGCATTTATGTCAAGTTCAGGGTGCTGTCTGCATAGTATGCCCTTAGTTGGACAGCCTGCAGGATTGGCAGGCAGCCTGACATGCATTCATGCCAGGCTGGCCTTCCAATTCTTTGGGCAAACATTCCCCCTTTTTGGGCATGTTCACCTTTCTGGTCATGTGATTCGCGTCAGTGGCACACCCCTTTACCCTGCCCATTGACTAACTTCTTCACTGGACACTGCTGTTAGGGGGTATGGATTTACTTGAAAGATGAAAGCATAAATTAGAGAGAGAGGTTAGCATAGAGTATGTGTTTTCTTATAGCTGCATCCTTTGAGTTTCCTTCCAACACCATCTCCATCAGATACATGACGCTTGGGAGGTATGACTGTTTTAGCGTTTTTGGTCGATAAGATTCTGTAATTAGGCCCATCATAATTGTCAGCTAAAGGCCCACTGGGCTCTTAATCTGGCCCTGATCATTCCCATTGCCTAGAACTAAATCCCCAGGTCTAGCTAGTAATCCTAATAGTTCCACTAAACAGCACATTATATATATATATATAACTTTTTACTGCCTAGAACTAAATCCCCACCTCCAAAAGCACAATCTATCTCCATTACATTTCTATATATAATACAAAACTATTTTGTATTTTAATTCTTTATTTATTAGATGTGAGAAAACTGTCACATGATATTTCAGTATCAATGTACGATATCATAAAGACAATGTGTGTATAAAGATGTGTGTATTTGAGCTATTAAAACATTCAGATCTACAAAACTATTTTAAAGTGATATGTAGAGCCCTGCTGTATGTTATAAATCAGGGTGCCCGTGCTCAAGGATGTGGGCAACCTAAAACTTATTTTCATATCTGGTGGATGTGCCCTATAATCTATCAGTCCTGATCCATGAATTGGTTTACTTAACAGCCTAGGGCCCACTGATAATCTGTTTCCACAGAGTAGGATTTCGAAAGTCTCTAAAAATGTATTCACTGGTGGTAGTGCCAGGAATACAACTGTGTATCCCTGGCACTATAGTATCTCTTTAAATCCAAACATCCAAACCCAATGCTCTGTTACATATATCTAAATATGGGGGACGAATGCCTGTTTAACTTTTTAATGGATAGTACAAAATACATTAAATCTGCATTACGAATACCATGACTTTTAACATATATTGATATATATATCCACCTATACCGACATATATATCCACCTACACATAGAATGTTCAGGGCAAGTGAAAATATTTTTGGTTATACAGGAGAAGCTACCACCACTCTTCATACTAGATGGACTGCCTTAGCTTTGATATATGTGTATATACTGCCAGGACATACTTGGAGAAATGGAACAATGTTATTCACTGAATTATCCAGTATTCAAAATGAATTTCACATTTTACACTAAAACAGCCGAACTGGGGGGGAAAATAGTTTTACTTGTAGATATTTTTTATTTTGGTTCAATCTTGGAATTGATAACAGATCACACTTTAGGGGTTTATTTTCTAAGTGTAGTATATATATAGTGTAGCGCCGTAGCCTAAAATAGTCAAAGTATGCTTATAACGCAGTTAGAGAATTATTCCAATTTACCTAATTTAGCCTAAATTTTGCCATTCTGATTTCAAATCACAAAATTGGAGTTAGTGTTGAAGATTTACTTTTTTTAATTTTTTTTAAATGAATATCCCAGTGAATGAAGACAGAAGACGTTTTTATTTGGCGCCGCCAGGGGTCGCTACGCTTCTCACCTTCGATCGTTGTCAAGTTCCCCCCCCACCCTCCCGCAGTCAAACCTCTTGTCGCGAGATCTCGTCGCCCGACTAATGCGAACGGAAGTAGCTCCTCTTTCTCTTTTCCGGCGGCCATAGTGGACTGAGCAGCTGGGTAAGGAGCTCTGGAGATATATTAAATGTTCAATCCGCTTCCATCCTGCCCTGTAGGGCCGAGATTCCCGTCTTTCACGTTATGAGCGTTTAGAGCGGACCCGTGGCCTTTCAGTAGCTGGGATATTGGGGCTGTCAGTGGTAACATGAGGGGTTTAATGTGCGGGGAGCCGGATCATCGCTCTGAGCCCGGGCCCTGCCTGCAGGGTAGCGCCTGGGACTGTATGGACAGGGTGCTTACTGCCAGTGCTCTGACCTGGTTACTGCCAGCTGCTCAAACAGTGTGACTGATACACAATACTGGGTCCAGTGTAACAGGCAGACACACCATTCAGATCACAGGGGACATAAAATGACAGAGGGGGGGGGGGTACCATAACCACCATGTCTCACTAGACTTATACAGCCAGGCAGCACATGGAATGGGTTGTGTTGTGTACCGTTCATGGGCTGCTGGAGTCTTTAATCATTGAGGGATCCTGCAGAATTCTTTAATCTAGTACGGGGAACGCTTGTAAATGATATGAATCCAGGAACATATAGTGTTTGAGTCTGTGCTGTATAAATGTAATAAAGTTATTTTATAGTCTGTTACATGTCATGATTGTTGTATCTGTTTTGTATCCTATAATTAACTTTGCCAGTCTGTCTTTATCATAATGTTCTTGCCAGTGTTTTTATAATTAGTTCATAGTCTGTGTTTGTGTGTGTTTTACTTTAATAGACTCTTTTGAAACTAATTCATCCATGCATATTTTATTTATCTGAGTGTGTTTTTACAGAGCATTGGATAGTCTGGTTGATTTTTGATAATCGCTGAGCCAGGAGTAGGCATTGCTCTTAACCTACAAAATTAAGCCATGTGCTTAAACTCTAACTTCTTCTGGGTAACAGCAATGACTATAGCACAGCCCCAATATACACTAAAAACCAAAGAGAGAGGCGAAAAAAAGTAGTGGGAGTTTGAGTGCATGGCTTAATTTGGTATGTTTAGTCTAAGGTATTTATGTACGTATGGGTTACGTGGGTTTATTTTTGTAATAACTATTGCTTTTATCCTCTTTAGTCACCATGAAGTTCAGTCCGTTTGTTACCTCTGACCGTAGCAAGAACCGCAAAAGGCACTTCAATGCGCCATCTCATGTGCGAAGGAAGATCATGTCCTCTCCCCTCTCCAAAGAGCTGAGGCAGAAATACAATGTCCGCTCCATGCCTATCCGCAAAGATGATGAAGTTCAGGTAAGAGTGTGTGTGTATATGAAGGCTAAAAGTGTGTTTTGTTAAATTGCACATTTGCACTCTAGTGCAAATCATTCAGCCTTGGACAAAAATATTTTGAATTAATGGTGTACTTAATCTGCATATTGCACCTGGCATGTTTCTTCAAATAATACATTCTAACATTTTGTACAACAATTTGTCTGTGAATGATTTAAAATTTTGTAAATATTAGTTTTATTTCTCCTCTTGAGACTTTCCCTTTATACAAATATTAATGTATAAAGGGCTTTTAATGGGGAGACATATTAATCCATCTACATGGAGCGGTGCCTGTTCTTTGTGATTTTGCACCTCAGTAACGGATGGAACATGATAATTTCACATATTATTGGTTGTGCAAAGTTCTGTTCGGATGTTAATATCTGCCTCTATTCTTTAGGTTGTTCGCGGACATTACAAAGGCCAGCAAATTGGTAAAGTAGTCCAGGTGTACAGAAAGAAATACGTCATCTACATTGAACGCGTGCAGCGTGAAAAAGCAAATGGCACCACAGTTCATGTCGGTATTCACCCCAGCAAGGTAGGTCATACAATTGTCCATTTATTTATTTTATGGATTTACTTGTGGCATAAAAGGAAAATGCAATATAAATGACAAACATAGAAAATCCTATACTCCTGCTCTTTAAAACATATTTATTTTGAAAATACAAAGTCGAAGGCAACATGTCTTATTAACAGGGCATGCTTTGCTGAGAGTTGTATACTGGAGTTATCAACTCTTATCACCTGAGACACTCAGGAATCTAATGAATTTAAAAGTTGTCATCATATGGGGTATTCCACCGTGAAAGCCACTGTTATTTTTGTGGGCTAAAGTGAAATTTTACTAAGATGGATTTTTATATTTATTATGTAAAAACTCATTCCTAGTAAGGGTTATGATTAATAAAGTATCAACAAATCTCCATTGCAGAGTATGAGCACACTGTGTAATTTACCTTGTCTGAAATTGACAGTAGGATTCAGAGCCCTGTTCAAGTCTATAATCTAAAAGGGAATGGACTGATCATACCTGAGATCTATGTATAGGGTAGCTAATGCACTGAAAACAAAAGGATGCTGTTGCCGAAACTATGGGTGTTAGTTTGAATTAGTATGATTAGCAAGCTATTTGTAAACCTAACAATAGTCATGTATTTCATAGTGGAACACTGCACCTACATACTCCAGACACCATGACCACTTCAAATCACTAGAGTAACTCTTTAATACATATGGAGTTCAGCTGTTCAAAATGGAAATCGGCAGAGAGGTGGTATAACATTAGGGGAAAATGTTCTCTTTGTGATACAAATTTTATCGGAGACATTTTTATTAAAGGGATACTGCAGGCACCCAGACCACTTCTACCAATTGGAGTGGTCTGGGTGCCAACTCCCACTACCCTTAACCCTGCAAGTGTAATTATTGCAGTTTTCATAAACTGCAAAATTTACATTGCTGGGTTATGGCCTCCTGTAGTGGCTTTCTACTAGACAGCCACTAGAGGGACTTCCGTGTTTTAAAACGACTCTGGACGTTTTCACGCTATGTGAGGACCTCCAGCTTCGCCGAAATCCCCATAGGAAAGCATTGTGTAATGCTTTCCAATGGGGATGTCTAATGCGCCATTGCCGCGCATGTGCATTTGGTCTCCCCCGTTGGCTGAAGTCGACTGGGAGGAGAGTGGGCGGAGCCTGACCCAGCGCCGGGGGACATCGGTGCTGGACTCTGGTAAGTCACTGAAGGGGTTTTTAACCCCTTCAGCAACTTGGGGTGGGAGTAGGAAGGGTCCTGCAGTGCCAGGAAACATGTTTTCCTGGCACTGGAGAATACCTTTAAGGCTCCCTCCTTAATGAAGGGGTTGAAAATCAGTTTGCAGATAAGGAACATTATGTAGACATATTAATGTGGTTATGTGCGTGTGGTGTCACTGTGAATGTCACATATCAAGCATGGATATGGAAGTGATTCTCAAAGGGACACTATAGTCACCAAGACGACTACAGTATTGTCCTTTCAGGCTTTTCAATGTAAAACTGCCTTTACAGTGTGCAGCTCTACGTTGAGTGCTTCCACGCACCCCATAGAAATGTATTGATTCAGTGCATCTCTGTGAGGAGGTGCTGATTAGCACAGCGCAACGTTTTGCAGCGAAATAGTCTCCCAATGCTTTCCTATGGGAGGAAGATTATTGTTCTCAGCCAAAGAGGAGGGGCCAGCCATGGCAAAGGATAAAAGGTGACTAAAATTACTTTTTTGTGTTATCTGAAGGGGTCGTTAAACAGTTAACACTATAGATTTATGAATGCATGCTTGTATTCCTGACTCTAGTGTAACTTCATATTTTTTTTATATTTTTTTTGTCAATCTTTTATTTTTGACAATTTTTGTAGATCATAAATCAGGCTAGGCAAATGTCGGATTAGGTGATTTAAAGTAGATATGCACAAGAGAGGATAAACTAGGTTTACATGATTAGTCCGGTGTCAAGGTAGGGAGTGTAGAATTGCATGCAAACTACAACAAGCGAGGTTAGCATGTCTGGGATAAAAGTAGATGCAATTATTTCAGATGAGGAAGACTAACTAGGTTCCTTTTAAATGTTGTAAAAGTTCTACTCCATAACCAAACTCGTTTTTTGTTTAATTAAAAGGAACATTCCAACCACCATAACAACTACAGACACATGTTGTTGTGGTGGCCTACCACAGTAAGTAGTTAACCGTTTTAAGAACAGTTTGACAATTTACCTGGGGTCTAGCTGGAAGCTCTTTGTAAGCTTTGTTAGCTCCACTGAATTAAATCCGTTCCTGACTGAGAGCTTGCCAGTGGTAGAGCATCCAGAGGAAGTGGTGATGGCCACTCAGCACAAGAACCATTCTTAAACAGTTTGACTACTCTGTTATAGGGCTTCAGGTTTCTCCTGACTCCATAACCACTACAATAATAACAACAAAGTATTTAACCAGGAAAGCTACAGTCAGATTATTTATATTTCATATTCATGTGGTCCTTGGTTTTTAATTAAAAAATGACTTACAATGTTAGTGTAAAATGTTCTTGCTATAGCAAGAAGCCATATTTTGAAACTTTAGTGGGAGCTCTAAGAAACATAACCATTACAGGGGCAAGTAACTTCCTTGGCTTCTAGTGGTTATGGTTGGCTCTTTGGTTGCTTTCTTGGGGTGGTCAAGGTATAGTAGGTTGTTTTAGCTAACCAACTAAAAGCTGAATCTTCAACAGTGAGTTTAATTGGTGTATTTGTTCCATGTGTGGTTTAGTATGTAAGAATGTATGTGATGGCAGTATACCAACTTTATTGTTGTGAATGGTTCTGCATAGTTCAATTATTTTGGAGTTTTTGTTATTTTGATCTCTTGAAATAAATAACCCCTGAGGAATATTTAGAAGGTTGTATTCCCCATTTAATGGTATAGATTTGTATGTCATGGTGTAACATGGAGACCTTTCTCAGTTCGACAGTGGGATTAGGATATTAAATGTTTTTTCGGGATTGTGCACATAAATGTGGTTTGAAGTGGACAGTCTTTGTTGGTTGTGGGTTTGTGTTTTTTTTTTTCTCTTCATAAACACCAAGAAGTTTCCAAGGGGTGATTTAGTATTTTATAAGGAACATCTCTGTGCTGCAAGCTTTTAGTCTTCCATATAAAATTAAATTAGATCATTTTAAACTTGCATTTCAGAGATTTCTGGGAAAATGCCCAGTTGTATCTTTCATTTTGAAGAAAATTTTTTTTTGTATTACATCTTTTTGAACTGGGTTGGAGTGAGTAGTGGCCAAAATAGCCAAACTGGATATGTTTATAACTCTGAGATACTGTGTGTGTGTATATATTAGAAATAGTTGTAATTAGGCACACAGATATCCCTGACTTGAACAGATTACTTGTCAAGAGTTGGTTTTGGTCCATTTAAAGGGACACTGTAGACACCCAGACCACTTCAGCTAATTGAAGTAGTCTGGGTGCTGTGACCCTTTTGCACTTAGTGCTGCAACGTAAAACAGTGCAGCTCCAGGGAAACTGCAATGTTTACATTGCAGCTCTAAGTCTACCTTCTGTGACTGTCTACCAGACGGCCGCTAGAGGGCTTCCGGAATCCAAACAGATTTTTGGTCCGTTATCTGACGCCGGACGTCCTCATGTACCTCCAGCGTCAGATTTTCCTTATAGGAAAGCATTAAATAGTGCTTTCCTATGGGGAGGTCTAATGTGTGCGTGGCCATTGCTGTGCATGTGCATTAGATCTCCTTCGGCGTGGGGGGAGCCTGACCCAGTGCCGAGGGACATCAGCGCTCGATTCGGGTAAGTAGATGGTGTTTTAACCCTATTCAGCCCCATGGGCTGCCTCTAGCAGCCTATAGTGCCATGAAAACGGGTTTATCTTGGCACTATAAGATCCCTTTATGAGTACTATATTGTATAACGTGCATGTTGCCGGTTGATAGTCTCAAGATGAAGTACATTATGCTGGCCAGTTGTAATGCTACAATTTTACATACTAAATGTTTTTATGCCTAGGCATAACATGTGGTCCTTAGTGTTAAATAGAAACAATGGCAAGGGTCATTATAGTTGTCATTCTATACCATATTTATTGCAGTCTTTGATTCATTCTGCTGTACCACAGAAACACAATCTTCAGTATGCTCCTTGATTTGCACTGACTACAGCTGATTAATAGTATTTGTTGAACACAAATCTTTATATAGTCTGCTGTCCCTTCCATACCAAGTTAGTCTGGCACTGAAGAATTGTATAATAGCAGCAGACTGAATCTTTGTGATGCTTGATTTTAAATCATCCAAATTAAATTGTTATGCTCCAAAGAGGTCCTGGGTGCCTGCTTACCAGAATGGGCTAAGCAGTCAATTGCTTCAATCCAACTACCGATTGGAAGCCTCAGACTGGGCCCTACGGAAAGGCTGAGAGTGTTGGCTCATGCGTTATGTATATTCATAACTCGCCATTCACAGAACTGGGCCAAAAAAAATTATACCTGTTTCACTCTTTTGTGAATGGGGAGCTGCTGTGTGTTGACTCAACCGATCAGCGACGTGTGGTCTGGGGCTTCCCGATTTGTTTACCTTTTTGGGTTAAACTGTTCATTGACCGTTCAAACACTTTAGATAACCTGACGCTTTGAACTCCTCGCATCATAATAATTTAATTCCAATAACGTTGTTACTGTGCCCGTACTGTCTTTAATATAATTGTCTAAGATAGTGTTGAGTATGACATTGTAACAGTTACCTATTTGCAAAGTAAAAAATGTACGTAACTCTTTGTTTTGGCCTATGTGGTTGGGTTTTTAGTTTTTTTGTTGTGTACGAATGGGTGCTGCTCATGATCTAATATATGGTGCCTACTTTGCTGACTCCTCTCTAAAACTAAAAATATAAGGTTCTCTAAATATGTTCCCATTTTTCTTGACAGGTGGTGATCACAAGACTAAAGCTTGACAAGGATCGCAAGAAGATCTTGGAACGCAAGGCTAAGTCTCGCCAGGTTGGCAAAGAGAAGGGCAAATACAAGGAGGAAACTATAGAGAAAATGCAGGAGTAACCATGTCAACCAATAAAAAAAACTGTGCAGTTTCTACAAAATATGGCTCTTGTATTTCTTACACATTAAAATATGTGAAAGTTTCTGAATTACCATAGTGGTCTCTGGGTGTTTACAGAATATTCTGAGATTGTTCGTTCTGTATTCTCTACACGTTGGAATTCATTGATCAAATATACCTGGATCGGTTTGCGTTATGATAAATGTGTGAATAAACATATTTAATTTTTATCATCCAGTACAATCGTTACAAATGGTATTTGGATATAGGTATGTGCAACATATCCTACAATGTACCAAACATAATCTGCTGCATTCCAAATGTACCGCTCTATTTAGATTATCAGGATTTAACATTTACCTTTTATAAATTCCAATATGTAAGAGTATTTATTTAAAACAGATGGATCAAGAGATAAGGCCCATGTTCAAATTAGTTTATGATTTAGTGTTAGGAATATTACATAAATTAAGAGAAGTGTCAGAGTGAATAAATGTGTTAAAGTAAGACGTGAGGTAACCACAGAATAAAAAAATGGTTATTGCACTCCAGGTACCTATTCATTTGGTGCTATGTGAAGTTTGAAAGAACAAGAGTGGTGCTTTCAACTGCCTGCAAGTGTCAAGGCAAGCTTACAAACACTCATGTAAATTGATGGGACCAATGCCACATTCAAATCTAGACCACAGATACAATGGCACCTTCTGTAAATATTGTTTTTACAGGTGGGGTACAATATCCTTTTTTAAAATCCAGTTTAATTAGCAGGCAGATGGTGGCCAATTCTAATATAATCAATAATTACAAAAGTCTGCAGTTTATGATGGACTCAATTTTGAAAAAGTTAACTCATGGAAACATCCCAATTAAAATAAAAACATTTAAAACTTAACCTATTAAGGACACAGTTTCAGAAGCTTGTCTTACCCTTAAGGACAAGTATTTTTATTAAATTTTTTTGCTGCTTGTGTTCAACCGCAATCTGCATCTTTCTCATTTATTGCACCAACGCATATTTACATATTTGGGGTTTTGTTTTTTTTAGATGACAGAGGCTTGAAATTCGATGTCACATATAAATTCTCATTAATTATAAAAGAAACAAAAAAAACCTTTTCTTTCCACAGCTTATGCAATACTGTGTGCATGATATGTCCAGTTTAGGAAAAGTAATTCAAAATAAACTCATTTATGTGCCTAGATTTATAGACTACATAATGTGTATTGGATTTCATCTTATTTTGAAAATTACAGGTCAGAAAATACAAGGACAAAAATAAAATTTCAATGGGAAACCATTTTAGAAGTTGGCATGTTTGTAGTGTAAGTTTAGTAGCATCACAAAAAACAAAATTGCCATATTTTATAAATATAAAGTAGACATCACAGGCTATTTACCCGTGGTTATTTTGACACTTTTTACTTGGCCATTTCATCGCCAACATCTGCTAAATATTGGAGTAAAATTGTTTTGTCCCCCCTTCTATTTTGGATATATACACATATAACAAGGTTTTTGTAATGTGTATTTTGTAAAGCTGGCGTATGCTATCCCTGTACACATATTGTGGTCAGCTACATCTGCTGAGTACAATGATACACCATTGTATGCCTTTTAGTGCTGCAATGCCATATAAGAGACAAAACTATTTCAGTTTCTCTAGTTATAATTTTCATAGATGGATTTGATGGGTCTATGTCTCAATTTGGGGTATTATAGCAGTTTGACTGTTCAAATAACCCAACAAAGGGTTTCCATTTGAGAAAGCAGACACTCCAGGGTATTTTATATGGCGTATGTTGTGCCTTAACTTGTCACCATTTTTTTTCACCAGTGTATGTCAATGTTTGTGGTGAGGGGGGAAAATTTTTTACATATATGTTTTGGTTTGGTATTTCTTACACGTTATCTGTACTACTGTCATAAAATCCCGAAAATTATGCCCAGTTACATTTTCTGAGTAAAACAATATGCACAATGTATGACCTAGACACTTTTTTGTGAAGTTAGTGCTGTAAAAGAGCTCAGGTTTTTAACTCTGAATTTTCATAGATGGTGTTGATGGGTCCGTCTCCCACTTGTATGTACCTTTGCCATGAATGTGTGGGTGTTGAAGGGGCACATTTGAGACAGCCATTCAAAGTTTTTTTTTTTTGGTTTTTTTTTACTTTGAATTTTTATGCTGTGTCCATGTCACATTTCGGAGTATTTTAGCAGGCTACAAATTCCAACTACCACATAAAGGCATACCATTTCTTAAAGACTTCCCAGGGTATTTCAAAATGTGTATTTTGAACCTTGGCTTGGGATCATTTTTCCGCTAGCTTGTGCAAAGTGTAGTGGTATTAAGCATTTTATTCTGCCATTTTCACACACTAAGTGAGTTTGCACAGTATATTTTGCAAACCTTGTGTGCTACGGCTGTATAATTCATATGTTGCTTAGCTATGTCATCTGAGTACAGGAATACCCCCATGTCTCATTGACCGGCGCTTCCGCACTTCTCACTATGATTTTCACAATGGGAAGACGCCAGCGTCCATAGGAAAGCATTGAGAATGCTTTCCTATGGACTGGCTGAATGTGCGCGTGGCTCTTGCCGTGCATGTGCATTCAGCCGATGACGACCGAAGGAGGTGGAGAGTCCCTAGTGCCTAGGGAGCCCGGCGCTGGAGAAAGGTGAGTGTTTAACCCCCTTCCTCCAGGTTGTCACTTCCTTCCAGTCGGCTAACATTACAGGTGCCCGGTCGCGGCCTTAAAGGACCGCGGCACCTGACCGGGCCACTGTTCAGTAGTAATGTTTCCCCGGTGCTATAATCGTACACACCCTTTGGGAACGGCTGGGTTAATAAGTATGTAGGGGTTTAGAAAAATACCCCTCTCTGTTTCATTAGCGATTTCTTTGATATAATGCATCTCTATGAGGAGATGCTGATTGGCCAGGGCAGTTTTGTTTGGCTTTTTTTTTGTAGGAGCAAAGGATAGATTTATACCTAATAGGGTATTGTTCTTTCACAAATGATAAAGGGTTGGAGAAAGCCTTTAAAGATCAGCTGACGAAGTGTGATAGGTGGTACAGTCAACTATTTTCCAGTTTCCAAGTTTGTTTTAAGTCATTGTCCAGAGCATCTCCAGTGTTTAAGGGTAGGGGACTAGCCATGAAAATCCCCATGTCCAGGTTTGGGAATAATCTATAATCCTATCTGTTTCAATTTGTCCAATTTGTTACTGTTCCAGATAATGCAGGTTTTCACAGTAATTAACAGTAATAAAGGAATATGGGTATTTAAGCAGTTCACTTTGTGTAAATATGGGATCTGTAAAATGATCAGATCCTGGGTTATTAATAAATCGTCACCGACCTCACATCAATTGAGGTGATGTGAACATGTTAATAGTATAATGGTCAACAGCCCTGGGGATAGAGGAATACGAGAGTGGATAATCAATAGCCCGCCTACCTGGAATATTAACTTTCTATTTTAACTATTTTCCCCAGACTACCCCATTTTTAATGAACAGATCAAAAAAAACAGTTTAGATAATTACCCCCACAAGCTGTGCAATTGTTGAGTTATATATATGTCTTTGGTATACTGTTTTCAAAATCCAGGAAAAAAATATTTGTTTCTGTGCTGTTATCATTCCTTTTTATATAACAACCTACTCATTCTGTTTAGAATACACATAAACTGTTTGTCCATTCAACACATATAAAGGCGTTTGTTTGTTTGTTTGTATAGAAATAATCCTGCTACCTATGTGCATCATTAAAGTGCCACTAGGTCATGTTTACATTACTGTACTAGTTTATCACAACTTTAATACCAGACTGCAGCAAAAAACAGACATGGGCAACTAGAATGGTCTGCTGGAATCTGGAATTATTATATTGTAGTTAGTCTATAGCAATATTCACTCAATATACTGTGTCAGTATATTGCTTTTCTTTTTTTTATAAATTCTTTATTTTGAAAATGTTCAGGTTTAAAGAGGGGTACAGAAAAAAGAAAGGGGGGAAGGGTTTGGGGAAAACAATTCACAGTGCAAACATCATTCGTATTACAGCGTTCAGAGCAGTCCCAGCCTCAAGGGTGCTGTGACCCTCCCATATGAGGAGGCTGTCAAAAGTGAACCTATTCCCAACCCCAGTGTAAAATATTGGACGTGTAAGTATGCACAGATACATATAATTAACTCGTCTGAGTGTGTGTTTGGAGCAGTTAGGTCCGCGTGCGTGTCTCTTTGCCTATTGCTCTGTGAACTAAGTCAAGGATAGAGCTTTCAACATGTAGGAATTTGAGAGGGACAACCTGGCCAGGTGTTTGTCCAGTTGTAAAGGTTTCGATCTGCTTGTTGCTTATACCTCCGCCAGGTTATCGGGTGGTAGAGCAATAGTGTTGTCTCCGATGGCTCAGTTCGCACTGAGATAGGGTCGTGTCAAGGCAATGGGGGTATAGGGTACAAGGGACTTACAGAAAGCTTCCGTTAGGGGTAATTGGGGAAGGAAGCGTTTTCGGAGAGCCAAGGGACCCCCCGGTCCCCAGTCCCCGCCCGCCAATGCTAAACCGCATCCCAGGGGCCCCATATCTTCCGGGCCGAATTGGTTGTTTCGTGAACCAGGGCAGACAGATCATCCATTTCTCTAGATTCCTCTATTTTCTTCCGTACCTCCATCGTGGTCGGTAGGTCTGTGCTGCCCCAATGGGCTGCTATCGCCCTCCTCGTTGCCAGCGCTATCTTTGCCACCAATTTATTTTGTGCCCTGGGAAGGGTCTCCATGGGTTTGGAGAGCAACCATGTCCACGGATCCAATGGGAGATCCGTCTGCAATGCTCTGGAGGTGAGTTCCGCAATCTCCCTCCACAGCCCCGAGACATGCACACAATCCCACCACATATGAAGGTAGGTGCCCTGCGCCCCACATCCCTTCCAGCAGCGATCAGAATTTGTCTGGCGCATCTGTTTGAGTTTCAAGGGGGTAATGTACCACCGAAGTAGGGTTTTATAAGCCTGCTCCTTATGGTTTACGCAAATTGTAACGGAGGCCGTGGCCTCCCATATAGCCGCCCAGTCCGAGGAGTCGCTCGGGGGGCCCAGGTCCCTCTCCCAAGCTCTCACATACGCAAAAGCCTCTGGAGGGGCATTTTTAGCTAGAACATTATAAAGAGTGGAGATTTGTCCTCTCTGAATGGGTGTGTGTTGGCACAGCTTTTCAAAGTGTGTGGGCGGTGCCGTCGCCGCCGCCTTGATGGTTGGATCGGATAGGAAACTACGCAGCTGAAGGTAGCGGAAGTGATCGAATGTGTTAAGGGGAGTGGTTTGCGGCAGATCTGCAAATGAGAGGAAGTGGGTGTCTCGGAAAAAGTGGCAAATTCTGGTTAGGTCGTTATCTTCAAAGTGAACAAAATGCCGGGGTGCCATCCCTGGGGGGAATTGGTTGTTTCTTAGCACAGGAGTTAGCGGGGAGGGCATGTGTACAAGGTCGTGCTTACGAGTTACCCTGTCCCAGATTTTTAGGGACGTCTGCAGGGCCGGCGTGGTCTGGGGCAACTCCGGTCGGTAGTGTTTCGGCACCCAAAAGTATAGCGATGGGTGGTCTCTGCTGAAAAGATCATGTTCCAAGTCCACCCAAAGCTTTACCCCCGCCGGTGCATGAAGGGTCTGGATCTGCGCCAGTTGGGCCACCTGGTGATACTCCCATAAGTTCGGGAGTCCCAAGCCCCCCTTCTTATGCGGGATATATAGTGTGGACCGTTTCACCCTGACCCTCCCACCCCCCCAAATAAATTTATCTATCTGCGTTTGCAGGGATTTAAAATCTGTTTTTGAGATCGGGATTGGGAGGGTTTGAAACAGGTATAGGAAGCGGGGAAGCAAGTTCATTTTCACTGAGGCAATCCTGCCCAACCATGAGATAGATAGCTTTTGCCAATCCATCAGATCTTTTTTGGCCTGTTCAATCAGTGGGGGGAAATTCAGTCGGTACCTCGAGTTGAGGTCCGAGGGTAGGTATACTCCCAAATATTTAATTCCATCAGGTCGAAAACAGAATGGGTACTTTTCTCGTAGGGACTTGTCTACTCCGGGGGGAATACACAGTGCCATCGCCTCAGTCTTGTCTAGATTCAGTTTGTATCCCGATGTCACCGCGTATTCCTCTAAAAGGTTTAGCAGGGGGAGTAGGGAGGTGTCCGGGTCCGTCAATGTCAGGAGCAGATCGTCCGCATAGGCCGCTATTTTGTATTCCTCCCGTCGCACCGTCAGACCTTTAATATTGGGGTTGAGTCTTATCATGTGGAGGAGGGGCTCGAGGGACAGGGCAAAGAGGAGGGGGGAAAGGGGGTAACCCTGCCGTGTGCCATTATATATGCAGAAGGGGAGTGATGGGGCGCCTGGTATAAGTAGGCATGCTGTCGGACAGGAGTACAAGTTGCGGATTGCCGTCAAGAACTCATTGGGTAGTCCAAATTTTTCTAACGTTGCGAATAAGTATGGCCACAATATGCGGTCGAACGAAGTCTTTTCAGCGTCAAGGGAAAGCAGCAATGTGGGGGTCTGTTTGCGAGTGGCTGCCCAAATCAAGTCATATGTGCATCTGGTGTTGTCACTGGCTTGTCTGTGTGGGATGAAACCCACTTGGTCTGGGTGAATCAATTTTGGGAGATGTGCTTGTAATCTGTTTGCCAGAAGTTTGGTGAATAATTTTATGTCCACATTAAGGAGTGAGATGGGACGGTAATGTCCGGGGTCTAGGTGGGTTTTGTTTGGTTTCGGTATCAAACTTATGTTGGCTTGTAACATGTCCGGGGTTATCGCCTCCCCTTTGCAAATGGAGGTGAATAGGTCTCTGAGGTGTGGTAGCAGGATCGCCGAGTATGTTTTATAATACAGCCCCGAGAAACCGTCCGGGCCAGGGCACTTGTTAGGTCGGAGAGATTTAATCGTCTCTGCGACCTCTTCTATCGAGATGGGCGCCGCCAATGTAGCCCTAGCCTCTGCCGTAAGCTGTGGGAGGGGTATATCTCTCAGGAAGCCCTCTGCTTTTAATACAGGGGTGTGCGTGTCCTGCCTAGCGCGTGGGTCATGATCGTAAAGTGCGGCGTAGTATCGGTGAAATAATTCCGCTATCTGAGTCGGGTCATCGTGCGTGCGCCCATCCGGGTCCCTGATCGTGGCTATGCGTTTGCGTATTGCTTTACGTCGTAGTCTGTTTGCCAGAAGGGAGTCTGCTTTGTTAGACTTCTCATAGAACATTTGTCTGGTCCAGAGAAGTGCTTTTTTGGAGTCTTGGGCCATGAATGTTTTTATGGCTTGTCTGTGTATCTGGAGTTGCCTTAAAAGGTCGGGGGTGGGGGTTTGTTTATGAAGGCGCTCTGCCTTGCCAAGTTCCGAGAGGTGATGTGCTAATTGTGCCAGCTTTTGTTTTTTGTGTGCCGTTGCTTCCGCTATTAGGATTCCCCTAATTACTGCCTTATGGGCCGCCCACAGCGTACTATCCGAGGCCACTGAGCCCTTGTTACTATCAAAGAAGCTTTGGATATCTCCCCTGACTTTATCTTGTATATGTGGGACGTGGAGAAGCGTGGGGTTCAATCTCCAGGTCCATGGCCTAACAGCCTGTGGAAGCTGCACACAAAGTGTAATGTCAGCATGGTCAGACCACGTAATCTGGCCGATGAGTGTTCTGTCTATAAACTGTATCAGTGACGGGGACGTCAGGAACATGTCGATTCGGGAGTATGACGTATGTGGGTGTGAGAAGAAGGAAAAATCTGCTGTCATGGGGTGTTGGACGCGCCAGACGTCCACTAGTTGTGTTGTTGTCAGGAAGGACTGAAAAAGCTTATCGGCTTTCGCCATAGATGTTTGGTGGGGGTCCAGTCGGGGCTGTCGCCGTCTGTCCTGGTCGGGGATTGATACCGCATTAAAATCTCCCCCCAGAATAACATGGTGGGAGGGGAAGAGGCCCAAGTGCGCCTGGAGCAGGCTCCAAAATTGCGCTGACGGGTTCGTGGGGGCATAGACTGACGTGATGGCATACTTGTGTGAGCCTAGTTGCCCCGTGATGGTTAAGTATCTCCCCAGGGGGTCCGCGACCGTGCTGCTAAAGTGAATCGGGCAGGATTTACGGACCAAGATCGCTACCCCGTTATGTCTGCCCGAGGGTGAGTTCGCGAGATGGTAGTCCGTGTAGTGTCTGGTGCGTAGAGGGAAAGCTTTCTGTTGTACAAAGTGAGTTTCCTGGAGGACGACGACGTCCGCCCCAGTTCTGTTGGCCCATCAGAGGACGCGGTGTCTTTTGGCCGGGTTATTCAGGCCCTTGCAATTGATCGAGACGCATTTTAACGCGAGCGGGCGTCTCGCCCCAGGAGGCTCCGCACCCACCGGGTTGGCCGGATCCCCCATGGGCCGTCCTGGAAGCGTCTGGCGGGCAAGGAGGGAGACCCGGGGAATCCCCCTGTCCAGGGAAAAGGGGGAGGGTGAGAGGGACAAGCAAGCCCCGGTTGGGGCTAAGATTAGTGCAGAGAGGCTTGGGCTTAAACTAAGAGTGCCAAGCCAGGAGGGTGAAGGGACCCTGCGGTAAAATATGCGGGGTCGGTGCCCCAATGTGGGGGTCTAATCAAATGAGATGTAAAGGGGTGGGTGTGAGAGAAGAGATGGGCCACAACTATCAGCCCCCCCTCCCCGCTGCCAATTAATGAGATATTCCTGGCACCGGAAATTAGCCTAACGTTAACCCATAATAACTTTGCGCACTACCGTGCGGGCAACTATATACATCGATAACTGGGGAGCTATGACTGACTCAGAGTCTCCCAGAAGCGGGGGGCGTCAACGTCCTCTTGTCACCACCATCCGGCACGAGCCATCCGGCATGCGTCAGCTAAGTCGGGTGTCCCCCCTTGCCGTATCGTACCTGGACATATATGCCTAATAACTCGTGCAAGCCCTATGTCACCCAGGCTTCCCCCCCAGTCAGGTTGTCTGAGAGCGTATGCGGTATAATTATGCCCGGGGAGACCACCTCTCACCGTATAACCTGTCCCAAGACCCACTATCACTGGGTGAACCCGTTGGTTCCCCTACCATACCGTCTCGTAAACCCCTATGGAATGTCGGAGTACATAAACACCTTTAGATCTAGCCTAGGGAGGGGAGGAGGCTGCGTAAGATCACCTAGTCTACAACCTAGAACATCTTATGCTGCAGTGAATTGTCTTGGGGAAAGTAGCCTGGCAAGTCCCCTCTACCCCCTCCGGCCCAGAGCCCCACACACCCCCCCAGGCCGCCCCGCCAACGCGAGCAGTGATAGTGGTGAACCCCAACCCCCTGCGGCCAGACCCCCCAAACCCCTACAGCCCCGGGAGGGGGGGTAGGGCTCCGCAGCCCGCCGGGATCCCCAGCTCACATTCCCCTGCCCCCCGTGGGAGCCCGGCAGCCCGGCCCGCCCCCCGCGTCCCCGGTGGCACTGCTGCTGTGACTACCCGACCCGAGTGGCCTCCCACCCCCCACCGGGTCTTACTGTCCAGGTGAGCAGCATGAGGAAACCAAAAAGTTCAAGAAGGGCCCGAAGGGCCGCGCCAACCACACCTCCGCTCTGGGAAAGAAAGTCAGTACAGGCCTCCTATGGTCTGCGGGGGCTGCCTCCCGCCGTCATCACTCTCCTCCGTGGTGTGTGACGAGGGGTGCGTTCATCCGCCCTGGCTGCCCCTCCGGGTCCCCCCCCAGGCCTCCGTGGGAGTTGTGAGGGTGGAGGCAAGAGTTCCAGGCCCAGGGAGGCCGCAAAGGGGGCCATCTCCGTCGCGTGGTAGAGAACGTGGGTCTGCTCGTCTTTGCGGACCACCAACTTGAACGGGTGGCCCCACATATACTTGATGCCGTGATGAGTGAGGGTCAGTGTGAGCTGTCTGAGGTCTCGGCGTTTCTTGAGTGTCAGGGGTGCCAGATCCTGAAAGAAAGCCAGCTTGCAGTTCAGGTAAGATGGCGGATTTTGCTGCGCTTTTCTGAGGAGCTGCTCCTTGATGGGGAATCTGTGCAATCGGACAATGACATCTCTAGGGGTGTCAGGGCTGAGGGCCGGAGCCCGGAGTGCTCTGTGGGCCCTATCCATCTCCAGGTCCCTGTCCACAGCCTCCGGGAGCAAGGACCGGAACAGCCCCAGTAGTGTTGCTTGTAGGCGGTCACCGGGTACCGACTCAGGAAGGCCCCGGACCCGGATGTTATTTCGTCTCGATCGATTATTTAAATCTTCCAATTCCTCCTCTGAGGATGTAATCTTCCCATGGAGGTAGGTTAGATCTTGGGAGTGGGTCCGAGAGGATTCTGCCAGGGCTGTGAGCTGCGTTTCGGCCTGGTTGGTACGTCGTGCCAGGGCCTCTATGTCTCCATTCAGACCCTGTATATGGCGGTCTAGTTCTGCAGCCGTGTGTGCCTTAATGTCAGCCGTGGCGTCCAAGAGGAGTACTTGGAGATCCCTTTTGGTTAAAGGGTGGTCAGCTACGTGCTGATGCTCCGGAGTGTCCGAATCCAGGCTGGGGCTCGCCATTCCCGTTCGGCAAGATGGCCGCCGAGGTGTACTTTGCGATCGAAAGATCGTGGCCACGGAAGGGTTATTTGCTTTCTTCTTTTTTATTCCTCCCATACCCGGGTGGTGTGCCCGGGTCTAGGCTGCGAGGGGTATCATTTTTGCTATCTTGTGGTGCCTGAGGCCGCGGATGTTAGCAGATTTTAGCACGGGGAGAGAGGGAACCGCAGGACTAAGCGTCCATCTCCTACCATGGTCAGTGTCAGTATATTTCTTATCACAGGTTTTATGCTATATTTTTGCTATATTGCACATTCAATGATGATATAGGCATCATAAAGATTCAATAGGATTGAAATATCTGTTAATGCCCCTTACATGATACAATAAAATACTGAACTATTGTAGAAATGCTGGGTACATTTTTGTGCTTCTCATGGTTTTGCATTTCTTGATATATAGTAACCATAACCCTGAACTTAACCCTGCAAGGTAATTATTGCAGTTTATAAAAAAAACTCATCATATGTCCTTTTCTACCGCAGTATAGGCATAGACCCTCTTTTCCCCTATATTGTCTTTCTGCCTCTGACAGTCTAGTGACCCACAACTGCGTAGGTTCGGGTTCAGACTGTCCAGGGAGGTCAGGAACAATAGGTCTTGAAAAATTGGGTGCTAATGACATACGTCGGGTTCTATTTCTGGTAGTTTCTCTGGTTCTTAATCTATTATCAATTTGCATGACAAATGTGATTAACTTTTAATTTTTTTAGGAAGATCTTTGGCAGCAATCTCGTCCAGAATTTCTTCTAATAATCCTTTTTTACATGCAAAGATTAACCCGCTATTAGTCCAGTCTACCTCAGAAGACAAGGTGTTAAATTCTATGGCATAATCTGAGATAGACTGGTTCCCTTGTTTGATATGCATTAGGGCAGTGGAGGCATCATCCTCCCTACCTAATGGTTTGAATGTTCATTTGAATTCCGCAAGGAATTCCTGGTAATTATGTGCAATACTGATACTATCCCATAACGGATTGGCCCAAGCTAAGACTTTACCTTTAAGTTGATTCATTGGGTAACCAATCTTAGCTCTATCTGAGGGAAAAGATCCCGGCGAGGCCTCAAAATGATACTCAATTTGACTCAGGAATCCCCGGGGGAGGAGATAGGTAGATAGTAGGTGCCTTATGTACTAAAGGTGGAGTACATTAGGCAGAGGTGACATAGTCGGAGAAAGAGCAGGCTGTAAATGCGCCTATCGAGTAAGAAGTGTACTGAAAGCCTGGGCAAATTGATCCATACGGTGATCATTCTCCTCTAGCTTTCTCTCACAAGCTGCTGACACAATTCTACAGGATCTATGGCCATGTCGTAATGTCTGGGTTACTAGTTGATCCAGCACATAGAACTGTATCACACCTAGGACTAAAAAGTAACGTCTTACCGGGCCTTAGAATGGCCATACTTAACGTACCAAAGAATAGTCAGAATACTTGCTGAGGTTGGGGACAACAGAATGGGACATAACGATAAGAGAAAGCCCAAAATTCAGGGATACCAGAATACAGGGAAGTCAAAACGAAGCCAAAGTCAATAACCTGAAATAAACGCTCAGGAACACACTCTCGGACAACCACTAAGGGAAACCACAACAAGGCAATGAGGAGAAGTAAAAATGCGTTTAAATAAGCCCTTTACAAATCTGATTGGCCGAAATCGGCCTATGACCCCAGAAGGTGCGTGTGTGTCTCCCGCGTGACGTCATACGCACGCCGACATCGTCATCAACATGGGCAAATGTGAGGCTATAATTTGGTGTGGATCTGCAGCAGCCGGTGTCCATCAACATTTTGCAGGAGTCGGGTACACTGACACATGGCCGCTGAGCGCAGATACCGCAAGGTGAGGATGAATATGTTACAGGGAACATGACTGCTGCCCTGAGGGGTTGGCATAGCAAACAAATGGATACAGTTGGTTTACAGTTTGAAGATGGGAATTCTGTGAAAATTACCAGACTACTGGTGAACAATGCTGACGGAGCCTGGCAGTGTTTTTCCCCACCCACCCTCCCCAATTGTTCGTGAATTGTTGTTTTGTGTTGTGTTTTCTCTGTTTTTAATTTTGTCACAGCTGCGTGTTTCCTGCGCCAGACAAATCGTGGTCTACTGGAGAAGGAACTAGCAACCCACTCCAGTAACTTTGCTAAGATAACTATATGGACAACCAGAGACATAATGATATTGTACTGGAAGATGAGCCCCTCAGGTCAGAAGGTGCCTACCGCATTATGGAGGAAGAGCAGAGGGCGAGTACGAGTAGCACCAGATCTAATTAAGTAGTTGGGCCAAAGCCGAAATGACACCCAACTGCGGATATATTTGGAGGAGAAAGGAAAGTCCGCTGCTGCAAAGAACAATTTAACATAGGAACCTGTAATGTTAGAACTATGAACCAAGTCAAATTGGATGCGATCAAACATGAGATGACAAGGTTAAACATTGATATCCTGGGAATTAGTGAACTCAAATGGACTGGAATGGGACATTTCATATAAGACAACCATCACATCTTCTACTGTGGTCAAGAATCCTGCAGAAGAAATAGAGTAGCCATCATAGTAAATAATTGGGTGGGCAAAGCAGTGCTTGGCTACAACCCAATAAATGACAAAATGATTTCAATTCAAGGCAAGCCATTTAACATCACAGTTATCCAAGTTTATGCTCCAGCCATAGATTCTGAAATTGTCCAGTTCTATGAAGATATTCAACACATGATGGATAAGACACCAAGAAAAGATGTTACTATCCTCATAGGAGACTGGAATGCTAAAGTAGGGAACCAAAAGACACCTGGAATAACTGGCAAGTTTGGCCTTGGAGTTAAAAATGAAGCAGGTCAGAGATTAGCAGAATTCTGTCAAGATAATTCTCTGGTCATAGCAAAGACCTTCTTCCAACAGCCTCCAAGACGACTCTACACATGGACATCACCAGATGGACAATATAGAAATCAGATTGATTATATACTTTGCAGCCAAAGATGGAGGAACTCTATACAGTCAGCAAAAACAAGACCTGGAGCTGACTGTGGCTCAGACCATGAGCTTCTCATTGCAAAGTTCAGAATTAAATTGAAGAAAAGAAGGAAAACTATCAGTCCAATCAGATACGACATAAATAATATCCCTTGTGAATATGCAGTGGAAGTAAAGAATAGTTTTGAGGGACTAGACATGGACGATAGAATGCCTGAAGAACTTTGGACCAAAGTTTGCAATATTATCCAGGAAACCGCAAGAAAAAATATCCACAAAAGAAAGAAATCTAAGAAGGCAAACTGGCTATCTGATGAGGCTGTAAAAATAGCCCAGGAAAGAAGGAAAGCGAAAGGTAGTGCAGATCGGAAAAAAACTGTCCAATTGAATGCAGAATTCCAAAGGATAGCAAGGAGACATTTTACGATGAGCAATGTAAAGAGATAGAAGAAGATAACAGAATGGGAAAGTCAAGAGATCTATTCAAGAAAATTGGGGATCTAAAAGTAACCTTTCATGCCAAAGTGGGTGTGATAAAAGACAAAAATTGCAGGGACTTAACAGAAGAAGATCAGATAAAGAAGAGATGGCAGGAATTCACTGAAAATCTATACAGGAAGGATCTTAACAGCAGTGATGACCTCAATAGTTGGTCCAATGAGATGGAACCAGAAATCTTGGAGAGCGAAGTGAGATGGGCCCTAGGATGCCTTGCCGATAACAAGGCTGCAGGAGTTGATGAAATCCCAATTGAACTATTAAAAATTTTGCAAGATTATGCTGTGAAAATGCTGCTTGCCTTATGTCAACAAATTTGGAAAACTCAACAGTGGCCAAAAGACTGGAAAAGGTCAGTCTACATCCCAATCCCAAAATAAGGCAATGCCAAAGAGTGCTCCAATTATCGAACAATTGCACTAATTTCACATGCCAGCAAGGTAATGCTTAAGATCCTACAAGCTCGACTCAAACAGTATATGGATCGGGAATTACCAGATGTATGAGCTGGGTTCCGCAGAGGACGAGGCACAAGAGATCAAATTGCCAATGTACGATGGATAATAGAGAAAGCCAGAGAGTTCCAGAAAAACATCTACTTCTGCTTCATAGACTATTCTAAAGCTTTTGACTGTGTGGATGACAACAACATATGGCAAGTTCTTAAAGAGATGGGAGTACCAGATCATCTCATCCGCCTGCTGAGGAATCTGTATGTGGACCAAGAAGCCACATTCAGAACAGAACATGGGACAACAGAATGGTTCAAGATTGGGAAAGGAGTGTGACAAGGTTGCATATTATCACCTTATTTATTCACGTTAAATGCAGAATACATAATATGTAAGGCTGGGCTGGATGAATCCAAAGCTGTAATCAATACTGCTGGAAGAAATATCAACAACCTCAGATACGTGGATGACACTACTCTGATGGCTGAAAGTGAGGAACTAAATGACCTGTTGATGAGTGCAAAAGCTGGCTTGCTGCTTAACGTTAAAAAGACTAAGATCATGGCAAACAGCAATCTTAGTTCCTGGCACATAGATGGGGAAGAAGTGGAGGCAGAGACAGATTCTATTTTCCTGGGATCCAAGATCTCTTCAGATGGTGACTGTAGTCATGAAATTAAAAGACGTTTGCCTCTGGGGAGGAAAGCTATGGCAAGCTTGAACAAGCTGGTAAAAGCTAAAGATATTACACTACCAACAAAGGTCCGGACTATATAGAAGGCTGAGCGTCGTAGAATTGATGCCTTTGAACTGTGGTGTTAGTGAAAACTGCTTAGAATCCCTTAGATTGCAAGAAGATCCAATAAATCCGTACTACAAGAAATCAAGACAAACTGTTCACTGGAAGCTATGATCATGAGGCTAAAGCTAAAATATTTTGGCCATATAATGAGAAAGCAGGATTCTCCAGAGAAGACTCTGATGCTGGGAAAGATTGAAGGCACACGAAGAAGGGGACAGCAGAGGCGGAGATGGATAGATGAGGTCACTGAAGCCATGAACATGAAGTTGTTGGAGCTCAGAGGGGCAGTGACTGACAGATGTACCTGGTGTGCTATGGTCCATATGGTCACGGAGAGTCGGACATGACTGAATAACTAAACAACAACAAGGAGGATGGGGTCTTCATAGTGACTGGATAGAAGTGTCTTCCCAGTCATTATTTTTTTAAATATCTAGTAGATAAATATGCCCCTACCTGCCACATGGTAGGTGAGAGCATGGGGAGGTTTTAAACCTCCCTTATTGTAATATGGGGTCTTATTGTCCCTCATAGGGTATTATTTATGTATTTTAATTATTTAATGTGACAACTGGCCACCACATAATTAACCCATGAGCTGCCAGGTGTCAACTATTCATCCAGTGGCTGCTAGTGCTGGCAGCGGGCAAATAGTTTTTTGGTTTTTTTAAATCAAAATTTAAATCATCCGGGCCCAGACTTGAAGCATTCAGGACTGGATTTCAGCTGCCTTGCAGTGTTGGGTCAGGCTGAAATACAAATCAAATTTGTTGGGGCCTTAATTGCAAAATCTGGACATTGTTGAATAGCGTGAACAATGTCTGAATTTTGCAGTCTGAATGGCCCCATACAATGGCGTAAAAAAGGGGGAAGAGAGGGGTGGTCTGCCCCAGGCGTCACTTTTTGGAAGGGCAGCGGGGGCCCACACGCTGACACAGGGCCATTGGGTGGCCAATGCACTTACGGCCACCCGATTGTAATGTGTCCACAGGGGCCCGGTCAGCGCAGTGTGTGTTTGTATGTGTGTCTGTATGTGCAATGGTGTGTCTGTATGTGTATCTGTGTGTATCAGTGTATGTATCTGTGTGTTTATTTGTATAAATCTGTGTGTGTGTGTATCTGTGTCAGTGCGTGTATCTGCATGTTTGTCTGTATGTGTATCTGTATTTGTATATCTGTGTATCGGCATGTGTCTGTATGTGTATCTATCTATGTGTATGTGTATTTATCTGTTTGTCTGTGTATCTGCGTGTCTGTGGGCACAAAGTCCAAGTACTGTCAGGAGGGGAACACACAGCACTCTTCTCCTGTCGGTCAAGTCATGTAGTGTGTCTGAACTCCACCAGCAATTCCGTCCGGCCTACATTCTCAGGAGCATGCCGCAGATTGTGTGGAGGAACCAGGGATATGAATCACCTCATATCCCTGCTCCCTGTATTCCTCTCAGCATGGCGGCACATTAGTGATGAGGTCGAGCCAAAAGGGTGGTAAACTCAGGAACCGACCCATGCGGCAAAAGCTACGTCACTGACCCCATTTGCACACAGATGGTTTTGCCCCATTCAGTACTGGGACATTTATGAATAACGTCATGTGAATACTATTATGAGGTTATCCGAACTGTAGCAAACTGAAATCCAAATAGTGAATCTCAGCCTAAAATAGCCAACTGGTGCCTAATGGTGATCTGAAGAATTTGCTGTTTTGCTTTTAATCCCCCACAATGCAGAGTTTAATGAATATCCCTTTATTTGATCTTTTCACTGAGAGAAAGAAATAAAAACAAAACCGCACAGATTTTTTTCACTGAAAAATGTGAATTGTGAGGAATTCAAAGTGAATTTAAAAACTTTTGACCTAAATTGCCAAAATCAAAACAGCTTTTTACAGTTCAGCTATTTTGGCCTCAGATTTGCAATTCCCTTTGAATTCCCCACACTTTAGAGCAGACTATCACTCATTAGGGAAGGTGGCAGTATGTGACCCTTCTCAGACACACCTCACCCCTCCTGCTCCTCTCCCCCAAAACTGTCTACGTCATCACGGGGGCGTGGCCAGGCTGCAATCACATGACCATCGCTGAAGTCACCTGACTCCAGTCCTCAGTTCCCCAAGTTGCCGGAGCGGCTGGTGCAGGAAGGTTTAGTCGTGTGCTCGGTGCTGACACCATGGCCTACCCCGGGCTGCTCGTACCCATCATCGTCATGACCGTGTTCTGGGGCTTCATCGGAGCCGTGCTGCCCTGGTTTATACCCAAAGGACCCAACCGAGGGTGAGTGGGAGTGGAGACACTACTCAGTGGAGCGTGCACTTACTTTACCCTGGACATAGACATAGAGGGAGCTAACACCCACTCACTGACCCCCACAGCGCCCCGGGCATAGTATCAGGGACCTACTAACTAATGGGGGGCTTCACAGCCTCCTAGTTACACTCCCCAAAACGCTGGGCAGCGGTTAGGAAAGGGTTAAAGGGAAGACCAGCATACATGTTTGTTACATTTTATATAATATTATTGATTTGTGTAAAGTTATCTTATTGGCATCACCTACCCCTGACACTGTGTCTGATGCTTCTCTGCTCTTCGTAAAACTTTGGGTCACAGTCACAGGGTATACAGTGTGTGTGTATCTAACTTTGCATTATAAGGTTTTTTGGGGGGGTTTTTTTTTTTGGGTTTTTTTTTTTAATGCTTATATCTGCTCTCCACAATTGTTTCCAACTAAAACACTTATTTTATTGCCTGAAATGTAACTTTTGCTAGGTGTCAGTGTGCATGTGTACCCATATCATCTGTTGTGATGAATTTAATTGATTCAACTGTATACTTTCGGGATATATATATAATATATATACACACACACACACACACACACACACACACACACACACACACACACACATTGTTGTGGTGAGAAGTTGTTGTTCAGTGCATTCTCTTTGGTTTATGTTTACGGATGGTTTTACAAAAACTGCGTAATCCCGCCACTCAAAGCTTACCCTCTTCGCTCAAGGAGAGAATTCCACGGTGTTTCTACAAACCAATCTAAATATGACCAACACTCATCTGTAAGAGCTAGAGGGTTTCAAGCCCACTCCTGTAGCCTCACATCACCGCTTAAATTTGTCAGAAAATGATTTGGCAGAAAAAAATTGGAATGACTGCACAAAACTTGTAGCACAATAATAAACTGTATTATTTAAAGTCGCTTTAACTTGTAATTAAGTCACATGGTAACACCTTTTTAAAACATGGTTTGGTGTTATGAGTATTTGGGGAGGAGGGAGAAAGGTGTGTGGTTTTTTTATTTTTTTTATTTTTTTTTACCTCCTTCAAGCTGAATAATTCTAAATCCCATTTGTTTCTTTACACACTATCACCATATTTTGCTCATGGCCCATTGTATCTTATTTTCCTTCACCAAAGTTTCTTTGTAATTGTAGTAGTTACTTGCTGTGTCCACTGCTAGATTTGGAGTATTTGACAGTAATGTGTTCAGCTGCTGTGCCTGCTGAACAATTATTGCTTGCCTAAATAAATTGGATCCAGATAGGTCTCTTGTTTTATAACACTATTATTTTGACTTGATTTTAATAATGTTTTTGTCTTACACTGGCTGTAACCTTTAGGCCTTAATTGATGTAATTGCAGTCAGTACGTATATAAGGGGCATTACCAGATAAACATGTTTCTTAAATATAAATGGTCCATCTATATGGTCATCAATGGGATATCCAAATCAGTTGGTGAAGTTTTTGTTTAGTTATGATTTGGGGCCCTTAGCACTTCCTTGAAGGTCAAATGACTGCTTTGAAAAAAAGAAAAAGGAACTGCTGTTTTAAATAGTGATGGCATAAGCTGTTCTGCTTTTTTGATCTCCTATATTCGATACATGTTCACCTCTGGACATGTAGGTTAGTTTGTAATTAAATACCATTGTTATTTTATTTTTCCGTACCTGGTATCGGTTTCCTCTCAGACCTCAGTTATATTGAGTTTGAACAAATTTTAAAACTTTGGAAAATTATTCCTAGGGTGAGGTGTGACCCTAATGTGCAGCCTATCTGTTTGTTGTCAATACACGCTTGTACGAGTTGATGCCAGGATGGCTGTTGGTTTTATTTTGTATACTTCAGCATACACTGGTTTAAACTAGAAGTGTATTTTGCTTGATTTTTATCTTTATAAATGCTGTAGAGGCAAGGTCTGGTATAGAAAACACAAATTTAGATTTTGATGGTAGATAAAAGCCAATTAGTCAATTTATTCTGCCCATTTAAAATAAATTCTGTTTAGAGTTGATTTTTGTTTCACGCTAAAGACAGAGCACAATGTTTTCTATACACTTTATTTACTGACATTACTTTTTGTTTCAAGTCCTTTTGCATGTCTGCTTTTGTCATCTAATCATTCATTCCACAGGCAAGATCACCTTCTACTTCCTTCGAGCTGCTCGTTGGCTTGTCATATCCTTTCTCTACCCTAGTGTACACACAAGCAGCAGTAATATGTACTAAAGTGTCAGCATTTGAGGCACAGGTCACATTAGTTTGTGGGTTTTCATAATTGCAAGGGGTGTAAGAAACAACCACTACAGCTAATCATGATGGTGGTTATGTTCCGTAGAGTCCAGCCTGTGCACCTGTTTGTGGGTTAGCTTAATGTTCCCTGCCTATCAATTTCATATATTTTTGACAAGTTGACATTGATATTACAGAAGTGTTGATTCCATCCAATCACTGAGGCTGGGGTGGTCTCCGGATGCCAAGTAGATGGCAATTTTATTTAAACTGCCTTTACATTTAGATATAAAACTGTGTGATGTACTCATAGACTCAAGGAAACTAAAACAACACATACAGCTTGGAGTAGAGTTTTTAAGTGTTCCTTTAATTCACTCAACTATGTATTTTGAACTGCCATTATAGGTAATGTTTTGGCCTAGATCTTGCAACACACTGATTAAACTAGAGTTGGAGAATTACCCCAACTTCCTCTGTTTTTGCTTACTTGTACATGTTTAATTTTGGAATATTGACTATAGACCAGTATTAAGCTTCAGCTAGCTACAGAAAACCTTTCACTATGTTTCTTGCTATTGTGCATTCCGTTTATATGCTTTAGTTGCCTCTTCGTAAATGTTAATCATATATTCCATAAACCTATGATGTATAGCCTGGCTTCAGATTTAAGCTAAATCATTCTTCTAGATGAGGGGTCGACAACCTTCGGCTCTCTAGATGTCGTGGACTACATCTCCTTTAATGCTCTTACGTCGTATGGCCATACTACTGTTAAAGCATCAGGGGAGACATGGTCCACAACATATGGGGTGCCGAAGGTTGTCTACACCTCACTTGTCTATTCTTTTACTAAGCTTCTTGCATAGGTTATGGTCCAGTCCTCTGCCTCCATGCTTTTTGCAGAAATTAGTGTACCTATTGGCCACATCACAGGAAGAAGCAGTGTCTCTCTTGTGCAAGTATTTGCACATTTAGCGCCAGCCACATGTGAACATGCCATAAAAATCAACATGTCTCTGTGCACGATCATAACTTTCTTTCAAGCAACCAGTATCATATTCAAAGGCATTTGCATATAAACTCCATTCATTAAAACCATGAATGCAGATATCAGTTCACTTGAAAATCTATAAGGTGGTATAAGTGAAAAACCTACACCTATAAGTGGAGCGCTAAGAAAATGGCAGGGTACAGTTACCCTATACAACTTGATAGCAAACTTGTATAGTACATGTGAAAAAAATAAAAATAGAAAAAGCAATACAGTGCAAATGGTAAATCAAAAAAAAAAAAATCAGATAAAATGGTGGTGAAGTGGAACACTCCCATTTAAAGGAGCCTGTATATGAACGCTGGCTCTGTAATCAGGCTTGTATGCTTTTAAGGCAGCATCACACCTGCTGTCCACGATCTGATGTATCTCAAAGTTAAAACATGGAGAGAAGGGATCAAATGTGCAGTCTGTCTCAAATGGTATTGAGGTGAGAATAAGGAAAGTGCTCCCCTTATTCAGAGTCCTGTATCCTGGCTCTGAGGGGTAGTAGCTACATGCCAATATTTGTGGGGATAGCACTTCCCCTAAGTAGATTCAATAGGCTCCAGAGGACTATTCTAAAATAGTTTAATTTATTCGTACAATGTAAACTTATAACATAAAATATTTTTTAAAATTGAAAATCAGTTTAGTTGCTTGCGGCCTGGGCAGCAGTTTCATTCTTTGTTTCTCATGCTGAACTACATATCCTGTAACTTGAGTTTGTTGTTGGTTTTTGTTTTTGTTTTAAATTCCAGGCACCTTGGCACACTCGGTCACTTGCTCCTTTTTTTAAATCCCTAATATGTTCTACCGCTTGTGATTGAACACAATTGTGTTCAATGAGTGAGATTCACATCTTCACATGTACACTAGAAGCTTTTTATCCCTATGCCGAAAGACTAAACTATGTAGAAAAATAGTCGTTTTGTTTTAAACAGGTGATTTGTGGAGTATTGGCAAGGGGACTCTGGTCAAAATTGGGAGGAAAAAAAAACCACTGCAATTTTTCTATTTAGGATTAAAACTTGCAATTGCATTGCTAATTCTCTATATTTCCCCATTTAGTAAATAAACCCTAACGTTTGTAATATACCGCTTGAGTTTCCAGCCTGTTCATATAGTTTCTTTTGAAATATGAATTTTACATTACAGAATAGCGTGACGCATTGTTGGGTAAACTCAATGACCCAGAGAACCACTGTGCATCTTTTGTGTATTGAGCACCATAAATGTACTGATTTCTGGTTTCAAATTCTACAAGTCTTTGTTGATCTTGGTCGTAACCTGTGTGAAATGTTCTAAGTTACTTAGCTGTTTAGAATGTTGACCATTTAATTGTCAGAGGATGCAACAGTGAGAAGTACTGGGGAAAACAGACGTATCTCATTCTTTTTTGTCTTTTTTTTTTTTTTTCTCCTCTTGCAGGGTTATTAACACAATGCTGGTGACGTGTGCAGTCTGCTGCTATCTATTGTGAGTATAAAGCATGTGTGTGAGCCAGCCTTCACTGCTTCAACTGTCTTCACTTTGCATATGTAAACCGGTCTTTCAGACTGCCCTGTCACATGTGATCTGTGCATGACCCCCAAAAATCTGTTTTAATGTTCACCTTCTAAAACATTGTATAGGTAATGTATCCTACGTTAAGCGTACTATTATTCAGCTTCAGATATCACGAGTGTATAATAAGAGATAGTCAGTGGACAATCCTCCCAGATCTCCAAATGTTTTACAGCCATACAAATACAGAACATTAGTCCTAGTTTTGTTTTATTTTTGTGTGTATGTATGTAAATATGATGTGCTTATGTGATAACCGGTTTATTTCCACAGATGAAGGTATGTGTAATATATACAGTATTAGCTTTACCGCCCAACCAGCCATTTCTAGACATTCTCTAGGTGAATATTTAGCTAGTTGCTGCCTTACACCAGTTGGGACTGACAACACACTGTTTACTCCTAAATAGTTCTGTCCTTTAGCTCCTAATTGCTTTGGCCTGTTGTAGGCATAATAAAAAGGAATGTACTGTGAGTATGAATAATGAATATGTTTGAAATGCTCTGTAGCTGTCTAGTTGAAGGATCACACAAGGCTAAATATATAAAATTTTTAGCTTTTGACGGTTTCTGTATTTTAGATTTGGGGGTCCCTCTTTGAAATAAAAACAAATAATTTTTATTTATTTATTTATAGCTTGCTTTCCTATAATCGAATGTGAGAGTTTTTTATATTGCAACCATTCTGTGTGCTTTGAGATTAGCAGTATTCACGGTCGTGACCCAATCCAGTGATTCTCTTAAAGAAGCATTGGAACCCTGCAGTGCATGCACAGCTCTAGTCACTCTCAATCAGTTTATTGTGTGATAACACCAGATGTGGATTTGTTTGTTTTATTCTTTTATGGTCTTAAAGAGGAGCTGTTGCCTCCCAGGATTTTTTAAAATTTATGGTAACTAAATGTGTTTATAAGGTGTAAAAAAAAAATAAAATAAAAAAAAAAAATATAGAAATTCTACATTTGGGATTCTTCTCTCTACCTGTCGGTGGTCATCAGACATGATCTCCCAGCTAACAGAATGCTTCTCATAGAGGGTTGTTTTGTACCTATCTGACAGCCAGGAGGGTACATATGTGCACTTTTGTTGTTGTGGTGTGTGTGTTTTTTTTGTTTTTGTTTTTTTTTGTTTTGATCTGTTACAAAAGAGCATTGTGTAGTGGAGAGCTGATATTCCACAGGTTATCTCCATTTAAGATCCCAGTGAGGCTCAGGAACAAGTATTATAAATCCATAAGGCAATACTTCCAGTAGGCAAAACAATCCAATAATATCCCAACATCAATCCCAATGACTAGAGGACACACAGCATCAGGAGCAGAACTTTTAATCACACAACCGTCTTTTAAAGCATTCTCCCATGCAAGGGAGGGATTTACAATAATTACACCATACACCAATCACATACGAGTTTCCACCCACACATCCCCTCCCCTTAGTGTGACACATAATCCCATTATGCAGGACACAAATTCCCTGGGTTTCTGGATGTACCACTAAACATAGGGGTACCCCTTTAAATATTACATCCCCTGGTAGCCCTGATCTGGGTAAGACACATATCCAAAAATCACCCAGATCGGACCAGAGGTTCGGGAAATTCCTGGAGGTACTAAAAAGACCGACCGCTCTGGGGTTAACAGCCAAAAAGGGTTCCATGTATTTTGGCCCTGCAGTCGGTCACAGAAAAGGGACTGAAACACACGAATGGCTTGGGTTATGAGAGTTGGGGAGGATTCGGGTAAATCCCCCTATTCGGCTTCCCCTTTTGGAGTTTTTATACGAATTGGCAGTAGTGTGGAGATCTCAGCGGTGTTTGCCTAACCGAGTGTCCGATTTGGGTTCCAGACACTCGACTGCAAAACACCGCTGTTCGGGAGTTTAAAATGGCCGCCGCCACGTTTGTCTCCCGAATTGCGGCCACCCAGAGAACAAAGACCACACTATACGAATTGCCCATTACCCGTTTGCAACATTGTTGCGAACGGTAATTGGAGGCACACTTACTCCTGGGGTGGTCTGATTGTTCAGTAGTTTCACTCGCATAATAACTGGAGTGATTTTACCGAACAATCAGACAAATGCTGCATACATTTCACATACACATGTCACAATTTAACCGAACACATAGCAATAACTGTAATTTTTAGGACAGCCCAATGCCATCTGCTACACATTGATTCATGGGAAGCTGTGTAGCCAGGATATGTTAGGAAAGATTTTGCAAAGGGGTATAAATATGTCAAAGGGTAGGAGTAACTAATTGTATTTGCCTACTGGTTTCCATGGTGAACGCTACCCTGAGGTGAGTCCCTACTGAAATTAAAGAAACAATCCAGGCAGAAATGTAACATTACTTATGGTGCATAATTTGGAAAGACCCCCAACTGTGACATTATTATTTTATTTATATAGTGCCAGCAAATTCCGTAGCGATATACAATGGGTGGACCAACAGGCACCTAATTGTAACCAGACAAATGGACGCACAGAAAGAGAGGGGTTGAGGGCACTGCTCAATGAGCTTACATGCTAGAGGGACTGGAGTATAGTGACACAAACGGTATAAGTAGGGGTAATGAAATAGGTTGCTAGAAAAGTATTCACTGAGAACTTAGTAGGTTATATTTTTACAGGAGAGGAGTCATGGGGGTGGGGGGGATTTAAACCTGCTAACCGTTTAGATAATATGCTTTCCAGAAGAAGTGTGTTTTCAAAGACTTTTTTGAAGGAGTGGAGTCTGGGTGAAAGTCTAACGGAGAAGGGAGTTCCACAGAAAAGGTTCAGCACTGGAAAAGTTTTGGAGGCGAGCATCAGATGTGAGAGTACGGACAGAGGATAGACTTAGGTCTTCGGCAGAGCGCAGGGGCCTCAATGGGACATACTTGTGTATTAGGGAGGATAGGTAGGTTGGAGCAGCATTATGTAGGGACTTGTAAGCAAGCACCAGAATCTTAAATTGAGCACTGTATCTAACTGCAAGCCAATGTAGGGACTGACAAAGTGGGGGAAGCGTGGGAGGTGCGGGCAGACAGGAAGATGAGCAATGCTGCCGCATTCATTATCGATTGCAGTGGTGCAATCTGGGAACACATAAGACCACTGAGAAGGGAATTGCAGTAGTCAAAGCGAGAGAGGACAGCAGCATGGACAAGCACCTTAGCCGCATCTGGTGTTAAATAGGGGCGGATGCAAGCTATGTTTTTGAGATGGAAGCATCAGGATTTGGCGATCGACTGGACGTGAGGGGTGAAGGAGAGGTCGGAGTCAAAGAGAACACCTAGGCAACGAGCCTGCGAGGTAGAGGTGATGTTGACTTGGAAGAAGACAGACACGGGAGTAGCAACACTTGAGAGAGGAAAGACCCAGAAGTTCTGTTTTGGATAGGTTGTTTAAGAAAGTGAGCAGCCATCCAGTTGGAAATCACAGAGAGGCAGTCAGAGACATGAGTCAATATGGGTGGAGAGAGGACAGGAAGATTTGTGTCATCTGCATATAAATGATGATGGAAGCCAAAGGAGCTGATGAGTTTACCAAGGGAAGCAGTATAGATGGAGAACAGGAGGGGACCAAGGACGGAACCTTGGTGAATGCCAACAGAGAGGTCTTGGGAAGAAGAGCCAGAGAAAGAAACACTGAAAAAGTGTTGGGAGAGGTAGGAGGAGCACCAGGAGAGAGCAGTATCCCGTAAAGATTACGGAGAATGAGAAGAATCTGTTGATGATCAACAGTGTCAAAGGCAGCAGAAAGATCAAGTAGAATTAGGATAAAGTAATGGGCGTGAGATTTAGCAGTGATGAAATCGTTTGATACTTTGGTCACAGCTGTTTCAACAGAGTGATGAGCGCGGAATCCAGACTGAAACGGGTCAAGCGTTGGATTCGAGAAAGTCTGTCAATCTTGGATGCACAACTCTCTCAAGGATCTTGGAGGCTAACAGCAGTAGTCATATAGGGTGGTAGTTGGATGAGGAGTTGGGGTCAAGGTTGGGCTTTTTCAGAATCTGCATTATGGTTGCATGCTTGAAGGGTGAGGGAAATGTGTCGGAGGAAAGGGAGAGATTGTCTCCCTCTCACTAAAATTTGTGCGGATGAGATATGAGGGAATAGGATCGAGGGAGCAGGTGGTGGGAGGACCGGAGCAGTGCAGAAACCTCTTTTGTTGTTGTTGTTGTTGTTGTTGTTGTAGTAGTAGTAGTAGTAGTAGTAGTAGTAGTAGTAGTAGTAGTAGTAGTAGTGAATGAGTATAGAACAGCAGAAGGAGTGGGGTTGGGCGATGTCTTGGAAGGGGAGGGGGAGAGGTTAGAGATCAGTGAAGTGAGTTGCAAAGTTAGAGGAGGTGGAACAGGACGAAGGAGAGCATTAAAAGTGTTAAATAGTAGTTTGGGTTCGTGGGACAGTGCGGTTATGAGGGTATTGAAGTAATATTTTACTTTTGCAGAGTAGAGTGTAGGAGCACAGCATAAATTTATAGTAGAGGAAGTCTGATGCAGAGTGAGCATTTCTCCAACAGCGTTTAGCAGTTCCTGAACATTTTGGGTCTGCTTGGTGTGCCAGGGTTGTAATTGGGAACGCTTGCTGCATTTAAATGTAGGCGATGCCGTGATGTCTAGCTGAGAAGAGAGTGGAGTTGTAGAGTAAGGTTGCAGAGTTAGGGCAAATGAGATTTGAGATGGGTAAAAGGAGTTTGGTGGAGAATTGCTGGGGATCAAGGTGGAGGTTTCTACATCACTGGTGGCTGGGTAATGTAGGGTAGTGGAAGGTGAGATTTTGTTGCACACTTCATAGCCACTGTATCACTGTAATAATACTGTTATTCTTTTTCGCGCTCTCCTGGCAGTAAGACAAACATACAAACAGACTTATATGTAATGCTGTCCGCTTGCCCTCCTGCAGTTCAGATCACGGGCTAGTAGCTGAGCAGTGTGTATATACAGGGCTAAGGCATTATGTGTGTTAGAATAGGAGTGGATATGGAGGCAGGCCTGTAATGCAGAAAGCCGCAAACATTTATTCTATTCTTTTGCAAAACTATATGGATATTTGAGCATGCAGGAAATTCAGTATATTAACAAGGCAAAAACCTATCAAATACATTAAAGGAATACTCAGAGCACCATAATCATTGCAGAGCGCTGGCATCATCCCATTGTAAGTAGTCACATCATTTTTAGAATAGTTTGACTTATCTGGGGTCTGACAGTGCACTGCTCGCTGCCTCCACTACCTCGGGCAATGAACCAGAGATCTGTCTGGGCTAAGCCCGGGAAAGCTATTGGTAGCTCCTGCTTAAGAGCTTCCAGCTCTCCTGTGGATGTAGTGCAGACAGGCAGAGCTCTGTAGTGGATAAGGTGGCTGGAGTGTTCCTTTAAAGGGATACTGTAAGCACCAAAAACCTTTAGCTTAATGAAGTAGTTTTGGTGTATAGATCATACCCATGCTGTCTCACTGCTCAATTCAAAATCACTTTGTTTATACAGCCCTAGTGATCCCTGTATATGACTTACACAGCTATCCTAAACACTTTCTTTGTAAAGAGAGGTATGTTTACACGTTCAGTATTTCAAAGTCTGTTTAATATAGAATTTCTTATCTCCTGCTCTGTCCTTTCCCGGCTAGACTTTGCTGGAGCCTTCACCGTGTGATTAAAGTTCATTTTACAGAGTAGGAGATCAAAACTTCTAAAGTACGTTAACATCTGATTGAAAATAAAACCATGTTGTCATGCAACTTGTATGAGCCACAGCCAGGGAAGGTGTGGCTACGCCTGCATAAACAGGAACAAGTGATTTTTAACTCCTAAATGGCAGAGAATTGTGCAGTGAGACTGCAGTGGCCATGATCTATACACCAAAACTGCTTCATCAAGCTAAAGTTGTCTTGGTGCCTATAGTGTCCCATTAACATTTCTATTCGCACCTGGAGTGTCACTTTTAATAACTGTTACTGAGGTTCTCCCTTCGTGTGATGACTCTGCCACTGGGGACAGCTACTCCACTCACTCATCACCTCCCACATGCAGCAAACAATAGATGGCCTGTCAAAATAGTTGGAAGCTGGACTCTTACCCAGAGCCTGCAAACCTTGTTGTTGGAGAGACTGTCTGCCCAACCACGATCACTTGAGCACTGCAGACTGGTTGCTACATGTAAATTGTTGGCAGCACTGTCTATTGGTGTTGGTTACCTTGCAGCAGTGTGCACTACAGCAATGTTTGCATGTTGTTGCCTTTTGCAGACAGCATGCTCTTGGTTTCCATGTTGCCAATTGAAGGACCACTAAAGGCACCTGGACCACTTTAGCTCAATGATGTGGTCTGTGTCCAGTGGCTGTTTAGTTTAGAACCCTGTAGTCTAAAACATTGTCATTTAGTAGATATTGCAATGTTATGATTTGACTTCCAGAAAGTCACTTCCCCTGTGAGAACAAAGTCTCATTGAATACTGCTCCCAGAGTCCATTTGATTGGCTGAGCTCATCATCTTTGATGTTCTGCAGCAGGGAGGTGACTGCTACTGCGATGGAGTATAGAGAGCAGGACACCATAGTGTTGGGAACATATGTTTTTATTCCGAATAATGTAGTGTTCCTTTAAGATTACTAGTAGCTAAATGTCACCATATTGTGCATCCCTTGTAGACTGTGTCAGTGGGCAGAAAGAAGCCAAGAACAGTTGATCTCTAAATGTCTTCCAGTGTTTGCAATTTATTTTTACAGGAGTACTTTTTGTATATACCCAAATTGGTGTAGTTGGGATGATCCTTATCTTCATTCCAGTCTTTAAAAAAAAAAAAAAGCAAATCACCAGATCCGCTTTCAAGTATATGGTTTTTGGGACAGCATTATATAACCTTCTTTCCAGCAGATCTGCAGTCACAAGCTTGCTCGGTTGTTTTTTTTCCTTCTTCTTCTTCTATAAAACCTGCAATGCAACAAAACAAGAAAGGAAAATGCTGCGTATGACCCTCCTGAGAATGCTAGTGTTTACAATCTTTGATTCTTTTAAATCCTGTTCTATAGAAGCCGTCTCTTTAAAGAAAAAAACCTTACAGAATGCATTGGTTAATAATTTTTTTTTATAAATTTAGCATTTCATACTTCATTGTTGTTTAAAGGCATTCATTCAACAGAATTGTTATATTGGAGGCAGTCATGTGTTGTAGACAAACATAATTGCTTCGTATCTGATGGAGTAATTGATAGCTGTCATCACTTATTTAACACTGCATTAAGGAATGCCTCCCATGATGTGTCAGAAGTGAAGTAGTCTAGAACAGCTCTGTCATACGTATGGCTCACACAGCCTGGTCTTCTTGGATGAGAGTTGGTAAGTAGGGTTGAATTTTGGAGGTGAGGATTTTTGTGAATAATTTCAGGTCACAGTTAAGGATTTAAGTCCTTGCCCTCGTTAGGTATGACATTTTAGATTGGGATGGGATATTGATCACCAGCGTCTGGGCAGGGATTATTGTCTTTTGTTGTAAACGCCTGTGTGCTAGGATTTTATCTGCTTTATTTTTTTTTCTCAATACTCTTTGTTTTGTCCGTTGGAGTGCTTTTGCTGCGTCAGCTGCCATCATGGACTTAAGGGCTTGTTGAGGTGTTAAGATTTGACTAGATTTTGGGTTGGATTGAGTTTGTGCATAGTTCCTAGGCCACGTATAGTCATTATGAAAGATTCCAAGTCGGACAGTCGCTGATTTAATTTAATTTTTATTTTATTTTTGTAGGCAGAAGCTATGTTTATAAATTTGCACCTAAGGACAGTTTTAGGTGCATCCTAAAAAATTGCGGGAATGTTACTGAGTCTTGATTAAGGGAAAAATATTCAGTGAGTTCTATCCTTATCTCTGTAGTCGTTTGTGGTACATGTAAGGGGATGGGATTGAGGTGTCAAGATAATGACCTGGAGATTTGTGGAAGTTTTAGGGTGATAGAAATCAGTGTTGTCTGACCAGGAAATGTTACCAATTGATGATGTTAATAAGCAACGATCCTGGAGTATGATTGGTATGGCAAAAACTGGCCATTATTGGGTGTTGTAGTGTCTAAATACCTAATGGGATTGGACTGTGAATGATGTGAAGAGTTTGTTTGATCTGGCTGTCAGTAGTGAAGTCAGAGACGTCTGTCGTGTCCTACGTCTGTCAGTTGTGGGTGAAAAGACAGCATTAAAGTTGCCTCTGACATCCTGGTAATGGGTCAGGAATAAAGCAAGATGTGTCTGTAAGGCTTGTCAAAAGTGTGGGTCTGCTATCATGGGGGCATAGACTAACGTGAATGCGTATTTGGACGGACAGGTGTGAGGTTTCTTCCATGGGGGTCTGATACTGTTGATCTGAGATCAAAGGGGCATAATTTTTGTGTGTATATGTAATGTGTGTGTGTGTGTGTGTGTGTGTGTGTGTGTGTATATTATGCCTGCTTTTGTACGATGGGTCATCTCAAAAGTTGGTGGTGTTTTGACGGATTGACGCCCTTGCAATTTATGGAAATGCATGTCTGTGAGGATTTCAGTTTGGGGAGCCAAGTACTGGAGGGGAAATGGGGTATATCAAGGGTGACACTCCTGAAGGTAAGGAAAGTGTTTGAGAACACATTGGTGGGTAGATGACTGAGCAGTAGGAAAAGACCAGGATTTACATCAAATGCTAGGCAATGGAAGTATGGGGGTGAGGAGAGCACCGAGGTACACCTAAGATGCCAGTGGATTTATTGGTATAGTGCTTGCCATGGAACAGATATTTCGATTAAAATGATTCACCACTTTCTGGATGGTACTTCAAATTCCAATTGATCTGTGCCAATTACATTTTTTGGCATAGGTCTTGGGGGGTTGTTCTTTGCTAATATTATAAGTCTGTGTGCTCCTTATTACTTGATGCATGTTTCAGAATACTTTGTCAGAGCTCAAAATTTCAAGTAATACTCTACTAGGTAGATTTGGAGGGTCCATAGCACACTCATCAGAAGTGAATTTCTGCTCGCCAGCTTTGAATTTTTAATTTGACAATGGCTAGTGGGCAAGTGAAAATTTAGAGCCCTGTATAAATTATGTTAATACAATAAGAATATAGATTTTTCATTATTCTTTGCTTGAATTAAAGGACCACTATAGACACCCAGACCACTTCAGCTTAATGAAGTGGTCTGGGTGCCAGGTCCATCTATGATTAACCCGGCTGGTGTAAACATAGCTGTTTCAGAGAAACTGCTATGTTTACATATGGGTTAATCCAGCCTCTAGTGGCTGTCTCATTGACAGCCGCTAGAGGCGCTTCCGTGGTTCTCTGTGATTTTCACAGTGAGAAGACGCCAGCGTCCATAGGAAAGCATTGCGAATGCTTTCCTATGGACTGACTGCACGCGCGGCTCTTGCGCGCATGCACATTCAGCCAAAGAGGGAGGAGAGTGCCTGGCGCTGGAGAAAGGTAAGTGTTTAACGCCTTCCTCCAACTCCAGCCCGGCGGGAGGAGGGCCATGAGGGTGGGGGCACCTTCAGGGCACTATAGTGGTACTTTAACTCACGATATGTCTAAACATCAAATAGTAGTGAATTGCAAACAGATTTGCATAATTTTATGTAAAAAAAAAATAGATAACTGTAATTGAAACTGTCCAAAATCTGCATTTTTGCCTAAATGTTGTAGTTTGTATAAAAATTCACTGCAATTTGGTGTTTAGTGAATAAGCTCCATCCATTATTTGCCCCAGTCTTTATTCGTGACAATAAACCAATTCAACCAATGAGTGAATTTACCTTTTTGGTACATGTTTTTGGGGTATATTATATTTGTCCCTCTCTTTGAATGACAATATCCCACAGATTATGTGTAGCTGTGAACATAGCATGATTAAGTTTTGTAACAAACGTACATGTTTTCCTTTAGCCACTTTGTTCCTTTTTCTTGCAGTTGGCTGATTGCCATATTGTCACAGGTGAATCCACTTTTTGGCCCTCAGCTAACTCCTGACATCATCTTTTACCTGAAATACCACTGGCCTTAAACTATCTCCATATTGATCACTACCCTGCTGCGTGATTTCCAGGTAGGTGTGTGTGTGTGTGTATGTATATATATTTTATTTATTATTTTCCATTCAGATTAGAGGCAGTGCTTTACAACTGGGATTTCATCACCTGGAGGGGAAAAAACAGGCAGGCAATCTCCCAAACTTTTCAAGAACCTCCCCCAATTAACCTTTGGCCTTATAAATTGCTTCATACCCAAGACATCCCCCAGTTCTTTGCCTGCCTCTGGCAGAGGGTGTCACGTTCAAGTTTTCTCCCTAGAAGTATGGTGAGGGGGCTGAGGCTCTGGAGGCTCTACTTCCTTTAAATTCATTTTTCAGAGATCAGCCAGGGATAACTCACCAGACGGCTGTATCTCCCCGGGTTATATTACTTCTGTCTATACCGAACCAGGTGCCGGGCAGACGATGGTGCGCATTTGGGTACTAGCTGGGAAGTCCTGGCGGTGGAACACTCATACAGGTTACGTTTATTTCCACCGTGGAATCGCGAAATGCAGGACATGCGTAATGCGACTTAAAATTCAGACGCCAATATCTTTATTATTTTTCTCTCTGGGGTCAAGATATTGGTTTCCAGGACTTACAGAGGCTGTTTACCCAGCAGCAACTAACTGTTGCCAGGTGCACTCAGAATCTGTTGCAAGTGTGTTCTCACCAACTCTGAGGACATTTAAGGTAATCCTTTTTGCTTTATCTTAAATGACTCTAGCCTGAATAAGTTAATTATCTGTGCTGCAAGATGGATAAGCTAAAAAAAGCGAAAATGTTTCTAAGTTGGAGAGTTTTTAACTTCTCATCACTTAAAGATTATTACTAATTTTGGTTAAGTTAATATACTGTTGTAGCAGATGGATTCTTTAAATGCCAGGATCCTAGCCGCAGTGTTTATTTTCTTAAACATGCAGTAGGCTTTTAGCAATTGCTGTAGACAAAGTTCTGTTGCAATTAGCATTCTCACCACCTCAACTAGTTTCACCTGATATCCGTTTCTAAAAAGGCAGTCTGTTTTTCAGCTGGGGCAGAACTTTTCATGTGCTTCACTCCATGGTTGCACATTTTATTTTTTATCTTGAATTCCAAGTCTTTTGTTGTCAGATAGGTTTGACCTAACTGACTGTTGGTTCCTGCAGAGTCTGCATCAAACAGGTTTTGAAATGCAGTTGCAGATATTCTGTCTGCTCTAGCCTCTGTTTCCCAAATACGGCTAAGGAAAGCCTTTATCATGTAAGGCTGTTGGTTGGAATTGCAATTTTAAAGAATTACTTCTAATATTCCGGCAGAGTTTGACTCAAACAGGTTTTGAAATGCAGTTGTAGCTATTCTGTCTGCTCTATCCTCTGCTTTCTTGGGAATTCCAGTCTAACCTATAGTTTCCTCCTGGTTCCCTATTCCCCAAGATCCTATAGGATGGAAAAGGTGAGAATGATAGTCTTCTTCCCTTGGTGTCAAGTAGCTGTTTCACCGTTCATCAAAAATTATCCGGAGGAATCTTTGGGGACCTTAGCTGTAAATAGGCATCCTGGAATTCTCAAGGGTACCGCTTCTCAAATTTGGTGTAATTCAATTAGAGGCAGTGCTCACTTTTGTAATTTCTGGGGATGTCTTGGGTAGAAAGCAATTTTTAAGGCCAAAGGTTAATAGGGGGAGGTTCTTGAAAAGTTTGGGAGATTGCCTGCCTGTTTTTTCCCTCCAGGTGATGAAATCCCAGTTGTAAAGCACGGCCTCTAACCTTCTGGAAAAAGACATTTACGGTAAGTAAAAAATCTTTATATTTTTTTTTTTTTTTTTGTCTACACTCTTACGAACCATATATTCTGCTTATTTCCTCTCCAGCTTTAGTCTTTTAATGATCCTCTAGAGACAGAGCGTGGATGAACCCAGTGAAATATCAGTGTTCTTTTGGTTCCATTTAAAGCTACCGTGCAGATTTCAGAGCCGTGAAGCAATGTAGATCTGCATACCAGCAATTTACTGAAATGCTTTCCTACTTTCAGCTGTGATTGCTGGCACACCTTTGTATACTTTTTTTTTTTGTGGTACAGAATGGAGGCCTGGTATATCTGGGAAATGGTGATTGTCACAATGCATTAGCAGTAATCAGAAGGCTGTGAAAACCAATTTCTCTCTAATCTGTGACGCATGCGTGTGTGGAATTTTTTGTTTTTCCCCTTTTGAGACATTAGCTGGCTTTTTTCTTTCTGTCACATTAAGGTCTACGTGTCCATTTCACAATCAACTATTCCAGGGATAATCTATATTTGAATGAAATCACATAATCAGAAGCTAGCATGGTAGTAGATGTTCATTCATATTGTAAAGTTAAATGATTTACACTCCAACCCTGTTTGAAATGTTTGTCTAATCTTGCCCATATTCTAGGTCAGGGGTAGGCAACCTTTTAGCAGCACTGTGCCGATATAGGATTGTGATATGCCGGTCCTATTTTTTATTTATTTTTTAAATTGAAGTGTGTATACTGCCGGATTCTGCTTGTGTTATTTTTACTGTAATTGCTTTGTATCTTTGTATTTGTGCGTACATGAGCTATTATATTGTATATGTTCATGAGTAGTTTATGGTATCGTGTATGATACATATGAATGTGGGCTGTGTATGGTGGCTGCTTGTGGAATTGTGTGTGTGTGTGTGTGTGTGTGTGTGTGTGTGGATATTGTGTGTTTGGTAGTGTGTATGTGTGGGGGATGTTTGGGGTATTGCATGTGAGAGGCTGCATGTGGGGTTGTGTGCATGTATGTGGATTGTTAGTGGTGTTGCGTTTAAGCGGATTGTGTGTGGGCTGTCCGTATTATTTGTATGAGGGGAGGGTTATTCTGCAGGTCTGTGTATATCTAGCAGTGTGGGTGGCTTCCCTGGGTTCCAGTGGAGACCAGGCTGGCCAGATACAGGTCAAGGACCGGAGCTGCAACTGCGAGCTGCTCTACTACTGTGTGGATTCGCATTCACAAGTGCTGGAATGAAGTGCTCTGAGATCACTTCCTCTATGTGCTGCAATGCATAAATTGAGGATTGTCCTTTACCACCTCTTCGTATTAGCAGATATCTGAAGTTTTACTGGAACTCCTGATAGGCCAGAGCCTGTTTGGTTGTAGCAGCCTTCAGTGCCGTGCAAAGACCCCCCGTGTGCCTTGCATGGCACTAGTGCCGTAGGTTGCCTACCCCTGTTCTAGGTGCTTGCTGAGCTTCATGGGAAATTTAGCCTGTAGTGCAAATGTCATTACTTGTATGTGATATCACTAATCATTGATTTGTAAAAACTCCAAAAATGTCTGTTTTTTGTTTTTCAGGTGCACAAGAAAACAAATCCTTGCCTTAATCACTTTGTTCCTGTATCAAAGAAATCCCAAATTGCCTTAATATTTGTATTATGTGAATTATTTCAGCTATCGCATTCCTTCTACAGGAGCAAAATGTTTGCTCACATTGGAAGCTCTTATTTATCTTAACTCTGCACTGGCCAGGAGTTCTGTTTTATTAGGCTTTTTTATGACATGCCAATACGCTGAATGCACAAATCATTTGTATCTGTCAAAGTTTATTCCTGGACACACATAATGCACCCATCAGGGCATGGATTTGAGTTTTCCTTGCTTGTTTTATTTTCTTTGTTTCAAATAATTTCAAACAGAAAGTCTGTATTGATATCCTGTTATTTTAAAAAGGTGTTTCAGGATAAAACACATAAAGAGGAATCAACCGTTTTAAACATTGTTGGATGCTGTAGTTATGACACATTGAGTCCTATCTGTTTCTTAGCCCTTCCTATTTATTTTAAAGTTTGGAAATAGTTGTTTTTTTGTTTGTTTTTTAATTTTTTTTTTTTTTTTTTTGTCCCTTCATTCTTTACCCTAATTTTTTTTTGGGGGGGAAACTACACATTCCATTCAACTGCCTTCTCTCCATTGCCCCTTTCTATTTTCTGTGTGTGCCTCTTTAATCCAATTCAAAGAATGTTTGTTTTATTTTTGTGAGAATAAAAGGCAGTTATGTATAATATTAGACGCTTTGTACTTGAACACTTGTGCTATTTAAATGCTCATGTCTGGGTTTCTGCTAGATTCCAAAATGTCGGGTTGTTTTGTTTATTAGGGGGGAAGGGAACGATAAATGATTTTTCCAGGAGGCAAAATCAATTCAGCTAATTTTATTTCTAACCAATGTTTGTACTTTAAATAACCGCTTATAATGGCACCTTTTCATTGAAAGTTTTAATGGGTCCCCTGATGCAGAGCTGGGAGAGTGAAATCAGAGTTCATTTACTCAACTCTTAAATCGACTTACTTATTGGTACCTTATTGTTAAAAAAGTAAAATGTCCCTTTTTAGGCACATATAAAAGCTAGCGAAAATTGACATGGATTCTCCCCATCTTCCTAATTTCCTCTGGCTTTCTGTTATTTATCCTAAATTTGAGTGACCGCTGACCTAAATTTAGTTCGGTCATTCCTGTGTCGATATATCCTCATTTGGTTAAAAGTGCAATTATCTATACCAGTGGTGGCCAAGGTAGATCCTGAGATGTAGAACTACAACTCCCAAGATGCTTTGCATGCCTTTAGAATGACAAAGCATCGTGGAAGTTGTAGTTTTAAAACATCTGGGGATCTGCCTTTTGTGCACCCCTGAACTATACTGTAGGGCTAGGGGCAGGTATCAAATTTACACATTTAGAGCATGTGGTACTTATATAGCCAAGTTGAAAATGTATTAAAGACTATGTATGTCTGTTTAATATGTTTTCAAATTAGTGTTATTCTCTCAGAACAGTGGGAAGGAGCTGTGATTCTTCCCAAAATGTTTTAAATTTTTTTTTTTTTTTTTATTGGTACTGACGAGGATTTATTTAATTTTTTTTTTACTAACGTTAAAGGTGCAGATACAATCTTGCTGTCTGGTAAAAACTTATCAAGAATACTGTTCTTGAACCCAAAGCAAGATAGACTGATGGTAAACCTTTTTTCCTACGCTGGTTAAAACGGCACTGTCATGCCCAACTTACCTTTCTTCAATCGATTCCTCTTCTCTCCCTCTGTCAGGATCTGTTCATTTCTTCCTGTCTGCTCTAGTTTTCTTTAAAACATAAGACAAAGTATGGACTATTTTGTCCTTTTGGAGGTTTCATATGCATGACCAGCGGAGGAGCAAAGTGTGTTTAATTTCCAGTGGTCAGAGAAATTTCCCCACAATTCTCACCTTTCTTCTGCGATCTCGCGAAGCCTCCTTTCACATTTCCCGAACGTCCTGTCATTTTAGACAGAATGCAGGCGAAACTACCGGATTGCATCCTAACAGATTGAGAACAGTTTCTACATTTGTGTTAGGATGCAATTCGTGACTTTGGATCGGAATTTAATTCTAATAAATGAAACTCTGATCCCACCCCTGAGTGGCTGGTGGGGGACCTAAATAATAAGGGGGACCTTTGTCCTCCCCGCCCCTACACCTGAGTGGCGGGTTGGGGCCCTAAATTACAATATTGGGAGGGACAGTAAAAATAGCTAAAAAAGTAATCCATCTTCACCCATGGAGGGAATGGCGCAGACTGAGCTCCGCAGGACCTTGAAAGGCTTATAAAGCTTTTCCACGCCCTGCAATTAGGCTCACAGCACTCTGATTGGTTTGTTTAAGCCAACCAATCAGAGTGCTCTGACAAGCAATCTACATTTACCTGTCACAGCACTCAGAGTGCTCGGTTTAATTTTACACCGCGTGTAATTTGACTCATAACAATACTATGGTAGCTTTCAATCAATTCAATCAGAGTTATTAAAGGGAGGCGGGGGGGGACACCTATTGTTCTCACCCCTGAGAGGTGGGTGGGGGCCCTAAATTATAATAAGAGGGGACCTATTGTTGCTCTGGGGTTGGGGCTGTGGGGAGGATAATAGGTCCCCCACCCACCGAGAGGACAAAAGGTCCCCCCTCCTTATTGTTATTTAGGGCCCCCACCCACTGCTTAGGGGTGGGAGGACAATAGGTTTAGCTGAGTGAAGATTAAGCATATATGAAGTTATGTGTATCAGGCACATCAGATTTCTTAAAGTGACACTTTGCAGCATATACGGTGTGTGTGTGTGTTGGTGGTGAAATTAAAAAAGGGATGTGTAGAAGTGCATTATGGGTATTTTTCTCTGCCGTGTGATGCTTTGAACATCCTTGGTAAGCAAAAGGCTAGCAGCCAGGAAGTTGGGAAAAGTTGACCATTCAACATATAAAAATGTTTGAGGGAGATGTGGGGTAAGTTAAGAATGGTGGAAAGAATTAAAAAAACAAAATACAAAAACAGTTTATTAAAATGTGAATTCTCATGAATCACAAGTAAAGTTCAAATTGTAATGGCAAAATGGAAACATTCTCCAATTTAGCAATGTTGGCCTATCCCTTTCAATTACCAATTTAGTGAATATGCCTTAAGCGTTGTACGCAAGAAAAAAAGGGTAAAGAAAATAGGTGAGCCAGGATAAAAGCTTGTTTTAGCACAGTCATTCAGTGTACTACTGGGCACATGTACAGTGACTACCAACCCCCCTTACATTGTGCAGCAGGTACTTGACATGATGACCTCACACATCAGCGACCCTCCAGATATGGGGCGAAGTATTTATCTCTGGGCATGTTGCCTGTACCCTCCACAGATTAAGTACCCACACCATCTAAATCTGCTGTGGGATACATATCCATATTGTGGAATATTCTATAATCTGAAAGAATTAGCAGCTGCAATCTTTAAAATAACACCTACCATACAATTTTGTTTAGTATGTATTTTGTATTAATTTTATATATCCCACCTGTATACCAACATTGTAATATTAGATCACTGCAGCAAGCAGATGACCACAACAGACAATTACATCTCTACTCTATTCTTCTCCATACTGCCAGTCGGTGAAACCAGTTTGGCTGGTCTAAGCTCTCATTACCTTCCGTTCTTGTGAAATGCATGTAAACAACAAAGTCCAATCGCACAAGATGACTCTTGTTTTGTAGATCGGTGAATGTTTTTATAATTCAATAGTCCTTTTGTGATCTGCAATTCTTCTTTCCTCATTCGCTTGATAGCAATGCCGCTTGATAGTGCATTGTCTTGGTCAGAGACTGTAATAATTAAGGTTTTTTTTTTTCTTTTAAAAATTGTTTTTATTGTGTAGTTATAAGTATTAGGGTGAATGGAGATTTGCTGAATTTAAAGTGGTACTCTACTACAGGCACGATGAAAAATTCATAAACTATGCTGTTGCCCACTGTGCCCCAGGAAGAGCTGTGGGTAGCTATCAAATGTATTAGTGCATAGCCAACTTCTGATTGAAAATTCATTTTAACTGAATATCATTTATATGACAATTGAAGACTGGGTCACATGCTGTAGGGTACCTAGTTAATAGTGCACAAAAGGGCACAGTAACTAAAAAAAAAAAAAAAAAGTGAAAATGCTTATAGTTAGCCTGTTTTGGTGTGCAGAGACTAATTTTAATTGAAAATACTTCCCTAAGTGATTTGGATAATATACTAAATCAGCTTCATAATGAGATTTCCCCCACCCCCTACTCTCATAGAAAACCTAAACATTTAGGTGAACAAAATAGAAACAAAAACAAAATGAGAATGGACAAAAGCTTAGATGAACGCAGTGGCTTGCCCTTCGGTAATACCCCGCTCAGGTCTCAAAATAGTTTTTTCTCAATTGTGCCATTACAGAGAAGAACCAGTTCAAAGGCACATCACACTGATCCCATCCACCAGTGCATTCCAGAACCAAACTACCAGCAAGTTCTCTCTGCTAGAGAGACACATCAACCCCAGACGATCGTTTCGGCATTCTTTGAGGTGTAGCGGTTACCCTTTTAAGCACACTGAGCAAGGGGGTCCACGTCTGGATTACCCTTTTAATGCGGGTAGAGCCAAGTCAATGCATTGCAACAAATACAGAAAATATGAGAGAGCCTGGAGTATGTGAATCTCGGTGCGCAGAAAAGTATTTCTTCTTTTGTTATCATCTATAATTTTATTTAAACTGCTTACATGACAACATATGTCATGTGACCAGTAATGTGCACAATGGTACCCGTCGCATATAAAACCAACCTTTTTGAAATGTTCATTAGGGAACTGAAGCAAATAAAACCTTAACAATAAAAGGTTTATTATTAAAAATTAAATGTGTGCCCTATTTTATAACAGCTTGCGTGACTTATTTTGCTGTGCATAGAGTTTATCAAAAGTAATTACCTTTCTTTTAGCAAACCATAGTTTGCCATATACCATGCTTGTTTTATTTATTTTTTTTATGTGTAACATGCTGGGATAGTAGAACTACCGTCTGTCAAATTTCAGAAGGAATTTTAACCCTAGCATTGAGAAAAAGTCAAAATAAATTGATTGGCAGTACTAATCAGAATATCCAGACCAGTACAATTAAAATACAGAATATTAGATTGATTTAATCCAAGAAAATACATCATCTAAAAAAAAAACTAGATCTATAAATGACTTTATACCTATTACTTTTCAAAAAATAAATCACAATGGTTTTTCATTTACTAATGTTAGTAAAAATCTTGCCTGTAGTGATATAAGGTATTGGGAGCAATCTTGTGACATTTTATTGTCATAGCAACACGATAAGCCACTTTACATTGTGCTATTTTTTTGTACGTTAGCTATAAAGAGCAAATGTTTTTTTCTTACCTCCTTATATTTACTTACAGTATTTTAGGTTACATATACATACTTCAGGTTTTGAAACCACTTATGTCTGATCTACTACAGCACTACCCACCTCTGATACAAGGGGCGGGTTGTTCTGGAACATTTTAGATGGCCTTATAACAATTTATGCAACTAAAATGTAAATTCAAACTAGCACAACATATCTTATTTAATCAGACTGATTTCTAAACGCATTTATTGTCGTTTAAAGACACAGGCATATTGCTATGGAGCTCTGTGATACACTCAGACACACGAACAATATGGAGCTCCAAGAAATTAGAAACTTTAGGCTGGAAAAGAGGGATTTGGACCCAAAATAGGGACACTTGACAGGTATACAGAAGTGAGCTTCTAAAATACATATCAGTGCTATTATTGTCTGGAATGATCATTATTTACATAGCCACCTGTTAATCTTACCTATCTTTATGTCAGGCACGTAAAACTTTGGCCCCCAGATGTTGTGGAACAACAAATCTCTTGAATCGCTCTCCATGTATTGCATTCAATGAATTAGTAGAAATTCAATATATGGGGAGGGGATCAAAGCTTCAGATCCTATCCCAATGGGACCAAGGCACACTCATTTAATATAAAATGTATGAATATTTTTTTATTGAAAAAGACACGAACCCTTCAGTTTTTAACAATATCTAACCATGCCTGAGAGTGACTTTATTTTGTGGCTCTATAAATAGTTAAAAAATATACAAGTAATACTCGAAAATTTGAATATCGTGCAAAAGTTCATTTATTTCAGTAATGCAAGGTAAAAGGGGAAACTAATATATGAGACGCATTCTATGCAAAGCAAGATAGTTTAGATTTGTCATAAATGCGATGATTAGGGGTTAGAGCTCATGAAAACCCCAAATCCACAATCTCAGTAAATTAGAATATTGTGAAAAGGTGCAATATTCTAGGCTCACAGTGTCCCACTCTAATCCGCTAAGTAAGCCATAACACCTGCAAAGGGTTTCTGAGCCCTTAAATGGTCTCTCAGTCTGGTTCAGCAGGAATCACAATCAGGTGGAAGACTGCTGACCTGACAGTTGTGCAGAAAACCATCGTTGACACACTCCATAACGAGGGAACGCCTCAAAAGGTAATTGCAAAGGAAGTTGGATGTTCCCAAAGTGCTGTATCAAAGCGCATTCATAGAAAGTTATGTGGAAGGGAAAAGTGTGGAAGAAAAATGTGCACAAGCAGCAGGGATGACCGCAGCCTGGAGAGGATTGTCAGGAAAAGACCATTCAAAAGTGTTGGGGACTTTCACAAGGAGTGGACTGAAGCTGGATTCAGTGCATCAAGAGCCATCACACACAGACTGATTCTGGACATGGGCTTCAGATGTCGTATTCCTCTTGTCAAGCCGCTCCTGAACAACAAACGTCACAGGCGTCTTACCTGGGCTAAAGAAAAACAGACCTGGTCTGTTGCTCAGTGGTCCAAAGTCCTCTTTTCTGATGAGAGCAACTTTTGCATCTCATTTGGAAACCAAGGACCCAGAGGCTGGAGGAAGAATGGAGAGGCACACGGATGCTTGAAGTCCAGTGTGAAGTTTTCACAGTCTGTGTTGATTTGGGGAGCCATGTCATCTGCTGGTGTTGGTCCTCTGTGCTTCATTAAGTAGAGAGTCAACACAGCTGTCTACCAGGAGATTTTGGAGCACTTCATGCTTCCTTCCGCAGACGAGCTTTATGGGATGCTGACTTCATTTTCCAGCAGGACTTGGCACCTGCCCACACTGCCAAAAGCACCGAAGCCTGGTTCAATGACCGTGGGATTACTGTGTTTGATTGGCCAGCAAACTTGCTGATCTGAACCCCATAGTGAATCTATGGGGCATTGCCAAAAGAAAGATGGGCAACATGAGACTGAACAATGCAGAAGAGCTGAAGGCCGCTATTGAAGCATCCTGGTCTTCCATAACACCTCAGCAGAGCCACAGGTTAATAGCTTCCATGCCACGCCGCATTGAGGCAGTAATTGCTGCAAAAAGGGGCCCAAACCAAGTACTGAGTCCTTATGCATGCTTCTACTATTCAGAGGTCCAATATTGTTCTATGTACACTCCTTGTTTTATTGATTGCATGTAATATTCTAATTTACTGAGATTGTGGATTTGGGGTTTTCATGAGCTGTAAGCCATAATCATCGCACTTATGACAAATCACGGCTTGAACTATCTTCCTTTGCATGTAATGCGTCTATCTCATGTATTAGTTTCCCCTTTTACGTTGCATTACTGAAATAAATGAACTTTTGCACAATATTCAAATTTTTCCAGTATCACCTGTGTGTGTGTGTGTGTGTGTGTGTGTATATGTGTATATATATATATATATATATTATAATAGTGATGAGTAGGTGATCTCTGTGAGACATGACTTTGCACAGGGCATTTCCAGTGTAAGACTGACCCTGCCTACAGAGCCACCTGCGTCAAATCTGCACACATGCACATTAAAAAAAACACAAATGCACTCACAAACACAAAACGAGTTACAGACACTCATTCAGGTACAAATCAGCACCTTTAGCAACACTCACAGACATTCAGATTTACAGACACACACACACACACACACACACACTTACAAACTGTCCCAGACACTTCATAAACACAAACACTGCACAAATTGCAGATAAAATAAACATACAATATTGTGTTGCTTTCATGGTTTTGCTGGCTTGGCTGGGAAGAGAATGTCACTCACCTGCTAGACCATCCCACTGATGACAAAATGGGCCGTACCTTTCTTTTTAAAGCTGCTAGGATCAGCTGCAGCTTCAAGCAATGTGGCAGAGAGAGCAAGCTGAGAATTCAGACCGCCTCTTCATAAATTCCACTGATCAGGCTAAACACTGGCAAAACTAACTGTGCAATGCTGTGCTGCTCTAGCCAGCCGCTTTTGTCTCCTGTCTCCTCTCTCCCTGCTCCAAACTACCACTCCAGCACATTAATAAGGGGGGCAGGGACTTAAAGGAACACTCCAAGCATTATAACCACTATAACTCAGTGTAGTACTTATGGTATCCTGCCATCCTCCCAGAGTAAATTGTCAAACATTGTTAGAATGTTTTGACAGCTTACCTGGACCTCTGTTCGAGAAGCCAGGTGTTTTCATAGAGTTCAAGCATGGCAAATATTGGACTGCACTCATTGGCTGAGAGTGTTTAGCTGACCCGTTGTTCTAACACAGCATGACCAGCATAGCCCTGTGGCACTAACACGATTCTTCTGCAAGGAGAATCTGGAAGAGGGCTGTCGGTGCAGGCACCTCGCGGAACCCATGTAAGTTGTCAAATCAAGGAGAATCTGGAAGCAGGGGCTGTTGGTACGGGCACCTGGCGAAACCCATGTAAGTTGTCAAATCAAGGAGAATCTGGAAGCAGGAGCTGTTGGTGCGGGCACCTGGCGGAACCCATGTAAGTTGTCAAATCAAGGAGAATCTGGAAGCAGGGGCTGTCGGTGCGGCCACCTGGCGGAACCCATGTAAGTTGTCAAATCAAGGAGAATCTTGAGGCAGGGGCTGTCGGTGCGGGCACCTGGCGGAACCCATATAAGTTGTCAAATCAAGAAGAAACTGGAAGCAGGGGCTGTTGGTGTGGGCACCTGGCGGAACCCATGTAAGTTGTCAAATCAAGGAGAATCGTGAGGCAGGGGCAGTTGGTGCGGGCACCTGGCGGAACCCATTTAAGTTGTCAAATCAAGGAGAATCTTGAGTCAGGGGCTGTTGGTGCGGGCACCTGGCGGAACCCATGTAAGTTGTCAAATCAAGAAGAATCTTGAGGCAGGGGCTGTTGGTGCGTCAAATCAAGGGGAATCTGAAAGCAGGGGCTGTTGGTGTGGACACCTGGCAGAACCTGTGTAAGTTGTCAATTAAACCAAAATCAGTGCGACCCCGTACACTGCAAGGGTGCCAGGGCACTCCTTGCCATTTTATATTAAATGAATAAGCACAACCAATAAAAAAAATTAACCAACTTTATTAAAAAACATAAACATGTATGTGGTATCCATGAACAGATCAAAAAGACATTAGTAAAATTTTTTTTATCATACTACATATTCTGAAACAGTCCGTTCTATATATGCATGAGTCACATATATTCCACACAAAATGATATAAAATAACATACACATTATCAGTAAAGAGATAATTGTATTCATATGAAAAATAAACCAACGTGCAATCCTAACAACTAATTTGTTGCATGATACATCATAAAATATCAAAAGACATACCAAAAAATAACTGAACAAGCAAGCAAGAAAAAAAAATGCTGTTGTGATATGAGAATAATATAAAATGACAAGAACTCCAACATTCTGGCTGAAAGTCTTTATCAAGGGAGCATAGAAAAAACTCCTGGCACCTTGACCACTACAGTGAGCTATAGTGTTTGTGGCACAGCAGTTGAAACTCACTGCTCTATACTATGTCATTTATATGTTACAATAAGGAGTGATTTGAACACCTGAACATTTACAGGGCTATTCACAAAACTGAGAACTCAAAGCAAATTTCAAATTTAACGAAATACTATAGGGTCAGGAACACAAACATGTATTCATGACCCTATAGTGTTTAACGCACCATTTAGGTGGCCTGTGCCCCACCCACACCCTTTAGTCCCCTTAGAAAAGGTGAAAACTCCTTAGTTACAGCACCGCGCTGGTACCCCGGCACTGGCCCTGCCCCTAATCCACCTCATTGGTGACATAATCTGAATTTCCGCTTTTTAGCCAATCCAATGCTTTCCCACAGTGCGACCAGACCACCTGTGATGAGGTCAGCGCTAGGAGGAAGTACAGTCACTTCCTCCTAGCTAACACAGAGAGTGTTACATGGGAGGGAGGAAGAGAGGAGGAGAGCGGACTGGGAGAGAGCCCAACTCCCAACAGCCTCAGACAGCCACTGCACCCCGGGGAAGTCACCCTTCTGCACCCAAAAGGTAGGAAACAGGAAACAGTGAAATTGTATATTTTCCATGTATCTGTTTGTGTGTGTATATCTTTATTAGTGTGTGTGGAACTGAACTCACTCCCATAAATCTGAGCCAGGGTGCTTGCTGAACCGGAATCAAACACCAGATTTCCAAAAATGTATAAAATAATAGAGGTCCAGACACTCCTTGGTTCAAGACAGGTACTTTATTAAGAACCACAACAGCAATGTTTCGACCCCAAAAGGGCTTTGTCAAGCTTGACAAAGACCTTTTGGGGTTGAAACGTTGCTGTTGTGGTTCTTAATAAAGTACCTGTCTTGAACCAAGGAGTGCCTGGACCTCTATTATTTTATTGTGTGTGTATATCTGTCTGCATGTGTATCAGTCTATGTGTGTATCTGACAGTATGTGTTTCTGTGTGTGTGTCTCTTTGTATGTGTATATGCATGTGTCTGTTTACCTGTGTGTGTATCTGTGTGTCTGAATGTGTATATGCATGTGTCAGTATGTGTATATGCATGTGTGTCTGTATCTGTGTGTATCGGTCTATTTGTGTATCTGTGTGTCTGTAGGTGTCTCTTTCTGTATACGTATTTGTCTGTGTTTCTGTCTGTATGTGTATATGTATCTGTGTGTCTGTATGTGTGTCAGTGTGTGCCCCTCCGTATCTGTGTGTGTCAATGTTTGGATCTATATGAGTGTCATCCTGTGTATCTTAATGTTTGTCATTAAGTGTGTCTGTGTACCTGCTGTGTTTCTGTATGTGTATCTCTGTGTCTGTTTGTGTGTGTTAGTGTGTGTCTGCATGTTTGTCAGTGAGTGTATCTGTGTATGCACCTGGGTGTCTGTGTATTTGGATGTATGTACCTGTGTATGTCTGAGCCTGTGTATGTGTGTATCTGCATTTGTGTCAGTGTTTGCATCTGTATGTGTGTCAGTGTGTGTATTTTCTCTAGGTGAAAAATAAGTGTGGCTAAGTCTACGATCTATGTGTGTGTGTTTTTTTGTGTTTTCTTTATGTGTGTCTTTGGGTGGAAGGCGTGTTTGCATGCTAGAAGGTGGGCGGGAGGAGACCAGGGAGCCCAAGCTAATGCTTGCCCAGGGTCCAATCAACATTAAAGATGGCACTGGTACTCACCAGAACAACTACATTAAGCTGTAGTTGTTTTGGTGACTATAGTGTCCCTTTAAGGTCAAAATAGACAAACTGCAAAAAATCTTTGTCAGCTATGCCTTTAGTTTCACTACTCTTGCCGTAAATTTGAAAAATCACTTTGAATTCTCACTTTACTGAATAACCCTGCATATATTTGTGACAACTTAACAATTAATATTGATGAGTCACTTAGAAGGTTGCTTTAAAAGTAATGATTGCTTAGTATTGCTTAGTATTGATTAATGATGCTTAGTATTGTCATCATTGCCAAGCTTCTGGTCAATGGCAATAGCTTCTCTCTCTCTCTTGGCACCATTATATTCTAAAATGTTTCACATATTCCATGTATATCCTAAATGATCTATTCAAATTAGTTACAAACTCTAATGTCTATGAATCACTTTCTTTTAAAATTCACCCTACCCTTAGGTTGTAAAGGATCTTCAAGCAGCTAGCCACCCACCAATGAATAATATCTGCCTACCCCCTCACCATAATAGTATGTGAAAGGGGGGGCAAAAATGAATTTCCTGTTAAGAAACAAAATCATACTTAATATCAAATGTCTTCTTTCTTTTTAAAGCTTATTTTCTTCAGCCCCGAAAAAGGTAAAAAAACAACCATTAAAGGTTCATCGCAACTACTAAATTTAAAAAAAAAACGCCCACAACAATTACAAATACATCCAAGCTGGCCCGTTAAGGGCTCCACGCAGACTGAGATACCAGAACAGGACACAGCCTTATAAGTGCTTTCCCACGCTATGCAATTAAAGCCGGGCCCTCCGATTGGTTGTCTTGTTAACAAACCAATCAGAGTGGTATGACAAGCAAGCTCAGTTTCACTAAGTTAAAATAACTCCATGGTTGTTATAGCAACCTGCATAGTGCTGCCAAAAGTTATATCATAAATGTACTACTTAAAAAGTCAAGGTTGAAAAAGCTGTTAAAAAAAATTGCCATGCAATATATATAGTATAGTATAATACAGTCTAATTTTGTTGTAGAATTGTAGATTACTCACTAATGGCTAAGATGCCAGTTAGAGCACTGTAACTTTAATTCGGCTGGTAGACAAACATTTGTTCACTAAAGCCTTAATAGAGCTTTCATGAATTCTCCTTTGACTTTTCTGGCCACATTTCATCTGCGCTGACGTTGAAATTGAAATGTAAATAGCAGAGAGAGCTTTGCTCCAAGCCAAATAGATAAATAAATGTAAACCAGATTTTTTCATAGAAAATAGTTAAAATATTTTCTGTTGAACTGTGTATTCTAATAAACTGAAACTGCAGCAAATTGTGGCAAAACAGAAATTAAGCCGGATAGATGCATGAATGTTGGGTCTTGCATGAAATACAGTCCCAGAAATTGTTTAACAAGCATGTATATGAAGCAGGAGGGAAAACAAATGTTGGTATCTGTGGATCCAAAGAATAGCTGCAAATAAAGATGTTCTTACCTTAAAGGGACACTTTAGTCACCAAAACAACTTATTTAAACATCTGCAGTCTCACTGCAGAATTCTCTGCCATTTAGGAATTAAATCAGTTTGTTTATGCAGCCCTGTTCACACCTCCCTGCATGTGACTTACACGGCCTTCCTAAACACTTCTTGTAAAGAGTCATCTAATGTTTAAACCTTCTTTATTGCACATTCTGTTTAATTAAGAATTTTTTTTAAATCTCCTGCTCTGTTAATAGCTTGCTAGACCTGGCAGAAGCCTCCTGTGTGTGACTAACGTTCAATTTCCAGAGCATGAGATAAAAACTTCTAAAGCAAATTAGAAACTTATTGAAAATTCAACCATTTTTAATGCAGACTGTGTGAGTCACAGTCAGGGCAGGTGTGGCTAGGACTGCATAAACAGAAACAAAGTGATTTAACTCATAAATGGCAGATAATTTAGCAGTGAGACTTCAGAGGCATGATCTGTACACCAAAACTGCTTCATTAAGCTAAAGTTGTTTTGGTGACTATAGTGTCCCTTTAACACAGTGATTAATCAATCAACACATTCTGCGTGTAAAACCTACAGATTTTGGTTTTTCCTTCAGACTTTATTTCAAGCAGGAAATAGACTGCTGGCAATAACATCTGGAATGTTTACACTCATAGGTGGCTCTCTAAATAGGTGATTTAGGCGGCCCCCTAAGGCCTCACACGATCTGGGGCCTGGTGGCCGTCTAAATCGCCATAAGTCAGAATTACATGTCGGGTCTTCGGTCTATGACCGAGGGTCCGAAACAGGAGGGGGCCTGGTGGCTTGCCCATAATGCCGCCCAGTGTGAGGCCCCTCCAGTCAGTCTGCCCTGACTGAGAGCCAGTCTGCAGCTCTGCCGGATCTCGCGATCTCGGCCAATCAGAGTGCTGCTGTAGGTTTACCACGGCAATGCTCTGACTGGAGATCGCAAGACTTACCAAGTGGTCTGCAGCTCTGCACCCGGCGGAGTACCAGGGAAAGAGCCAATCCACCGAACCACCAGGAAATCAATTTATTAAAACAAGGTATTTATGACCACCTGTCTTAGCCCGACCACCATCCCCAACCCTGTCACAGCCCCCACCACACCCTGTCACCCCACACCCTACTCTGTGGGGTTGTTTGGACTTATGGGTAGCCTTTCTGGGTGCCTCTCCCGGCGGGTCCACAGCAGGACGCGATAGAGGCGTCGTTGAGCCCGAAAAATGCCCGTCCGAAGGACGTGGCAATAGGGCTTGAGAAATAGTATGGGAGAGGGTAGATGACATGGAGCCCATGGCTGCCATAATGGTGTCTGTTACTGAGCGCTGTAGCGCTAAGAATGGCCCCTTCAGGGTGGGTGGTTCTGTATACCAGGGTGGGAGGAGTGCCCGAGGTGACAGGGGTCTCACCCAAATTAAATGGGGCATCAGTCTCCCCAGAGGGTGGGGATCCAGAAGGTAGTCTGGGTTTAGGCATAATGGAGAATGAAGGACCTAATCCCTAATTAGATATCAGAATAGTATGGGTTAGTCACCCAAAACTGAAGCAATAGGAATAAAAGCGATCTCACCAGGTCCCAGACTAGTGGCACACGCACACACAAGGTAGGGAGGAAGACAGGAAGTCAGAAAATGGCCGCCGGCAATCTCACGAGGTTCGCGTCAAAATATTGTGAAAATTCGCTAAGTTAAAGAACTGAATGTTCGGTAGAAAATAAATTTGTGGAAATAGATAGACTAATATAAGGAAGAGGGGAAAAAACAGACGAACGCGACTAAAAAATTAGTCGAACGCGGCAAACCGGCGAATGGTGCTATCTGCCGAGAAAAAAAGTGAACAGCATTTGTACGTGACGAATCAGCCGAATGGGCTTAATTCGTGCATGAAAACAGCCGAACACAGTGGAGAACGGGCGCAAAAAGGGCGCCAAGGGACAGGGAAAGGTAACAGCAAGACGGAGGTAAGGAAAATACAAGGAAAGTCACAAGGACAGTGAAAAGGGGTAATAAACAAAATATATAACAGGGGAGGTCTGGACCCTGGGTACACAGAAAAAAACACACAGGTGTGTAGCATCAAGCAAGCAGAGAAAAAATAATTAATAAAAATCTCTAATAAATAAAATAGAAAACAATAAAAGAATCAATAACAGATAAACCTATACAGTGTAATACAAGGGTATCGATAATAATATCAATAGTAGGTAATAAACAAGTAATCAGAGAGAAGATGTAACATGTACTTATCTTTGTGTCGGAGCAGCAAAGAAAGAGGGGAATGGAAGGGAAGTGCTGCCTATTATACTGGGACCTGAGCGGGGAGGGGCCTATGTTACTGTATGTTCATTATTTTTTTTCATTCTATTTGTATTCTTTGCTGCTATTGGTGGACAGTAAAGAAAGGGATATGCAATATGAGCCTCCGTGTCTTGATTTAAAATACATGGTTTGCAGCTCTTTTCCCACAATTCAGCTGTTTACAAATGCTAATCAGACTTTCCTAACATAAACAAAATTTAAACTCAAAAACAAGCTTGATTATGTTTATTGGAGGTTTAGCATTTTGACAGTTGAACTTTAACTCTTAGAATTGCCTGCTTAGCAGCTTTGCAAGATAATACATTTTACTTATACGATCTGGTGGAACTGAAATATGCACTGTTCTAATGATAACTACCAACAATTCAACTCTGTTCCATGAAATCAATAGATACAATTTCAAAGATAAATATAAACATCATGCCTAGCAGTAGTGACGCATTCCCAATATCCAACCCTATTTAACACCAGATGCGGCTAAGGTGCTGGTCCAGGCCACTGTCCTCTCTCGCCTTGAATACTGCAGTCCGCTTCTCAGTGGTCTTACGTGTTCTCAACTTGCCCTGTTACAGTGTATAATGAATGCTGCGGCAAGGCTCATCTTCCTGTTCACCCGCACCTCCCTCACCTCCCCCTTTTGTCAGTCCCTACATTGGCTTCCCGTAAGATATAGGTCTCAATTTAAAGAAACAATATAGGGTCAGAAACACAAACATGTATTCCTGACCCTATAGTGTTTAACCCACCATTTAGTTGTCTTGCCCCCTCCCCTTAGCCCCCTTATAAAAGTTTAAAACTCACCTTATTTCCAGCGCTGGCTTTGCCCCCTTTGTGTCATCATCAAAATGTGCAATTTAAAAAAAAAAAAATTTATTCTTTAGGGCAATACATCAGAACACATTAGAAAAAGGAACAAAATATAGTGCCCCTGAACATTTCACATATTACACAAGTAGGTACTATTTTGCCGATCGCCAAGGGATTTTCCAATATCTTTGACATTGTTAGATTACCAGACATGTGTCTAAGTATGCAGTGATATCCCCACAAAGCCATAGAACATCATATGTTGTGTGGTTGGAGTACCAACTGTGTCTAGGCAGAAAAAACAGATAACACTTATAATGATCTCCAGCCCCTCGTGTGTATCGGATATCCAACAATGTCGACCAGCCCCTTATCATGGACTGGTCTAGAAACAAGAAAGAAAGAGATAGAAAAAGACAGAAAGAGGGGAAAAAGAATAAAGAGGGTGGGACCGATTGGAGTTTATCAATAAAATGTGACAAGCACCAGTTAGTGCTATGTGGGGGGGAGGACTAGGCGGTCTGTGAGGTGGGGCACTCATTCATCACTGCCCCAGGGCACTGCTGTCCCAGGGTTCCCATATTGTGAGGAACGTTTGAAGCGAGCCTTTTACTCTAGCCGTCAATTCATCCACTAAGTGGATCTCTCTAATTCTCGCTATAACATCTGTTACCCTTGGGATGTCCTGTTGCAGCCAAGTGGCTGCCACTGCTTTTCTGGCTGCTAGGGTGAGTTTTTGTTCTGCCCTTATCCAACCCTCGACAGTGCGATTAAGCAGGTAAACCCAGGGATCTAATTCTAGGGTCCTGGAGAGTACTCTCCATATCAGTTGTTTAATTGTGGTCCAGAAGAGGACCACAGTGGTTTTATGCATTCTGAATAATTTCACAGGTGTTGTGTACCATTTAAACATTGTTTTAAAGGAATACTCCTGTAGGGTCACCATACGGAGGTGGTGTTACTCGCTTCCCAAATCTCCTGCCTTTCGATGCCCTCGAGTACCTCACCCATGTCGCAAAATGGCCAATTTTTAACCAATCCAATGTTTTCTCTGAAAAAGGCAGTGTTTGCATGAAAAAAACCTGAAGGGAACTATTATACCCACCAGAACAGCTACATTAAGCTGTAGTTGTTCTGGTGACTATAGTGTCCCTTTAAGATCCTGTGACTTGCTTACAAATCTCTACACAATGCTGCTCTGACCTACTTATCCTCACTATTACACAAATATGTCCCATCTAGGCCCCTACGCCCTGCCGGAGACCTATGACTAACCTTTGTTCATACTCCTACTTCTGATGCTCACCTTAAAGACTTCTCTAGGGCTGCACCGTTCCTATGGAATACCCTTCCCCTCTCTGTTAGACTTTCACCCAATCTCCACTCCTTCATAAAATCTTTGAAAACTTACTTCTTTAGGAAAGCATATCAATTAAACTGTGAACAGCTTTCCCTCCCCATACCCTGATTCCTCATTAGATACACTTATACGCACACTACCGCCCCTAGATGCACACACACCCTTTAGACACACACTACACCACATAGACAATCACATACACCCTCTAGACTCACAAACACTCTCTATAGCCCCTAGACTCACACACTACAGCCCATATAGAAACACAAACTGCCCTGGAACACAAACTACAACCCCTATACATAAAAACACACATTACAGCCCCTGTAACATGCTACAGCCCCTAGATACAACCCCCCACACACACAGTCCCAATACACATACATGCGCATTACACCCTCTAGAAGTACTACAAATACACACATGCTTTCTCTCTCTCTCAACTGCTAGACACACACAGTCTCTACAGATCCTAGACGCACACACTTTACATCTAGTGGAAACATATACACACTACAGTCCCTAGCCACACATAGTACACCAGGCTCCTTTACATGCACACACACACACACAAACACACACACAACACACAGTAACTTCTATGCACATGCAATCTCAACCTCAATCTCCAAGCACATACAGTGCCACAGACAGCCTCCCCAAACACGCACAACACCCTTTACTGGTCACACTCCACTTTTGTCCTCTGTTATCCCTCTGGTAGGGACACCAGAGACAAGTCACCAGTAATTGCAGAGCTGTGCTGTGTAAAATAAACACAGTGTGAGTGCTCTTCAGCAGGGCTCTGCACATGAAATGCCCTGGAGGTACAGCCAACTAACATACTCACTCTGAGGTGGCGTGCATGTCATTATTGATGACATGAAACGCCCACTTTTTGTCCTCGCCCCCTCCAACTGTGCTACTCTGCCTTTAAATTCCTGGGCTGAAGTTTTTTCTCAGTCCAGCCCTGGTTGGGTTTCATACTATTGCATAATGGCTCCCCAATAAGGAGTGCAACTAACTATTTTCTTTAAAACAGCCATGTCATCTTCTTGTGTCTTTGAATGTTTTGCAAAGACCCCCGCTGTTGGCTAAAGATGCAGTATAGGTGAGTTATACTTGCCTGATGCTGTCCCCCACGGGTGCTGCCATCTTCGGTCTTCAGCTCCTGGCACATCATCTGCCAGGAGGCGGAGCCCACATGATTGCTACATTCTTGCACAAATGTACAACGCTGATATCTGTGGAAGATTCCTCAAGACCATGGCGAACCTCCATAGATATTTTCTCACAATGTGTATGATGATGCCTTATTCCCATAGATGTCACTAATGTCAGCTGGGGAAAGCGACACCATGTGACAGCGGTAGCTCTGTCTTTTGTCACGGTTTGTCCACTTAGACCTTTACCACAATACAGATAGTCCCTATTTTTTTCTTATGTTATCTTTTTTACTATATTGGAATTTCAGTGACATTCCAATAGAGACTTTGTGAGCAGTTCATATTTTTCTTTCTTTCTTTTTTTTAAATTCTTTATTTTTCATTCGATAGGTACAGCAAGTACAGCTCAAACTTTCGGGCTTGCGCAGAAGCCAATATTTGAGAAAAACTTCTTGGAAAAACAATATGTAATATGAGCTTACAATACAAGCCTCTTTTTAATCCCAATGTGCCTTGCCTCCCACCGAGGATTTTTTTTTATTTAAAAACTTTAGTTATTATTGACAGAGGTTACTAGTTTATGACAAAGTAACAAATAAACACATTTTTCGCATTGAAAAGCATGAAGAACAGTAACATATGCTCTCCCTTTTGTTCTGTAACAACCCCTTGATATTTGTTTAAGTGTTTTTGACTGATTTGTTCATTCAGGGGTAACATCTCTGCATGTGTTATTTACTTTCGCAGTGTACCTCTTGTCTTCTTTTTATGTTATCTAAGAGTTAAACCATTGCTTCTTATCAAGCCATCCAAGGAGGAGCAGTCTGTTGGTTTGGTCTAGTTGTATACTGGTTCGTGTGACACTCTAATACATGCTCCTAATCCAGTATGTCCTAATCTCCTCCCTGTAACTCTATTAAGCGCAAGAAGCATGGTAGTAATGTTATTAGATAGGTGAATGGGAAAGAAAGGAGAAGAGAAAGAAAAGAAAAGGAAGAAAGGAATCGAGTGGTGGCAGTTGTCTAAGGCCGTTTTTAGCAAAAGTTATTTTATGCTGATTCGTGGAGAATAGTGTAGGGGGGGGGCTGTCTCTCCTCAGCTAAGTGGGCTACCCTCCCATGGTGCCCAAATTTTTGTAAATGTTTTTTGGGTTCCCCTTACTCTGGCTGTGAGGTCGTCCATAAGGTGGACTTCCCTTATCCTATTGAGGACTCTTGCTATGGGCGGTGTTGTAGGTTTGATCCAATCGGATGCCATTGCTATTCTAGCGGCTGTTCTTGCCTAGTCCACCCATCTATAATTCTACTCAAAAGATACACCCATGGGTCCAGTGGAGGGGCTCTGTTTAGTACCTGGGTTATTATACCTCTAACTGTCCGCCAGAAGCGTGCTATCTGTGGGCATTCCCACCACATATGGAGGTATGTTCCCTTTATTCCGCATCCTCTCCAGCATACATCTGTTGGAGTCTGTGTCATTTGGTATAATGTGACTGGGGTCGTGTACCATCTAAACATTGTTTTAACTGCTTGTTCTTGTAATTTAACACAAATAGAAGCCGTGTGGTTGGCCTCCCAAATCTCCTGCCACTCTATCCCTTCCAACTCTACACCTAGGTCCCTCTCCCATTGTTCTATATAGGTCAAACCTCCCCCTCCTTTAGCTTCTGCACATATGAGTGCGTATAGTGTCGTAATCAAGCCTCTTGGTATATTCTCCTGTAAACACATCTGTTCAAAAAAAGTTAGGGGTTTCTGGGCAGTCGTCCGAATCTGAGTAGATCTTACAAAATCTTTTATTTGAAGGTATCTGAAAAAATCTGCTGGAGTGAGATGCCCCCTTTGCTGCAGGACATCAAACGAGACTACTTCTGTTCCTTGCACTATCTGGCATATGCGTTGGAGTCCTATGTTTTCCAGATTTCTGAAGTTCTTAGCTGCCATCCTTGGGGGAAAGGCCCTATTGCGGAGGTAAGTCATTAAGGGGGATGGGTCCGATGCCAACCCGTATTGCCTGCTTGATTTGTCCCATATCTGTATAGAGTTGAAAATAGTTGGGGATGTGACCCTTATCAGGGGTCTATTATTTTTTGGAACCCAGATGAGGAGCTGCGGCATATCTGCCCCCACCATCAATGACTCCAAGTCTACTCATTTCCGCTTGTTCGGGGGTGAGTTCCACATTGCTATCTGCGATAGTTGTGTCGCTATGTAATATCCGTAAATATTGGGTAAACCCAAGCCTCCCCTTGTCTTTGGCCTATGTAAGATATGTCTCGATACTCTATGTCGTTTATTTTGCCAAACGAAATTCCCTATCGCTTGTTGTAGGGGTGCAAGAAGTGTTTTAGATATATGTATGGGGATCGTTTGGAAGTAAAATAATATCCTGGGTAGGATATTCATTTTAACGGAATGGATCCTACCGATCCAGGAGATGGGTCTCTCGTTCCAGGTCTCTAATTCTCTGATCAGTTGTCTTAACAGTGGTGAGTAGTTCTGTTGGAATAGCTGGTTCGGATCTGCCGTAAGGTTTATGCCCAGGTATTTGATTGCCTGTCTTTCTATAGCTATGTGGTGTGTAGTTTGTATTGTAGTGATGCCTATTTCTGGGATGTTGAGTGGTAGGGTGCTGGATTTAGATATATTAGCTTTATACCCTGATATTGTCCCAAAGATATCTAGTACTCTACTCAATGCCCTCACGGAGTTCAGATTTAATGTTTATGAAATTCTCAAAAATTTTTGGTTGACAGAGCCATTCAAATATAAATTTTAATTAATTAACTAATGAAATCTTGGTGGTGATGGGACACTGTGCATTTTTCTTGCATTTTGTAGATTGGATTACAGTTATTTATGCTGGGTGTTTCTTATTTCTCAATCTTTTTTCATATAAAAAAACAAAACAAAATAAACCCACTAATTAGTGCTAATTAGTGTTACAATATAAACCCTCCTTTCTAGCCAGCAATGTTTGCCCATGTTTTGACAGCAACCTCATGGAAACGAAATTGGGAAATGGCTAAATCCTGGACTGTTGGAGTACAAAGTGCCCAAAACATGGACCTAAAGTGGCACTGAAGGCACCCAGACCACTTTAGCCCATTGAAGTGGTCTGGGTGCCAACTCCCATCACCCTTAATGTGGTGAATGCTGCTGCCAGGTTGATCTTTCTCTCCAGTCGATCCTCTCACACCTCACCCCTCTGTCGATCCTTACACTGGCTCCCTATCCCCTACAGGTGTCAATTTAAAATACTAACCCTTACCTATAAAGCTCTAACCAACTCTAGCCCCTCTTACATTTCTTCACTGATTCATAGGTATGCCCCCTCTCGGTCTCTCCGCTCTACTGGTGACTAACTCCTGCCTGCTGCTCGCAGCCTTACTGCAAATTCACGCCTGCAAGAATTCTCATGGGGGGCTCCTTTCCTTTAGAACAGCCTGCCTACCCCTGTCAGACTCTCCCCTAGTCTTCAATCCTTTAAGAAATACCTCAAACCCCATCTTTTCAGGAATGCTTATGGCCTCCAAGGGTAATTTCTATCTCTCAAACCTTCCTCTCGCTCTCTCCTATAGGGCCACACTCCACTCTCACCTCCAGTTCTGATACTTTCCCACCATGTCTATTTGCTGTCTCTCTCAATACCATTCCTATTGTGTTTTTTATACCCCACCTCCTCTAGACTGTCAGCTTGTTTGAGCAGGGTCCTCAACTACCTATTGTTCTTGTTACACTCTGTTATTGTCTCATTTGGTAAAGTTCCCTTTTATTAGACATGTGCAATTCGTTTCGGTCCGAATTAAAATTCGGCCGGATTTCGGGTAATTCGGACATTCGGGTGCTTCCTGTGGCTGCTAACTGTAAAAAAAAAGGTCCCCCCTCCTGAGCCCCCATTCCAAAGAACTTTCCCACGCTGTGTAAAATGACATAGCACTCTGATTGGTGGATTTCAAACCAACCAATCAGAGTGCTGTGACAGGTAAATGTAGAGACTTACCTGTCAGTCTCTTCATTTACCTGTCATAGCACTCTGATTGGATGGCTTAAACCCACCAATCAGAGTGCTCTGAGCCTAATTGTAGGGCTGGGGCAAGGCTTTATAAGCCTTCCCCCGCCCTGCAGAGCTCAGTCTGCGCGGAGCCCTCCATGGGTGAAGATGGATTTTTATTTGGCCTTTTTTGGGGCTGAAAAAATAAGTTTTTAGAAGAAAGAAAAAAGTTTATGTTTATTTTTACAGGTACTTAGTTAAAGGTCCCCCTCATTATTTTTAGGGTGAGGGGGGTAGGTAGGGGTTTATTTTTTTGGGGAGGGGGTGACTAGGGGTTTGGGGACCCCTAGTCACCTGGGGGGTTAAATTTTCATTTAGGGCCCCCACCAACCGCTCAGGGGTGGGGGCCAGGAGGGAGGACATTAGGTCCCCCCTCTTATTCTTGTTTAGGTCCCCCCCAATTTGTATTTAGGGCCCCCACCCGCCGCTTAGGGGTGGGTGTCAGGGGGGAGGACAATAGGTCCCCCCCATTTGTATTTAGGGCCCCCACCTGCCGCTCAGGGAGGGGGACCCTTTTTTTTTTTTTAACAGTGAGCAGTCACAGGCTGCTCACTGTTTACTATACATGCCCCTACTCACGGCATAGCGAGTAGGGGCACAATTTACTAATACTAAGTAATTTTTACTTAGTATTAGTAAATTTGGCTGAAAGACCAATTTAGGTCTTTCAGCCTTTTGGTATATAACTCCCTAATACCGTGGGAATTAGAGAGTTATCTACCAAGCGGCTGCAAGAAAAGTCCCGAAGTTGCAGAAGTTGCCGAAGTTGCCGAAGTTCCGAAGCTGCCGAAGTTCAGAAGTTACCGAATTGCTGAAGTTCCGAAGTGCCTGAAGTTGCCGAAGTTCCGAAGTGGTGAAGTTACGAAGTACCGAAGTGTTCAAGTGCCCGAAGTTGCCGAAGTTCTGAAGTGCCGAATTGCCGAAGTCCTGAAGTGACGAAGTCCCGAATTTCGGAATGCCGAACTGAGCCGAATATTTTCCCCATGCACATGCCTACCTTTTATTGTAAAGCGCTGTGGAATAAGCTAGTGTTATATAAATACTATAATAATAATAATAACCCTGCAAGAGTAATTATTGCAGTTTTTATAAACTGCAATAATTACCTGCTAGTGTTTACTCCAGGATTCTACAGTGCCAGGAAAAGGGGTTTAAACAGAGCTTGTATTCTCCACAAAAGACATGAATCCCTAGTATACACTTCATGTGCGCCAAAAATATATTTAAAGGTGTTACTCTAACATTATAACCAATACAGCCCGCAGTTGTGGATATGTTCAAAGAGTACATTTTCAACATCCCCTGGTAAAGTGCTAAACTGTTTGGCAGTGGTTTGCCTCTTAATTAGGTCCCGCTGGGTGCTGGGTTTCCTTTCATGTTGGCTTAATGACACCCGGCTTCGGCATAGCTGCAGAAGTCAGATACCGATCCTGTGCACATTTGTTGGCTGAGAGCACCCGCTGAGCGTCTCTGCACAGAAACATGCACAAAATGGACATTAGCCAGCCCATAACTTATTCCGGGCTGGCTAATGACACTGCTGAAGGTTTAGTTACACGTCTGGTAGCTAGTCTAAATGTCTCTGTATGTGCAGCAATTCACACTGCACATATAGGCTACTTGCAACATGACCACTTCAAAACACTAAAATGGCCATGTTTCTTTGAGTAACTTTTTAAAGTGTGCCTGTCATATACAAAAATTACATTTAACCTTGACCTGCATGTTGTTACTGCAGAACCCAAAAACTACAAATATGCTTGCTAAAATTGATAAACAATCGCCAGTTTATGGTAACAATTCTGGCAATAATGGTGATGGGAGGGGAGATACACGAATATCCACTCATATCCACAGCAAGAGACAATTTAAAGGAGGCAGGTGCTTTTCATAAATATTTTATAATAACTTTGATATTTGGTGATTATTTTGTAAATGTGCTGTGTAAACTAGTTACTAGTAATCTCAAATTCACCAAGTCATCTGTAGCTGTAGGTGTTACAGATCCACGATCAATGGCCATAATCCAGGTTCTTGGCATGAACTTGTGCCCCCAGAACATTTTCTACAATTTGCCCCAAAAATATGCACAGCCCCTACAAAAAAATCACCTGCAAACAAAACAATATTTCTTTCCTTTTCCAATAGAACAAAAAGTCCTGAACATCTCAACAAAGACTTACAATTTCAATATAACTCTCGAGAACGAAAATAAAGAGGTATACAGTTTGGTTGGGACAGGAACACCAACAATCTTTGAAACTATATCAAACAAATAGCAGTTTTATAACTGCAGTACTGGTGGCTTCCAGGGCACAATAGCATGTAATGACTATAATTGAAAATAAGCTAGAATTCATGTTATGCAGATTATACTGCAGTGATACATGTGTTATGGATTTACAGAATTTTGTTCCAAAAGCAATATGTGTGTACAAAATTTGTAACTTGAAATTCTCGCATTTATTGAATTTAGTCTAATCTTAATTTTGCCATTGATCACTTCAGTTATTCTCAACTATACGGCGGAGTCTGCGGTGTAGCTGTCTAACTGAGTATCATTTAGAAGACAAAAAGAGACATTTAGATAAAATAAAATCGAGAAAAACTATGAAGGAAGGAAGAAGAAAAGCAGCTGGAAAAAAAGGCCAAAAAATTATTACTTCACTACAAGAGTTCAAAAAAAGAATTACTCCACTACATGCCAATAATGGCCAAGGCCCATGTTACTATACACAGTAAAAAAGCCAAACCATGGAGACCAGGTAAGATAAGTTTCAAACCTATTATGCAAGCACGCAATCACAACATACATCTTATTAACTTCATTGGCCCTATCCATTCTTCTTGGGCATAGGCACCACTTGACTTATTCGATAAATTAGAATTCATTTGGTTCATCAATTTTGATTTAGCTGCATTTCTTAAATACTCGTTGAATGATTTTTTTATATTTTGAAACTGGGCTCTTAGTGTGGCGAAGTAATATAGCAGCTGATTGGAACGGTAGTATATTGCTATAATAATGTTATAATATTGTTCCCAATAAGGAATTATAATAGGCACTACCATCAAATGTGCGGCATTGTGCCGACTGGACGCTGGCACCTTCAGTCTGTATGGGGTTGGTGTTTGGCATAATAATGGATCAATTCTAGCATTTGGTATCACAGCAACTTGTAATTTGCTTCTCGAATCGTAAAGCTGACAGAGAATTTGGTTCACTTCTCTGCAGGTTTTGCTGAAAAAAAAGTTTAATGAAAATCACACTGCAACAGAGGTAAAACTTCTGGCTTGGTTTGTAGCCGTAGCAATGTTTACACATTGTTACAATTATAAGCCACTCTCAACACTGAAAATGTGGTGAGTATTCTCTATACAATAACTTTTGTAATAACGCACAATGTTTTGGTGCTTAAAGTGGCCCCCTAACCCAGGGCCGGATTAACATAGGGGCTGATGGAGCTGCAGCTCCAGGCCCAGGCCCATGGAATAGGCCCATTGATTGTTTTTTTTATTTTTTTTTTTATTTTTTTTTTTATTTTTTTACATTTTTTTTTTCCACACACTACTCTTAGGGATTCCACCTGGCTTTTATTTTATTGGCACAGCCAGTATTTGGGGCTGCCTGGCGGTGCCAATATTGCAGTGATACTGGCAATACAAATGCTGGTATTTTTCTCAGTATAAACTCTATATTACTATATTACTCTGCAATACCAGCACCGGCCAGTAGGGGTCAATGTGTGTGTGAAGACAGGCAGGGATAGGAAGTTCCAGCATATCCCTCCCTGCCTATCTATACTCAGTGATCTGCAGGGGTGCAGCTACAGAGAGTCCAGACAGCAACTCCCACCCTGCAGAGACAGCCTACAGCTCAGGGAAGTAAGGGATGGGGGGAATGGCTGCAAGGAGACATACACTGAGACACTAAGGGGGACTGGGAGACATTATGGCAGACACTGGGACACTAAGGGACACTGGGAGACATTATGGCAGACACTGAGACATTAAGGGACACTGGGAGACATTATGGCAGACACTGAGACACTAAGGGACACTGGGAGACATTATGGCAGACACTGAGACACTAAGGGACATTGGGAGACATTATGGCAGACACTGAGACACTAAGGGACATTGGGAGACATTATGGCAGACACTGGGACACTAAGGGACACTGGGAGACATTATGGCAGACACTGAGACACTAAGGGACACTGGGAGACATTATGGCAGACACTGAGACACTAAGGGACACTGGGAGACATTATGGCAGACACTGAGACACTAAGGGACATTGGGAGACATTATGGCAGACAATCAGACACTAAGGGGCACTGGGAGACATTATGGCAGACACTGAGACACTAAGGGACATTGGGAGATATTATGGCAGACACTGAGACACTAAGGGACACTGGGAGACATTATGGCAGACACTGAGACACTAAGGGACACTGGGAGACATTATGGCAGACACTGAGACACTAAGGGACATTGGGAGATATTATGACACAGACACATGGGGACACAGTGTCTCTTGTGTCTTTGTCCCTGGTGTCTGTGTCCTCATGTCTTCAAGTGTCCCCTATTTTCCCATTGTCCCCATGTGTCCCAGCCAGAGTCCACTAGTCTCCCAGTGTCACTTGTGTCTCCGTGTCCCTAGGTCTCACCGTGTCCCGAGGTCTCCCCATCTTCCTAATGTCCTAGTGACATGGGGACCCTGGGATACATAGGGACACAGGGAGACATGGGGCATTGAGACACTGTGATACATAGGATCACTGGGAGACCTGGGGACATGACACTGGGAGACATGGGGCACTGAGACACTGATACATAGGAACACTGAGACCTGGAGTAATCGACACATGGGGGCACTGAGTCATGAGGACACTGGGAGACATAGGAGCACTGGGAGGAATCCATCTATACAGCAGAATCAAACTAAGTAGTTTTTTGGTGATTTTACAGCATTTTCTCTTATGTCACTCCTTTTTTTCCAAGAAAGGTGGCAAACCTAACTACTTTTCACATACTCTTACTTAAGTATGGAAACTTAAGTGGGATGTATGGGAACAAACGTGTGTGGACTGGCTGACAATGAATATAGTTAAAGGGACACTATAGTCACCAGAACAACTACAGCTTATTGAATTTGTTCTGGTGAGTAGAATCATTACCGTCAGGCTTTTTGCTGTAAACACAGAGAACATGCAGTCTTTACATTACATCCTAGTGATAACTTCACTGGCCACTCCTTAGATGACTGTTAGAGATCCTTCCTGGGTCATGGCTGCCTAAAATGCATCCAAACATTCAGTGTCTCCTCCCTCTGCATGCAGACACTGAACTTTCCTCATAGAGATTCATTAATTAAATTCATCTATATAAGGAGATGCTGATTGGCCAGGGCTGCGTTTGAATCATGCTGGCTCTGACCCTGATCTGCCTCTTTGTCAGTCTCAGCCAATCCTATGGGGAAGCACTGTGCTTGGATCAGGCCACCACTTCTAATGATGTCAGCAGACTGCTTGTTTTATGAATCTAACAGCATGCAGAGTTACAGCTTTGGGGTTGAATATAGTAAGATTTTGCTATATTTATGGAGGCATGAGGGGCCCAGGGGGCTAGATGGTGGTGTTAACACTATAGGGTCATGAATTCATGTTTGTGTTCCTGGCCCTATAGTGATCCTTTAAGGTAATGCTGACTTTGGTCTCTCTAACACTGTGACATGTTCCCTTTCTTCTACACTCACTACATACAGCTTTTCTCTGTCCCAGACCATATACCAGGAGCTTCTGCCTGCTAGTAAGAAGGTAAGTGGACCAGCGAGTGCTAGGGGACAGTCCTTAGAAAGCGTTGAGTGAGCGCATCATTAGATGCATTTATGCCAAGCTCAGGGTGCTGTCTGCATAGTATGCCCTTAGTTGGCCAGCTGCATGATTGGCAGGCAGCCTGACATGCATTCATGCCAGGCTGGCCTTCTAATTCTTTGAGCAGACATGTCCTCTTTTTGGGCATGTTCGCCCCTTTTGGCAGGTTACGTGATTTGTGGCACACCCTTTTACCATGCCCATTGACTTCCTGCCTGACTGGACACTGCTGTTAGGGGTTATGGATTTACTTGAAAGATGAAAACATAAATTAGAGAGAGATTAGCCTTTTCTTACAGCTGCTGTTTTCTTTCTCTACAGCACCATCTCCATCAGATACATGATGCTTGGGAGTGTTTTACTGTTTTTGGTCGATATGATTCTGTAATTAGGCCCGTCATAATTGTCAGCACCAGGCCCACTGGGCTCTTAATCTGGCCCTGCCCTAACCGCTTTAAAAGGGGAACACAAACATGTATTCCTGACCCTATAGTGTTAAAACCATCATCTAGCCCCTGCTGGCCCACTCTTGCCTCCCTAAATATAGTCTAATTGCCTTAATCCAACGCCAGGTGTAGCTACTGGTGCTGCTCGGCACTCCCCCATCTGATGTCACGGGAGCTACACAGAGATCCTAAGATTAAAAGCTTCTCTATGAGAACCAACTCAGAGCGCATGCTTTGGGCAAGGGGAGGGAGGGAAAGGAGGAGCAAGGTAGGTGGGAGCAAATAATAATACTCGAAAGATAAGGTGGAGGGCTGCAATCAGTGTTGGAGTGAGGGAGGGTGGGGAAACTTCCCCTTGCAGACTCTACCTGTTAGGGAGTAGCACTGAAAGTCCATCGTCAGCGTGCAACGATAAAAACAGTGCACATCCAGATTTCTGCCATCAAATAACTTCAAAACCAGAAGTGGTTATGGTGTGATTAGGGCTGCTTCTGCAGCCCTAGTCACACCTCCCCTACATATGACCCACACAGCCTCCCTACACATTTGCTGTAAAGAGTGATCTAATGTTTAACCTTTCCCTATTGCTTACCTCCTGTTCTGTTAGAAGCCTGCTAGATCCTGCAGGAGCCTCATGTGTATCATTAAAGTTTAATTAACAGATCAGGACATAAGAACTTCTGAAGTAAACACACTTTGTTGTAAGATCTGATCGATTGAAATTAAACTTTTTTTTTAACTTTTTTTTTTTATTTCAATTGAGAGAAAGAAACATATTAATTAAATAAATTTCTCCTAAGTACAGAAAGGAAACCATTTTTTTTATTCAGGCTGTGTGAGCCACAGACAGGAAAAGTGTAGCTAGGGCTTTATAAACAGATGCAAAAATGATTTAATACCACATCTCACACTGATACTCATTGGAGCTCTGCATTTAACATCCTGCAGCAAATCCAACAACCCACACCACTTCCCACCTCCCGCCCACGGAGGTTCCCCCTAAATATATAGCATGCTCTTGCAGCTGTTTGAGATTCTCCCTCAATTACCTCTCCATTACCTTTATATTTTACCAATAGCTGCTTCTCTCTGTTAACTCTTTTACCCATCACCTCCAAATTCCCCCAGCTACCTCTTGTCTCAAAGCTCCAGTTTATCCTTTAGATTGTAAGTTCACGGCTATCTAGCTAAGCACTATGTATAAAAGAGCTCCAATGGCTAGTTATCAGCTTACAGGCAAGGCTCTCTCTACCTCTTGTACTTGTCTGTGTATATTGTACGTTCTCCACTAATTGTACAGCGCTGCAGAATCTGTTGGCGCTTTATAAATACCAGTAATAAATAAATAAATACATAAAATAAATGGCAGAAAATTGAGCAGTGTGCCTGCAAATAATCTATGCACTGGAAATACCCTACACCAGCGTAATATTAGGAATTGGCTAGCCAAAACTGGAAAAAAAAATATTTTGGGGATTAATCAACATGGCTATTCATGCCTTCAAACTGCCTGCTCACAGATAGTTCTATTTGGTAACAAAGATTTTATCCAAACACAAAGTTCAATAGCACCCATCCTCCCGGTAACTGACTGGCCACAAACCCCAAGTGACTTGTAGCTAAATATATTGCTTATTGGTCAGCATCTTGAACCTTATATGCGTTAGACATGTGCAATTCGTTTCATTCTGAATGTCAATTCGGACGAATTTTGGGCAATTCGGACATTCGGATACTTCCGAATGTCCAAATAGCTGCATTGCCTAAATTGCCAAATTTCCGAAGTGTCGAAGTTCCAAAGTGTCCAAGTGCCTAAGTTCCGAAGCACAGTATTGCCGAAGTACTAATATACCTACCCAGTGGAAGAATGAAGAATGTTACACTGTATACACGTTTAAATAAAAAGTATTCAAACATAGCCAGGATTCAGCTGTAAGCGTTTGCAACTCTTACAACAATCAAGTAACACACATTCATATAAAATGTAAGTTACTTAGCCTGTCAATGGAATGACAGGAATGAATAAGTAGATAACTCCCTAATTCCCAAGGTTTTAAGGAGCTATCTACTAAAAGTCTGAAAGACCTAAATTGGTCTTTCAGCCAAATTTACTAATACTAAGTAAAGATTACTAGTAAAAAAAAAAAGCGCCCCCACCCCTAAATGGCGGGTAGAGGCCCTAAAGTAAAATAAGGGAGGGGGGACCTATTGTCCTCCCCCCTGGCCCCCACCCCTGAGCGGTGGGTGGGGGCCCTAAAGAAGAATAAGTGGGGGAGACCTATTATCCCCACCCCGGCCCCCACCCATCAGCGGCGGGTGGGGGCCCTAAAGTAAAATAAGGGAGAGGGGACCTATTGTCTCCTCCCCCAACCCCAACCCCTGAGCGGTGGGTGGGGGCCCTAAAGAAGAATAAGTGGGGGACCTATTGTCCTCTCCCCCGGCCCCCATCCCATAGAGTGTAATTTGACTCATAACAACACTCTGATTGGTGGATTGAAATAACTTTCCCACGCTGTGTAAAATGACACAGAACACTCTGATTGGCTGGATTTCAAGCTAACCAATCAGAGTGCTGTGACAGGTAAATGTAAAGACTTACCTGTCAGTCCCTTCATTTACCTGTCAGAGCACTCTGATTGGATGGCTTAAACCAACCAACCAGAGTGCTCTGAGCCTAATTACAGGGCGGGGCAAGGCTTTATAAGCTTTTTCCCGCCCTGCAGAGCTTGGTCTGCGCGGAGCCCTCCATGGGTGAACATGGACTATTTTTTTGCGCTCTGTTTTTTTTTTTTTTTTTTTTTTAAAGTGCATAGCTTTTTATGGTTTTTTTTTTGGCCTTTTTTGGGGCTGAAAAAAGAAGATGTTAGAAAAAAGAAGACATCAAATGGTAAGCTTTATTTATTTTTTTCAGGTACCAAGTTATTGGTCCCCCCTCACTATTTTTAGGGTGAGGGGGGTAGGTAGGCTAAATAATTTTTTTTGGATGACTATGGATTTGGGGACCCCTAGTCACCTGGGGGGGTATATTTTTATTTAGGGCCCCCACCTGCCGCTCAGGGGTGGGGGGCGGGGAATTAGGGAGTTATCTACTAAGCAGCTGCAAGTGAAGTGCCGAAGTCCCGAAATTCCGAAGTGCCAAACCGAAGTTCCGTAGTTCTGAATTGCCGAGCTCCCGAATGCTGAACCAAAAATTTTCCCCATGCACATCCCTAATATGCGTGGAACTGATAAAATTGTGATATATCTACTGCCAACATGTTGAATATTCTTTAGAATATCTAGAATATAATATAAATCACCACTTCCTCTAGTCTAGACTGTACATCTACCTCTCCTTCCTTAACTGGATTACCCAATATTTCTCCCACAAACATTAAAGGACCACTATAGTGCCAGGAAAACATACTAGTTTTCCTGGCACTATAGTGCGCTGAGGGTGCCCCCACCCTCAGGGACCCCCTCCCGCCCGGCTCTGGAAAGGGGAAAAGGGGTTAAACTTACCTTTTTCCAGCGCTGGGCGGGGAGATCTCTGCCTCCTCTCCTCCTCCGTTCCTCCCCGTCGGCTGAATGCCCCAGCGCAGCAAGAGCTGCGCGCGCATTCAGCCGGTCACATAGGAAAGCATTCTCAATGCTTTCCTATGGACGCTGGCATGCTCTCCCTGTGAAAATCACAGTGAGAAGCACGCAAGCGCCTCTAGTGGCTGTCAATGAGACAGCCACTAGAGGATTAGGGGGAAGGCTTAACCCATTCATAAACATAGCAGTTTCTCTGAAACTGCTATGTTTATGAAAAAATGGGTTAACCCTAGAAGGACCTGGCACCCAGACCACTTCATTAAGCTGAAGTGGTCTGGGTGCGTAGAGTGGTCCTTTAATTTTATCTTCTTTTAAACAGAATTCTACGTACCTCAAAAATAATACCAACAGAAGAAAAATAGCAGTATAAATTGAACAGAAAAATAGATATGCCATTGCAGTAAGAAAGGTTCCAGGGAAGTGATGCTGGACATAATAGACAAGCTAGCTATTGTTTGGCTTTGTAATTTACATGTTTTATTTAAGGGTGTTTTTTTACAGAAGACAATACTTTGAAAATACCCAAACATTTTGACAGAAACAAACACATGTTCACAGAGCAGTGACGAGATAATTAGGCCTTTACAATCTGCAGCTTATGTTTCCTCATAGTATCCATGTCCTGTTACAAACAAAAATATAAATCACAAACCTGAGAAACGTAAAAGAAACCATGAAAAAAGCCCAAGAAAAAAACAACAGAAACAAAAAGGTATTTGTAGAATTATGTACAATAGCCATGAGCTTGTCCATTAAGTAGTTATTAGCAATTTTATGCCGGATTTTGGCCAAATTAAGAACTGTCGGACGTAGGCACCCAACTGCCAGTGCTCTTCTGGCATCCAGCATAATTTTATTGATCAGTTTTATGGACGCGCGAAGGCAAGTTGTTGATAGGCCTATACAGGTCCATTTATAGTGATTAATTAAAGAAACCATTGGCACTACAACCATTTCTTCTTACTGTATTGTACTGTAGTGCCAGGTCTCCCCTGGTTCCCATCCTATACTAAATGTAGGGATGGGTTTTTCTGATTTTTTTTCATGTACCTGCTTTTTTTTTGTAAGATCTCCCATCTTTATGTTAAAATAGAACCTTGAAGAAAGCAGAGAGAAGGTCTGACAAAATGGCGGATGCTCCTATTTGGACATCAAATTGACCTTCCATTTTTCCAGTAAAAGGTGCATTGACATTTTGTAAATTTCACTCCTTACTTAGAGCGCAATGTGCTTCTTTGGAAGGCCAGCATTTAGTTTTACCATATCCGGAGTCTCTGGAGGAAATTTCAATTAAAGGAACACTATAGTGTTAGGATTATAAAGCTGTATTCTTAACATTATACTGTCCCTTTGCCCTGTCACCCCCACAATGATTAAAGGGTTAAAAAAAACTTGTTTCACTAACCTTATTGCAGCGCTGAATTCCATCAGTGCTGGCTCCATCTCTGCCTCCTCCAATGTCATTGCGAGGGGTAACCCAATGAGTATGCGTGACGAGTGTCGCTCGCTTTAGAAATTTTCGATAGGAAAACATTGAATCCAGCATTGTTTCACAGGGTTAAACTCCCTGAAACACCAGGAAGCGCCTCTAGAAGCTGTCTGGTAGACAACCACCAGAGGCAGTCTTAACACTGCAATGTAAACATTACAGTTTTTCTAAAACTGCATTGTTTTCAGCTGCAGGGTTTCGGGGGCAGGAACACTGCACCAAGACCACTTCAATGAGAATAATTGGTCTAGGTGACTATAGTGTTTCTTTAAGATTTGCCAAGTACGGTTACGTAGCTAACACTTTGGAACATTGCATGCATTTCTGATATCTGGTGAGATAAATGAAGCTGTGCTAGATTACATATTTATGATTGGATTCACGCCCCAAAACAGGGAAATAGAATAGAGCTATATCACAAACACTTACAAGTGTCAGGTTTCAAACCAATTATATAAACTGAACTGCACATACTGTATATACACACAGTGTGATTCAGATCTTAGTGATATGGAGTTTAGCCAAATACATAAACATTGTTGTAAGAGTCAGGTTATAAAAAAAGAAAATTAAGCTGAGCTCGCTGTAATTCTGATTAACGCAGGTTATGTGTATTTAATGTGAGATACATTGTACATACCCAGCTGTAAGAGGTATACCCATGAGAGGGCTGGCAATTACTGGCCTGGAGGGCACGTACAAACAAATTACCATTTCTTCTGTACAAACCTCACACAGGCTAATTAATTAATCTTCTAACTGTAGCAAAATAAAATAGAGACTAAAATATTTGTTTTGAAAAAATGATCGAATTCGCCTGTAATCATACCTAGGCTATTTTAGCGTTAGTTTTGCAATTTAGACAAACTGGAGTTTAGCGAATAACCCTGAGAGATCTCAGTGTAATGGTCATATTTACACAGTGCATGTGACATTTCATGCCTCTCAACATTTCAAATGGACAAAGAGGGACACTTTAATTTTCTGGGTGTAAATGAGGTGTTTGGCAAGTGGCAGAGTGTTATGAGAAATTACAGGTTCCTAATTAATATTAAATAATGTAACTAAAATGCAATTAAGAACAAGAACAATGTGACATAGAATTTTGGGCCCAAAATAGGGGTGCTTGGGAGCTATGGGTATATGGTTTTGACAGGTGGACACGTGAGACGTGACATCATATATCTATGGCATTAGCACTGTCTTATTCACCTTATGGGTGACTTCACACATCAGATACTACCGGGAACAGCATGCATGCATGCATACTTAATATATTCTGGCAGTCTGAACAGCCCCAGGTACTGCAGTTCACATGGGAATATCCTAGTGGACCAGTCCAGGCCTTGGAGAACATTGAGACGAATGGTCAGTAGACCACGCAGACAATCTTAGCGTGCTGGTCGAGGAAAGGCCCTATCGAAATCATACCTACTCCCTCACTCCTGCAGTTTTACAGACATACCAACACACCTGCTTTTTTTCTTTTTCTTTTTTTTCTTTTGTGTACCAGTTTATTGAAGTATGCTTCACTTGTTAGAAGGCTTTATATCCAGTTACAAAGTGTCACTGACCATTTCAGCAAATCCAAGAATTTACCAGCAGAGATACCACAATATACATTTATCAGGTGTAATCACACAAAAAAACAAAAAAAACCCCCACATTTTCTCTTTTGATTTTCCAACATGCCTATTTAACGGTGAATTTTAGAATGTACACACCTGCTTTTTAATCTGCTGAAGTCAATTGTGAGACTGCAGCCCACAACCTCTATGTGATAGAGGCCCAGAAGGCAATGCTCCCCAGCCAGCCCTCTCCTGGACATGCCCTAAAAGACAAACATGAGTTGGCTATATATGCCAATCTGTTTTTGAGGCACTCGTTGAGACTGTAAGATGGACTTTGTAGTAAGCTAAAAGTGTTCCTATACAGCCATATTTTATTTAATTTAGCTATAAAATCACATTTTTATTTTACGTAATTACACCACTTAAATAACTGCCCCATGCAGCTACACAATTAGCACCATTCCTAGGTTAGTTAGTAGCAAATAGCAACTAATTCTCAATCCAGCTATTTTAGAAACAATCAGGGGCAGACTAAGGGGTTGTAAATTTAGGCACATACTGAGGGCCAGTGTGGAGTGAGGCTTGCCACCATCTGCCCCCTCACTTATTTAAACTATGCTATGTTTGACCATGATGGAGGTTTTGCCTGTGCTAAACTCCAATCTAAAACTTATTTAACATTTTTGTTTTTCATTATTACCATATTTAAATAGGCTTATTATGTATTATTTTTATTGCTTTAGTTATTAGATCTGCTACTAGGAAGCTACACAATCAATAAATGACCCTTCTTTTCGTAAAGTATATATATGTATTGATGATATATCAATACAAAACAGTTCAGAAGAAAGGTAACTAACCGTGGCATTTCATTTCTGCAATTAAAAGCGACATTAAAATTACTAGCTAAAGTGTAAATTATCTGGTATTCCAAGTTAATTTAGTCAAATTGAAACATTCTCTAAATCAACAATGCTTACAGTTAATCTATTTTAACCTAAAATATAAATGTAAGTTTGAATTCCAACTCACACTTTAATGAATGACTATCTATACAGGCCAATCTTTGCTGCTATTACCTTGTTACAAGGTAATGTTGAGCAACTTCTCTCATCCTATTTCCCCATCACCTACTCACAGCATTTCTGTATGTTTCCATTGTGGGGATTTAAGCTAGTATAATTAGCCACATAAAGAATTCATAGCTATGTATTTATCACTATAATGAATTAATAAAATATAGCACTTATAGAATTTCCAACATGTCTCTCATATTTACAAGATAACAACATTACAGAAAATAATGCACAATAAAAAAAATGTTTATACCCAATGGCAGAAAATATAATTCTTTCCAGGAAGAATTTTTGCTTTATTTTTTATTTTCCATGAGATACAAGTTTAAAATGATTGTTTTTGTACTGAGGCAGAAGAAAGGAAAGCATCAGCACAGACAGCTCTTCTTTGAAGACAGTAAAACCCCCTTATTATGTAAATCCACAGCACCAGGTCCCTCCCATCCAGGGATTCCCCATAATAACACCTTGTATTATAAGGGGCATTTTAACACAAATCAGACATTTAAAAAAATAATAATAATATATATATATATAATAATCTTTAATTTTTCTGCAGTCTGGCTCCATTCATTGGGCTGGGGGCAATGTAAACACAGTATTTATGGTCATTGTAAGAGCTTGCTTGTGGCTGAGGTTTGTGGGAGTGAGGATCCTGCTCTGACATGGGGTGTCTGAGGGCTCTAATGATCCCATAGTTTGGCCCTACAGGCCCCCCCCCTCCATAAAGTGAACCCCCCTATAATGTGTGAATGTCCCCCCACCCCTCTCCCAGCCTTGTCCTGCTCTGCTTAGAATAAGCGTGCCCCCCTCCTCTCCCCTGCTCTATTTCCACCCCTGCCAGCCAGGCGCTGATTGGCTGCGATCGGGTACCAGGCGGCTCTGATTGGTGGGATGGTGTGTCACATGGGGGGAGGGAGTCACGCGCTTTCCGGGAACCCGTCAGGAAGGAAATAAACAAAACAAAAGCAAGAAAGCATGGAGACCGTGCGGGGGGATGAACGGCGGCAGCAACAGCAGCAGGGAGGTTGACTGACAGGACTGAGTGCCAGCCCCAAACAGCACATTCACTGCTGCCAGGTGAGGGGAGGGGCACTGGGTGACAGGGGGAAGAAGGGGGGCACAGGTGGTGGGTGTAGCTGGCAGTAGTGATGGTGTGTGGGGGATCCCTGCACTAGTACAGCATTGGCAGCAATGGGTGCACAGGGGGTGAGCAGGCACTATGCCAAGGGCATGCCACACTGAGCATGAGTGGGTAATACAGGGTGTCATGGCAGGGATACTGCCCAGAGGGGGAAGGGGGGGCTACATGGGCATCTGGGGCAGCTCACCCCCTGGGAGCACTAACTAGTGATGGAGGACACCAGTCATCCTCTGTGCAACACCACAACCACATTGTGCAGTGAGAGGGTGGACCATCTGCAAAATATCCAATGTTCAACTACCACTCCATAGATGCAGTACTCCAATTCCCATCATCTTGTAAAACAACAGTTGAAGGGAGGGGTGGGGGGATCTACATCTGGGTGCTGTCTCACATGGGATGGAAGGGGACATTTCTGCTGGAGCCCTTTTATGTCATTTAGTTGATGGATCACTCACTGGTGATTGCATTTACCTTTTGGAGTCTGGTATAGAATCTTCAGCAAGTGTTTGTTTGTGCTTGGTATAAATTTGTGTGTGTGTGCTAAGTACCAGTAACAATGGCAGCATGTGGTGCAGAGGGTACAAATGTCACATCACTTTTTATTGATCAGAATACATGCTATGTGTACACATGCATATCCTCCCTCCATGTTGTTATTGAAAATATCATTAGAGGAGGGGAAAAGCTGAACTCTCTTTCAAATGGGGCATTGCAGATAGACCTTTCTTTATTTTTTTTAAATTTTATTTTATATTGAATGTCTTCTGCATCCAATGCAGGGAGGGTCCCTTGCATGAGAAGCAGCTCTGTAGGGGGCGTGGTGCACTAGATAGAGTGGAAGCTGCAGGAGTGGGTGTGTTAGTGACAATGGATAAACAGCAAACATGTCTCCTCTATTCTATGGCCATTCATTGATCTCCTTAACACCTTTCATGTCATTGTATTATGTTCTCTGTAAATAGGTCAACTATATTCTAATTTTGCTATATGAACTAAATGAAGCAAAGCTACAGGATGGCTTTAATATTTAAAATGCATTTTGTCAAATAAACTCTCTCAGGAAAAAGAGACCCTATTCAGTTCTTTTTACAGAACATAACAATTGAAGAGGGTGGAACTAGTGATGGCATGCAGACATAGGAGGGGAGGATTACCATTGCTTATAGAGATCCCATCAGCAAGTGAAGACATCTGGGTGCTGTCACATATGGGGTGGGAGGTGACATTTTTGCTAGTGACATTGTATTTGGGGGTGTTAGCAGCCCCTTTATTCCATTTAGAGGTTGGACCTCTCACTGGTGATTGCATAACCATTGCAAGAGAAGTGAATAATGATGGATACTTTGTTTACAAATGTTATTCTTAGGACTAGTAACTTGATGGATGCCTTGCTCGCAGTTTTACATTGTGTATGTTTTGTGAAGGCTCACTATAGTTTGTGGCCTGTGTTTTTTTTTTTGCTGATTGCTTGTTGTTTACAGGATGTCTATGAGCAGGGCTCTGTGCAGGGGGTGTGTTGCTGGGTAGAGGGCTCTCCTGTGCTCTTAATGTCTTAGGGGGTGTGAGCACAGGGAGGTGGAGACTACCTGGTATTTTACATAACCATATCTTCCAGCCATCAGAACCTGTCATAGGCCTCCCCTGCCCCCGTCATAGGTAGAGGGAGGGGGGAGCCAGCCTCCCTAACACGCGCCCCCCTGCTCTCTGAATGGGAGCTGGGGATTGTTTACATGTCGGCTCACAGCAGCTTTGCAAGGAGGAAAGGGGAGGGACGTTCTCAGTGAGCGACGGCGTCACTGGCCAATCCTGGCAGACTATCCTGCCTCAGCGTCCAATAGGAAGCGCCCCCGGAGCCAGCAGCGGGTTAGGCTGCCTCGGTGCAGGAGGTGAGGCAATGTTTGCTCTGCACAGCAGAGAGGGGTGTGTGGGAGCAGTGTGATGGTTGTATTATACCCCCTGTGTGTAGTAATCAGAGAGAGTCTGGGGCACAGTGTGATTATCTGATATTTACTATAGCTGGCTTTATATGTCACATACATTCATACAACACTCTCTGTGGTAACCCAGACACCCTCTGCTGTAAATATACCTTATATTAATTTACCCCCACACTTAATGTACCCCCACACTTAATGTACCCTGTATTAATATACCCCCACACTTAATGTACCCTATATTAATATACCCCCACACTTAATATACCCCCACACTTAATATACCCTGTATTAATGTACCCCCACACTTAATGTACCCCCACACTTAATGTACCCTGTATTAATATAACCCCACACTTAATGTACCCCCACACTTAATGTACCCTGTATTAATATACCCCCACACTTAATGTACCCTATATTAATATACCCCCACACTTAATATACCCTGTATTAATGTACCCCCACACTTAATGTACCCTGTATTAATATACCCCCACACGTAATGTTCCCTATATTAATAAAACTCCACAATTAATGTACCCTATATTAATAAAACTCCACAATTAATGTACCCTATATTACTATACCCCCACACTTAACGTACCCTTTATTAATATACCCCCACACTTAATGTACCCTATATTAATATACCTCCACACTTAATGTACCCTATATTAATATACCCCCACACTTAATGTACCCTATATTAATACACCTCCACACTGTCACGTATTCATCCGCTTATATGTGGTTAATGACATTTACCGTGCACACAGGAAAAGTTGTGTCGGGCAGCAACCTAATCTACAGAAGGGTTAATGCTGCAAATGAAACCTGGTAACTGACTTAGGGGTCAGGCCGGTTACAGCCTATCAGATCTAGAGGAGGGGTATTTAGGCCCAGTTCTCATCCTGCTCAGTGCCCTGTCGTGGTTTCCCTTGTGGTTGTCAGAGAGCGCGTTCCTGTTTATAGTTTTCTACCTGGTTTTTGACTTTGGCTTTGTTTATTGACTTCTCTATGTTCTGGTATCCTGACTCCTGGCTTTCCTCATCGCTGTGTCCCTTTCTGTGTTCCCTGACCTCGGCTAGTATTTTTGACTATTCTTTGTACGTTAAATCCGGCCATTCTAAGGACCGGTAATACGTTACTTATTTGTCATCCGTGCTATACAGTTCTACGTGCTGGATCAAACAGTAATCCTGACATTACGACATGGCCATAGATCCTGTAGAACTGTGTCAGCACATAGCTGCTTGCGAGAGGAAATTAGAGGAGAATGATCACCGCGTGGATCAGTTAGCTCAGGCTCTCAGTACGCTTCTCGCTAGAACAGCGCATCTGCAGCCTGCAGCGTCTCCTCCTATAACACCTCTACCCTGTGTACCTCCACCCACTGTTAATAGGACTCCTAGCATCTCCTTATCGCCATCCCTACAGTTTGATGCCAATATCCATGAATGCAGGGGTTTTCTTAATCAGGTGGAGTACCATTTTGAGGCCTCACCAGGGTCATTCCCCACCGACAGAGCAAAAATTGGTTATCTAATGAATCAATTAAAGGGCAAGGCTCTTGCCTGGGCTAATCCATTGTGGGAGAGTAATCGGAGCATGGCTCATAATTACCAGGAATTCCTTGCCAAATTCAAGCTCACGTTTGAGCCATTGGGTAGAGAGGATGACGCCTCCACGGCCCTAATGCCCATCAGACAAGGTAACCGGTCTATCTCAGATTATGCTATTGAATTCCGTACCGTAGCTTCCGAGGTAGACTGGACTAACAATGGGTTAATCTCAGCATTCAAAAAGGGTCTCTCAGAGACTATACTAGATGAGATAGCCGCTAAAGAATTACCTAAGAGTCTTAACGAATTTATTACGTTTGTCATGCATATTGATAATAGGTTAAGACTCAGAGAAGTCACCAGAAGCAAGACCAGACGTACGGCTATGTCCCTAGCACCTCGATTCTCTAAACCTGTTTTGTCTAACCTCCCTGTACAGTCCGAACCCGAACCTATGCAGTTGGGGGTCACGACTGTCTGAGGCCGAAAAACTGTGTAGGAGAAGGGAGGGGTTATGCCTATATTGCGGTAGAAAGGGACATATGATAACTAATTGCCCAGTGCGTCCGGAAAACTTCCGCACCTAAAAACCTTAACGTGTCAGATCTTAGGTGTGATGTAGTTGTCCTCTAACAAAAACAAAAGTAGATTCCTCCTTGAGGTATCTATTTCCCTTGATAACAAGAAGTTTTCTTGCAGTGCCCTAATAGACTCAGGTGCTGCCGGTAATTTTATTGATGTCCAGTTTATTAGGGGTAATGAGATACCGGTCAGGGAGAGACCTATGCTGCTAGCTGTAGAGGCTATTGATGGTAGACCACTCACACAACCGTTTATAACCCACGAAACTGTCCCTATTATGATCTCTATTGGGGCTTCCCATAGGGAGGAGATGACATTTCAGGTTATTACTTCTCCATCATCTCCGATCATATTAGGGTTTCCGTGGCTGAGTAAGCACAATTCCTATATTGACTGGGTTAATGGGGAGATATTAGAATGGGATAAAGAGTGTATGGTGAGATGTATAAAACCAGCACTAAAGAGATTGGATACTATTGACCTTCCCACTACCACTCCCCAAACTCCTGGAGTTCCCATACAATACCGAGAACTTCAGGAGGTGTTTAACAAGGCTCAATCGGATGTATTGCCTCCCCACAGAGCATATAACTGTGCCATTAACCTGTTTCCAGCCGCTATGCCACCTAAGGGGGCAGTTTATGCCTTATCTCCCCAGGAGAGTAAAATAATGGAGGAATACATCAAAGAATCCTTGAGCAAAGGGCACATAAAGTCATCCTTACCAGCTAGTGCAGTATTCTTTTTTGTTGACAAAAAGGGTGGTGAGTTACGCCCTTGCATAGACTATAGGGCACTTAATAAAATCACTGTAAAAAATGCATACCCTATCCCACTCATTTCCGAATTGTTCGATAGACTTCAGGGAGCTAAAGTATTTTCTAAGCTTGAACTTAGGAGCACTTACAATTTGGTTAGAATTAAAGAGAATCATGAGTGGCAAACGGCATTTAATACCCGTAGTGGACACTATGAATATCTGGTAATGCCATTTGGGTTATGCAACGCCCCGGCAGTATTCCAAGACTTTATAAATGATGTACTCAGGGAATTAATTTACTCATTTGTAGTGATGTCGCTAACATAAAATTTTCGGTTCGCGAACGGGCGAACCGCCATAGACTTCAATAGGCAGGCGAATTTTAAAACCCACAGGGACTCTTTCTGGCCACAATAGTGATGGAAAAGTTGTTTCAAGGGGACTAACACCAGGACTGTGGCATGCCGGATGGGGATCCATGGCAAAACTCCCATGGAAAATGACATAGTTGATGCAGAGTCTGGTTTTAATCCATAAAGGGCATAAATCACCTAATATTCCTAAATTGTTTGGAATAACATGCTTTAAAACATCAGGTATGATGTTGTATCGATCAGGTAGTGTAAGGGTTACGCCCGCTTCACAGTGACAAACCAAACTCCCCGTTTAACGTACCGCAAACAACCGCAAACAGTCCATTTGCACAACCGCAAACTCCCCATTTGCACAAGGTTGGATACCAAGCTAGCCATGTCCCGTTCCTTGTCCTCACTGATGTAATTGAAGGTCTCTTCCTCCACCCAGCCACGTACAACACCAAGGGTCCCCAAAAGGTTACAACAAGCCCCCTGTGACGCCTGCTGTGTTTGGTCTTACACCTCCTCAAAGCCACCTTCCTCGTCTGACTCCTCTTCTTCAGACTCCTCTCTCTGCATTGTTATAAAGTGTGTTAAGTAGTACTATTCCTATCCGTTTAATCCCTGTTACGTCCCCTATCGGGACGTGTATGTGACATCGATTTTAGGAACCGGGAGATGGAAAAAGATGCTTGGTCAGTCCTCCTACTTCAAATTTGGGGCACTGCGCGTGCAATCTAATGTGCCACCAGATAGGAGTGGTGTGTTAAGTAGTACTATTCTTATCAGTTTAATCCCAATGTCACGACTACTAGTGTGGTCCAGCACGCAGAAACTATGTAAACATATACATAGGCAAGAAAAGGAAAATAAAAGGACAGAGCGTAAACCGGACCTTAGAATGGCCGGACTAATACGCTAGAGACAGAGAATGGTCAAAGGGAAAGCCGAGGTCAAGGAAGCCAGAAAATACACAATACCGTTTACACAAGCCAAGTCAGGGAAACCAGAATTCAGAATAACCAGGGAAAAGCCAAGATCAGGATACCAGGAAATCAGATTCACAATGATAAAGCACTCTCAGGAAACCAGGAACAGGAAACCATGACAGGGCAAGGTACTGGGGTGAACTAGGGATTTAAATATCACGCGGCGGGCCGGCAGCCACGACTCCCTGTTACGTCCCCCTCATCAGGCCTTTTTTAGTCGAATGTATCGCCCACTGTCAGTCCCTTCCGGATCCATCCCTCATTCATCTTAATAAAGGTGAGGTAATCTAGACTTTTTTGACCTAGGCGACTTCTCTTCTCAGTGACAATACCTCCTGCTGCATTGAAGGTCCTTTCTGACAGGACACTTGAAGCGGGGCAGGCCAGAAGTTCTATCGCAAATTGGGATAGCTCAGGCCACAGGTCAAGCCTGCACACCCAGTAGTTAAGGGGTTCATCGCTCGATATCTGCAGTTAAGGCGAGGTAGTCTGCTACCTGTCGGTCGAGTCATTCTCTGAGGGTGGACCCCGAAGGGCTGTGGTGATGCGTAGGACTTAAAAAGCTCTGCATGTCCTCCATTAACAACACGTCTGTAAAGCGTCCTGTCCTTGCCAGCGTGGCGGGGGAGGAGGAGGATTACTTCTTCCCCTGTTAGATTCCCGTTGTGCTGTGACATCACCCTTATACGCTGTGTAAAGCATACTTTTTAATTGATTTTGGAACTGCTGCATCCTTTCCGACTTTCCGTAATTCGGTAACATTTCAGGCACTTTCTGCTTATACCGGGGGTCTTGTAGTGTGGACACCCAGTGCAGGTCGTTCTCCTTCAGTCTTTTTATACGAGGGTCCCTCAACAGGCACGACAGCATGAAAGACCCCATTTGCACAAGGTTGGATGCCGAGCTACTCATGTCCTGTTCCTCGTCCTCAGTGATCTCACTGAAGGTATGTTCTTCCCCCCCAGCCACGTACAACACCACGGGTACCAGATAGGTGACAACGAGCACCCTGGGATGCATGTTGTGGTTGGTCTTGCTCCTCCTCCTCAAAGCCACATTCCTCCTCTTCCTCACAATCCTCTTCCAGCGTTGCCGCAGGTCCAGCAAGCGATGCTGATAAGGCTGTTTCTGGTGGTGATGGTGACCACAACTCTTCCTCTTCACGCTCCTCTATGGCCTGATCCAGCACTCTTCGCAGGGCACGCTTCAGGAAGAAAACAAATGGTATGATGTCGCTGATGGTGCCTTCGGTGCGACTGACTAGGTTTGTCACCTACTCAAAAGGACGCATGAGCGTCCAGTAACGTGGCAAAAAAATTCCCAGCTCCGCAGAGGCTGTCCTAGCACCCCGGTCATACAAATACTCGTTAACGGCCTTTTCTTGTTGGAGCAGGCGGTCGAACATTAGGAGTGTTGAATTCGAACGTGTCGGGCTGTCGCAAATCAAGTACCTCACTGGCATGTTTTTTTCGCCGCTGGAATGGCCACACACCTTCCTGGCCTGCTTCAGGACGTCCTGTAAGCCTGGGTACTTATGCACAAAGCGTTGTACGATCAGATTACACACACGTGCCATGCACGGCACGTGTCAACTTGCCCAAATGCAATGCCGCCAACAAATTTCTTCCGTTGTCACAAACCACTTTGCCGATCTTCAGTTGGTGCAGAGTCAGCCACTGATCCACCTGTGCGTTCAGGGCGGACAGGAGTGCTGGTCCGGTGTGACTCTCTGCTTTCAGGCAAGTCAACCCCAAGACGGCGTGACACTGCCGTATCCGGGATGTGGAATAGTACCTGGGGAGCTGGGGGGGTGCCGTTGATGTGGAGCAAGACGCAGCAGCAGAAGAGGACTCAGCCGAGGAGGTTATGGAAGAGGATGGAGTAGGAGGAGTAGAGGAGGTGGCAGCAGGCCTGCCTGCAAGTCGTGGCGGTGTCACCAACTCCTCTGCAGAGCCACGCATTCCATGCTTGGCAGCCGTCAGCAGGTTTACCCAATGCGCAGTGTAGGTGATATACCTGCCCTGACCATGCTTTGCAGACCAGGTATCAGTGGTCAGATGGACCCTTGCCCCAACACTGTGTGCCAGACATGCCATTACTTCCTTTTGCACAATCGAGTACAGGTTGGGGATTGCCTTTTGTGCAAAGAAATTTCGGCCGGGTACCTTCCACTGCGGTGTCCCAATAGCTACAAATTTTTTGAACGCCTCAGACTCCACCAGCTTGTATGGTAAAAGCTGGCGGGCTAAGAGTTCAGTCAAGCCAGCTGTCAGACGCCGGGCAAGGGGGTGACTTTGTGACATTGGCTTCTTACACTCAAACATGTCCTTGACAGACACCTGACTGTGGGCAGATGAGCAGGAACTGCTCAAGGCGAGAGACGGAGGGGCGGATGGTTGAGAGGGGGCAAGGAGGACAGCAGTGGTTAACGTGGCTGAAGATGCTGGACCAGGAGGAGGATGGCGGCTTTGAGTTTGTGTGCTGCTTGTACTCATGTGTTGATCCCATAGGTGTTTGTGATGTGCGATCATGTGCCTTCGCAAAGCAGTTGTACCTAGGTGGGTGTTGGACTTCCCACGACTCAGTTTCTTTTGGCACAGGTTGCAAATGGCATCGCTGTTGTCAGAGGCAGACACACAAAAAAAATGCCACACTGCTGAGCTCTGCAATGACGGCATTCTGGTGGTGGCAACAGCATGCGTTGATTGGCGTGCTGTCTGGCTGACCCCGGGTGCCGATGCATGCTGTCTGACTGTGCCACTAGCTCCTTGCGACGACCTCCCCCTGCTTCCAACTCGTCTCCTCCTCCTCCTCTCTGTCTCCCCATCTGAACTTTCCCCCTGTTCTTCTTCTCTTCTAGCGGGCACCCACGTGACATCCACGGACGCATCGTCATCATCAACCGCTTCACTTGTATCTGACAACTCAGCAAAGGAAGCAGCAGCGGGTACAACATCATCATCATCATCACACCTGTACGTCCATGTGTGTAATGCTGCCTGACTGAGACATATCCCTGTTATCTACATCCTCTGGCAATAATGGTTGCTCATCACTCATTTCTTCAAACGGATGTGTAAATAACTCCTCTGACATACCAAGTGAAGCTGCTGTGGTGCTAGTGTTGGTGGTGGCGGCAGGCAGGCGAGTGGTAACTTGAGAGGTGCCCGAAGCTAAGCTGGAGGAGGATGGTGCGTCAAGGTTCCGAGCGGAAGCTGTAGAAGATTGGGTGTCCTGTGTTAGCCAGTCAACTATATCCTCAGAACCTTTCGAGTTCAGGGTACGTGGCCTCTGAACACTGGGCATTATTCTAGTGCCAAAGGGAATCACAGCACCACGACTGCCCCTGCGGGGTGGCCTGCCTCTGCTTGTCATTTTTTTTTCCGATTAGTGGTACTATGCGTGCAAGCTACTGTGACAACAGATATGAGTGGCACTGTGCAGTGGCAGAAGTTTGAAGAGTAGACGCTGTAGGCCTGACACACACGCTTGCAGAAAACTAACTGCTATTCAATCTATTACAGTCGAAATTGTATTTATTTTTTTTAAATGTACACTACTGTTACACCAGATATGAGTTGCACTGGTGTGACACTGTGCCATGGCAGGCCCTGAAACGCACACGCGTGAAGGAAACTGACTGCTATTATATTACAGTACAAAAAGTTTTGTTTTTTTTAAATGCAAGCTATTGGGACACCAGTGAGTGAGTGGTGGCACTGGGCAAGTGGGCACAGTATATGCTGTGAGCCTGACACACAGGCTGGCAGGCAGGCAGGCAACTGCAATTACATTACACAGAAAAAAAAGCAGACTGATGTTCTAGCCCTAAAAAGGGCTTTTTTGGGGTGCTGTCCTTACAGCAGAGATCAGATGAGTCCTTCAGGACTGTAGTGGACACTGAATACACTAGCCTAGCTATCAATTTCCCTATCAAATCAGCAGCAGCTACACTGTCCCTCCTCTCACTAAGAATGCAGCTTCACAATGAATGTAAAATGGATGCTGTCCAGGAGGTGGGAGGGTCTGCTGCTGATTGGCTGGAATGTGTCTGCTGACTGTGAGGTACAGGGTCAAAGTTTACTCAATGATGACGAATAGGGCGCGGACCGAACAGCGCATATGTTCGCTGTCCGTGGCGAACGCAAACAAGCGATGTTCGCCGGGAACTATTCGCTGGCGAACCGTTCGGGACATCACTGCTCATTTGTCTTGGTTTATTTGGACATTATTTTGGTGTATTCCCCTGATCTTTAAACTCACCACTCCCATGTGAAACAGGTTATGCAGACGTTGTTGAAAAATGAACTTCATTGTAAATTAGAAAAGTGCATATTTGACCAGCCTGAAGTCCACTTTTTGGGTTACAACATCTCTGCATCGGGATTTCAAATGGGTCCTAAAAAACTAGAGGCTGTACTACACTGGCCATTACCCTCTGGTTTAAAAGCCATTCAAAGGTTTATTGGTTTTGCCAACTATTACAGATTCATCAAGGGATTTTCTTCTGTAATAGCCCCCATCACTAATATGACTCGCAAAGGGGTTAGTAGCACGGTATGGTCCAAAGAGGCTGTGAATGCTTTTAGTTACATAGTTACATAGCTGAAAAGAGACTTGCGTCCATCAAGTTCAGCCTTCCTCACATTTGTTTTTTGCTGTTGATCCAAAAGAAGGCAAAACCCAGTTTGAAGCACAATTTTGCAACAAGCTAGGAAAAAAATTCCTTCTTGACCCCAGAATGGCAGTCAGATTTATCCTTGGATCAAGCAGTTATTACCCTACATTGAAAGATTATATCCTTGAATATTCTGTTCTTGCAAGTATGCATCTAGTAGCCGTTTGAACATCTGTATGGACTCTGATAAAACCACTTCTTCAGGCAGAGAATTCCACATCCTGATTGTTCTTACAGTAAAAAAACCTTTCCTTTGCCTTAGACGAAATCTTCTTTCTTCCAGTCTAAACGCATGGCCTCGTGTCCTATGTAAAGTCCGGTTTGTGAATAGATTTCCACACAATGGTTTGTATTGGCCCCGAATATATTTGTATAATGTTATCATATCCCCTCTCAGGCGACGTTTTTCTAAACTAAATAGGTTTAAATTTGTTAACCTTTCTTCATAGCCGATATGTTCCATTCCTTTTATTAATTTTGTAGCCCGCCTCTGCACTTTTTCTAGTGCCATAATATCCTTCTTTAGAACAGGTGCCCAAAATTGCACAGCATATTCAATATGGGTCTTACCAGTGATTTATAAAGAGGCAAAATTATATTCTTGTCCCGAGAATGAATGCCCTTTTTCATGCATGACAATACCTTACTGGCCTTGGCCACTGCTGATTGACATTGCAGATTGTTGCATAGTTTGTTGTCTATAACAATTCCCAAGTCCTTTTCGTGTGTTGTTATCCCTAATTCGCTTCCATTAAGGGTATACGTTGCTTGTGTATTCTTTACGCCGAAGTGCATAACTTTGCATTTTTCAACATTAAATTTCATTTGCCATTTGAGTGCCCAGTCCCCCAGTCTATCTAAATCCCTCTGCAGCAAAGTAATATCTTGCTCACATTGTATTGTTTTACAAAGTTTGGTGTCATCTGTAAACACTGAAACATGACTTTCAATGTGGTCTTCAAGATCATTTATAAACATGTTAAATAGAAGGGGTCCCAGAACAGACCCCTGAGGGACACCACTTGCCACCTCTGTCCAGCTTGAAAATTTACCATTAATGACAACTCTTTGTACTCTGTTTTTAAGCCAATGTTCTACCTAAGAACAAGCATTTTCATCTAGACCGATTTCCTTGAGTTTGAACACTAATCTATTGTGTGGAACTGTATCAAATGCCTTGGCAAAATCCAAAAAGATCACATCCACGGCAACACCCTGATCTATACTTCTACTTACTTCTTCGTAGAACGCAATCAAGTTAGTTTGATATGACCTGTGCTTCATAAAACCATGCTGATTTTTGCTGATAACCATGTTCTTCTCAAGGAATTCTTGAATATTATCCCTTAATAAACTTTCAAATATTTTACCAGGCACAGAAGTTAAGCTCACAGGTCTTGAGACTCTTAAACAAAGATTTGCCTACGGACATACTAAAACATCCCGACACCAGTAAACCTTTTTATATTGGAGGTTGATGCATCCGAGACAGGGGTAGGGGCTGTTCTTTCTCAGAGAGAAAGCCAGAGAACACCATTGCATCCTTGTGGCTACCTCTCCAGAAAGATGTCTCCTGCTGAGCGCAACTACAAAATTGGCAATAGAGAACTGTTGGCAATTATTCTTCAAGGAGTGGCGACATCATTTGGAGGGTTCCAAGGACACCCTGTTGATCATAACCGACCACAAAAACCTGGCATATATAGGGGATGCCAAACGTTTGTCTTCCATACAGGCTAGATGGTCACTGTTCCTTTCACATTTTAACTTCCTCATTACTTATACAGGGAGTGCAGAATTATTAGGTAAGTTGTATTTTTGAGGATTAATTTTATTATTGAACAACAACCATGTTCTCAATGAACCTAAAAAACTCATTAATATCAAAGCTGAATATTTTTGGAAGTAGTTTTTAGTTTGTTTTTAGTTATAGCTATGTCAGGGGGATATCTGTGTGTGCAGGTGACTATTACTGTGCATAATTATTAGGCAACTTAACAAAAAACAAATATATACCCATTTCAATTATTTATTATTACCAGTGAAACCAATATAACATCACAACATTCACAAATATACATTTCTGACATTCAAAAACAAAACAAAAACAAATCAGTGACCAATATAGCCACCTTTCTTTGCAAGGACACTCAAAGCCTGCCATCCATGGATTCTGTCAGTGTTTTGATCTGTTCACCATCAACATTATGCGCGGCAGCAGCAACCACAGCCTCCCAGACACTGTTCAGAGAGGTGTACTGTTTTCCCTCCTTGTAAATCTCACATTTGATGATGGACCACAGGTTCTCAATGGGGTTCAGATCAGGTGAACAAGAAGGCCATGTCATTAGATTTTCTTCTTTTATACCCTTTCTTGCTAGCCACGCTGTGGAGTACTTGGACGCGTGTGATGGAGCATTGTCCTGCATGAAAATCATGTTTTTCTTGAAGGATGCAGACTTCTTCCTGTACCACTGCTTGAAGAAGGTGTCTTCCAGGAACTGGCAGTAGGACTGGGAGTTGAGCTTGACTCATCCTCAACCCGAAAAGGCCCCACAAGCTCATCTTTTGATGATAAGCTCAGCTCAAACCAGTACTCCACCTCCACCTTGCTGGCGCCTGAGTCGGACGGAGTTTCGCCTTTACCAATCCAGCCATGGGCCCATCCATCTGGCCCATCAAGACTCACTCTCATTTCATCAGTCCATAAAACCTTAGAAAACTCAGTCTTGAGATATTTCTTGGCCCAGTCTTGACGTTTCAGCTTGTGTGTCTTGTTCAGTGGTGGTCGTCTTTCAGCCTTTCTTACCTTGGCCATGTCTCTGAGTATTGCACACCTTGTGCTTTTGGGCACTCCAGTGATGTTGCAGCTCTGAAATATGGCCAAACTGGTGGCAAGTGGCATCGTGGCAGCTGCACGCTTGACTTTTCTCAGTTCATGGGCAGTTATTTTGCGCCTTGGTTTTTCCACACGCTTCTTGCGACCCTGTTGACTATTTTGAATGAAACGCTTGATTGTTCGATGATCACGCTTCAGAAGCTTTGCAATTTTAAGAGTGCTGCATCCGTCTGCAAGATATCTCACTATTTTTGACTTTTCTGAGCCTGTCAAGTCCTTCTTTTGATCCATTTTGCCAAAGGAAAGGAAGTTGCCTAATAATTATGCACACCTGATATAGGGTGTTGATGTCATTAGACCACACCCCTTCTCATTACAGAGATGCACATCACCTAATTTGCTTAATTGGTAGTAGGCTTTCAAGCCTATACAGCTTGGAGTAAGACAACATGCATAAAGAGGATGATGTGGTCAAAATACTGATTTGCCTAATAATTCTGCACTCCCTGTAATATGAGATAGACGCATTACATGCAAAGCAAGATAGTTCAAGCCGTGATATGTCATCAGGCTCAGAAACCCTTTGCTTAGAGTGGGACACTGTGAGCCTGGAATATTGCACTTTTTCACAATATTCTAATTTACTGAGATTGTGGATTTGGGATTTTCATGAGCTGTAAACCATAATCATCGCACTTATGACAAATCACGGCTTTAACTCTCTCGCTTTGCATGTAATGCGTCTATCTCCTATATTAGTTTCCCCTTTTACGTAGCATTACTGAAATAAATGAACTTTAACACGATATTCTAATTTTTCGAGTATCACCTGTAAATACGGTATGACACATCCAACTTCGTTATAAAACTATAAATACATAACCAACCGATCAATAAATTAACATATAAATAGCAACCACACGACGTCAAACAGTATATTTACTTTAATCAAAAACATCCTTCCCAAACAAACTAACACCGCCAAAGGCTCTCACAACCCCCTTCGTCATAACAAATTCCCTTTTCCTTTAATGCCCTCCACCAGCGGTTTTTAGCTCAGTGGGGCACGTCCATAATGCTCCCTGTAGCGGAGCTGCAATATTAAATTCCACGATCTCCGCTGGTAAAGAAGGTAATCCACAGTCAAGCGATGAAAAGTAAGGCAATATCCCAAATCCCCAAGTAACTGGACGAAACACAGTTCTGGGTTTTTATTCACAGCTCCAGTATTTATGCAAGTTCCCATGCAAGGGGTTTCCCTACTGACATAGCAGGGGTAACACAGTAGGGCACTACATGGGGGACTTAGCAATCTGGACATTTATCCCATCAGGCACTGCTGGACAAGAGGGATTTTCCCACTGGAATACACCGTTAAGTGGATTATCCCTCCGTGCAGCAGAACCGGCATTTTACATTTAGATACATAACTTTAACAATACTTAGTCCATTTAAACAAACGGACGTTCGGTAGATAGCTGGGTTCTGAGTGCACATTTCGTGGGAACACCACTCAGAACCCAGCTAAAACAACCGAACGCCGCACGAAATACACTTTGCCATTGAGTTCGCACAAAAGTACCCAACACCGATGGGGAACCACAATAGCAAAAGACCGGAGCTCCCGAACAGCCTGGAAGTCCAGCGGTGTTCGCGCTGTCGAGTAGCCGTTTTCAGTTCCACGCGCTCGACGACCAAACACCGCTGGTGAGACAAAGGATCCAAGATGGCCGACCACCGCGTGGTCGGTAGCCGAACGACGGCCACCTAGGAAAATCTCTAATTACCGATTGCAACAATGTTGCAATCGGTTAATGAGCGCCACACGTCCCTCTATGTGTGGGCTATTAGGGGGTAGCTCATTCGGTTCACGAACAGTCAGTAAAGTCACTGTTCGTGAAACGAAACACATGAATGCTAGCGGCTTTCGGCTGCTAGCATACAAATTCCATGCACATCACAGTATCACCCAAGGTTACACATACATTACAGCGGTTATTACAGACTACCTTTTTTATACATATAGTCCAGCATCCTACAAGTGGCTAGGTTTGCCAAACTCCCCACCAGCAATCTTTTAGCTCAGTGGGGCACGTCCATAATGCTCCCCACCAGCCGTCTTTTAGCTCAGTGGGACACGTCCATAATGCTCCCCACCAGCCCACTTTTAGCTCAGTGGGACACGTCCATAATGCTCCCCACCAGCCCGCTTTTAGCTCAGTGGGACACGTCCATAATGCTCCCCACCAGCCCGCTTTTAGCTCAGTGGGACACGTCCATAATGCTCCCCACCAGCCCGCTTTTAGCTCAGTGGGACACATCCATAATGCTCCCCACCAGTCCACTTTTAGCTCAGTTGGACACGTTCATAATGCTCCCCACCAGCCCGCTTTTAGCTCAGTGGGACACGTCCATAATGCTCCCCCCACCAGCCAGCTTTGAGCTCAGTGGCACACGTCCATAATGCTCCCCACCAGCCGCTGTTTGCCATAAGAGACAGGGCAGGTTTACACCCGGCCATTATCTACCTTAATATTCTACCTGTAAAACCATCTCCCAACCTAATTGGCAAGGTCATGGCCCCGCCAGCTCTAACGGTAAACCATGACCGGTGTATAGTCGTCATATGGGCAGTCGGACTCCAGGACAACCCTCCCACATACCTAACCCAATAACGCACTGACACTCGGGTATATGGGAAAATTTGTCCACAGCTTTATTAAACAATCTTCAATAATAATAACAATATATTCATTATAACATAATAATAATAACTTAACAAATAAACATGGGTCATTGCCCCCCATACTCCGCCCTCGCATCCGAATCCTTCTGTTAATATAAAAGGCAATGACCCCCATATAAATAACACATATATATAACATATACCAACATTATTCCAACATACCAACTTAAAGTGCCAAACATAAATTAACCATGACAGGGGTATACCCGGATACCCCTACCCCACCAGGTTCTGAGCAACTGACAGGACTCGAAACCTACAAACCACCAATGACCACAGTTTTCCATTTCTGTCACGTTCATCCTAGGGAGCCTATTCCTTCTCCTTCAGCTCCCTATCCCGCCACAAGCTCAGACCTTGATCCCTTAAGCTGTCTGAGCTCCGCCACCCTGAAGAAATAGCGCTTAATGCATTCCTTCCTGCCAGCCCAAGTTCAGGAGATCCCAACCCACCGCCGAGAGATGGACACCATCCGAGCGGTAGTACCCCGGCAACCCGCCTTCCAACACGCCATGTCGCACTACCACTCCCCCCACTTTCTTCACAAAACTCGGCCGACCGCACCTGGGGGTTACTGCACCGTCTCCAGCCGAGCTGCATGACCCAGACCAGTGCCGCCTGGACCTACCTACCATTCCCTCAGACCCCAAGGTCCTAACTGGTGAAGGACTACCACTACCATGTCCTGAACCAGACCCCCCCTAATACTACGCACCTCCAACTGGCCCCACTCCTGGGGCGAAACCCCGACCCCCCAGGCGTGCCCCACGCCTAGCCTCTCCCTGCACCCCCATAACCGGAGCGTCCCAAACCCAGAGGCCTACTCCCAACTCCCCCACATGACCCACTCACTACCTGAGGAGACCCTCGCTGACCCCTTATGATACCTAGCCCCCCCAACCCCGGAGGCCTGCCCCCCTTAGTGATCCCAGCACTACCCTGGGCCCTCTCTGCCAACCCCACTCCCTAACTGGAGATTCCCACCTGTCCACCTCCTGCCTCTGCCACCTCTGCACTTGCCTGTTGTCCCAGGGGCTGGCCGCATGTCCTCCCGATTCCGGCCCCATCATCAGCAACCACCGACAGGGTAGGAGTCCACCTGGGCCGCCCCTCCGTGCCCCTGGACCTTCCAGGGGACCATCCGCGCACCTCCACCTCGGGAGCCGCGACGCCACTGTCCACCTGCCGCCGGGCACTGCTCCGAGGCCCCGGCCGCTCGCGGGGAGGCGGGGCCTCAACCACTTGGCTACCAGGCCTGCTGCCGCTCACTACGGATACCCCAGGACCTCCTGGATCGCCTTTACCGGGCCCCGCGCAAGGACTTAGCCTTCGCCGTCCCGTGCCGCCACCACCGCCAGGGTCGGTCCCAACTGGACCCGCAACCAGTCAGCACCTTGGAATCTCGCCGCCGACCGGATCCCCTCCAACAGCCGCTCCACGTCGTCCATCAGCCCTGCAGAAAGACAAAAGAGGGAAAAAATCCTATGTGGCAAACCTAGCCACTGGTAGGATGCTGGACTATATGTATAAAAAGGTTGTCTGTAATAACCGCTGTAATGTATGTGTAACCTTGGTTGATACTGTAATGTGCATAGAATTCGTATGCTAGCAGCCGAAAGCCGCTAGCATTCATGTGTTTCGTTTTACGAACAACGACTTTACTGGCTGTTCGTGAACTGAATGAGCTACCCCCTAATAGCCCACACATAGAGGGACGTGTGGCGCTCATTAACCGATTGCAACATTGTTGCAATCGGTAATTAGAGATTTTCCTAGGTGGCCGTCGTTCGGCAGTCGGCCATCTTGGATCCTTTGTCTCACCAGCGGTGTTTGGTCGTCGAGCGCGTGGAACTGAAAACGGCTACTCGACGGCGCGAACACCGCTGGACTTCCAGGCCATTCGGGGTCTTTCGCTATTGTGGTTCCCCATCGGTGTTCGGTACTTTTGTGCGAACTCAATGGCAAAGTGTATTTCGTGCGGCGTTCGGTTGTTTTAGCTGGGATCTGAGCGGTGTTCATACAAAATGTGCACTCAGACCCCAGCTATCTACCGACTGTCCAATCGTTTGAATGGACTAAGTATTGTTAAAGTTATGTATTTAAATGTAAAATGCCGGTTCTGCTGCACGGAGGGATAATCCACTTAATGGTGTATTCCAGTGGGAGTATCCCTCTCGTCCAGCAGTGCCTGATGGGAGAAATGCTCAGAATGTTAAGTCCCCCATGTAGTCCCCTACTGTATTACCCCTGCTATGTCAGTAGGGAAACCCCTTGCATGGGAACTTGCATAAATACTGGATGCTGTGAATAAAAACCTCAGTTGACTCCCAGAACTGTTTCGTCCGGTTACTGGGGGATTTGGGATATTGCCTTACTTTTCAGCGCTTTACTTTTGATTACCTTCTGTACCAGCGGAGATCGTGGGATTTAATATTGCAGCTCCGCTACACCCTACCAGGCCAAATCCGTGAACACAAAAGTGAACACAAACTCGGCCAGGTAGGAAATTAGAAGTGAGTTCACTTAAAATGGCTGCCTATTTAAATATCCCAGCCCACTTACCCATAACTCCATACTTCCTTCCCTCCTCCTATGCCCGCCTCCTAACTCCCGTCAAGGCCCTTTTCCGCTTAGCTGTGCTTTGGCTACATGGGGCTACAGGATCTAAAAGAAGGGAGGACGGGCGAAAAACTGTTGCCGGCGCGGATCCCAAGTGACAATGAGGTAAGCTTAATTAGACACCACCCCTTCCTCACATACAACACTCCCACACAGGCATGACAGCTAATCAAAGCTCACCCATTTCCACACTCATACATGCACTATCTCCCTTAGTCCTGGACCTGAAAATGGGACAATTGGGAGTCCTGCAGTATGTATATTGTGAAGATTTCTGCTAATCGGGGAGTATTCCATTTAGCATTAATGTGGAATCCCATGTCCCAGGACAAATATAGAATGAATATTCCTTTTTGTCGTGTTTAATTATTTATTGACGCAGTTTATGTTCTTTCGGATAAACCTCTTAAACGTGAAAGAAAAATGTAAGCAATTTATAATATTTTTGGCAGATAAATCACCGCTACTGCAGCATGTATATACCTAACTGTGTACATCACTGTGCCAGGAGCAGCCTGTATATACAGTGAGCAGGGCCAGATTAAGAGCACAGTGGGCCTGGTGCTGACAAATATGATGGGCCTAATTACAGAATCTTATCGACCATAGACACTAAAACAGTCATACCTCTCAAGCGTCAAGTATCTAATTGAGATGGTGTTGGAGGGAAACTCAAAGGATGCAGCTTTAAGAAAACACATACTCTATGCTAATCTCTCTGTAATTTATGCTTTCATCTTTCAAGTAAATCCATACCCCCTAACAGCAGTGTCCAGTGAAACAGGAAGTCAATGGGTGGGGTAAAAGGGTGGGCCACTGATGCGAATCACGTGACCAGAAAGGTGAACATGCCCCAAAAGGGGGCATGTCTGTCCAAAGAATTGTTAGGTCAGCCTGGAGTGAATGCATGACATGTGCACAGTCGTTATTCGGCATGTGCTAAAACCTTAATAAAATAACTTTGTGACACCATTTCTGTTGGAGTATAAAGTCCACAGCTTTATTAAAAATTTTAATTCAACAATTTAGGGTCATTGTCACAAGTATTAATTATGTCCGACCTTCTTGCCCAATACCCCCGACAATGACCCTACCAAATAACATTAATAAAACATTCCAATAATACATAACGTTTAACCCATGGCCTACCAAAGAGGCCCCATAACCATATGTTTAACTGTAGGGGTGTACCCAGACACCCCTACACCCCCAGATTCGTAGCCACCAACGAGCTAGAACCTACAAACCATTTTCCACTCCGGCATAGTCCAGCCTAGACGTTGGCCTGCCCACTTCCTATTCCACCTAAATCCTCTTTAACCCAGGCCCTATTCCGCCACAGCACATGACTTGACCCCCTCAAGAACATGAGCGACCCCCACCACACAAAAACAGGGCCTGTGCAACACCATCCTGAAAACCCAAATTAAGTAAATCCAATCCCACGTCGGATTGATGAACCCCATCCTTCCTAAAATACCCGGGCAGCATACATTCCAACTCCTTGTGACGCACAACTACGCCACCCATCCGCCTCACGAAAACCGCCATGGTCTTATTGACCTTACCCCTACTTCGCGCTATCGCAGCTGAATCCCTGGCGTGTCTCCAATTAAAGCGAGGCACCATTTCGGACCAGACCACTACCACGCCAGGAACCAGCTTGCGTAGCCGATCCAGATCCCTCTTCATCCTCCTCAACAGTTCCCGCTGCGGGGTCAAGCCTAAGTCGTTCCCCCCACCATGAACCAGAATTACGTTAGGGACTGACCCCCATGCCAGTCTATTGAACAGTTCCTTACTGATGCTCTGCCAACCGAAACCCCGGAAACCCAACCAAGTGAGAACCACCGTCTCCACCGGGAAGCCCAGTTGTGCTCCGTCTCTTCTCATCGAGGCCCTCCTCCGCGCCCAATAAACGTAGGAATGTCCGATCAGCCATACCAAATGACCTAAAAGAAATAGAACAGTGAACAGCAGAGCCCTTAACAATCAACGCCCCAGTCCCCTTTTACACCAACTTATCCGGTCTAACGTATGAGCGGAACCGAATGGACTCCCATCTTCCTATCCGTTTGATCCGCTCGTCCCCCAGACCTAACCGAGCCGCCTCCATTGCGGCCTCAATTCTAGACGAATGTGTCCCAAAATGCATGGGTTCCAAGCCCAGCTTACCCAATCCTGCACGAAATATCCTAACGAACTGAAAACGGGACAAAGCCTTACCGTCAGTATGGATGAAGAAACAGCCTTCCTTCTCGGGGCGGACTTCCAAGAATTCGGCACCACAAGCCACTGGGCAAACCCTAGACCCTGGCAATTTGAACAATGTTACCAAGCTTCCTTTGCCGAATATGTCCGTCTTTGAGCGGCACAACTTAACCTGTACCTTATCTTCACCAATGGTTACGTCCCCTAACCGAATCCCACCAACCCCTGCTTTGTTGGTGCTAAGCAGCTCCCCAATAAGGAATGCCCCGAAGAATGCCCAGACAAACGCCCCGGAAAACAACACAACTTCATATTTGGAGTAACATAATGCTGGTAGAGCCTCCACTAGTCCTTGCAGCACCGCGAATGACACTGGCCTCCTCGTATCCACCGATTTCTTACCCCTCCGTAAACCTCTTATGGCTTGCCTGACCAAGAAATGTTTCGTTATATCCTCCCATCCATTAAACTTAAATAGGAAGGCCAACACCGACATGTGCCTGTAAACCATAGCTGGTGAAGCCTTCCTGGAAAAAAGTCGACACAGCACCCATAACAGTATATCTAACCGATGTTCCTCTGAACAGTCCCCTCCCACTTGTGCCACCGACTCTTCCCATTCGTGCCAAACCTTCACATATGCCGCCCAGGTGCCTGGTGCCAGGGAACTCTTTATGAACTCCCCAAGCATGATGTCCCGAGCTGCCACATTTCCGCCGGACATGCCAATCCTTCATCTTGTGCCTCCGGCGCTGCTTCCCGAAAACGTTCCCACTGTGAACGAGACAGCGCGTCAGCCACTATATTCAAGAAACCTGAAACATGCCTTGCCCTGAACACTATATTGCTAGACATACATAGAAGTACCAAGTGCCTTAATAACCGTATCACTGCAGGAGATGATGTCGACAACCCATTGATAGCCTGGACCACTGCCATGTTATCTGAGTAAAATACTACTTTTTTGTTTGCGAGCTGTTTTCCCCATAACGCCACCGCTACCACCACCGGGAAAAATTCTAGGAACGCGAGGTTCCTTATCAGCGAGCTCATCTTCCACTCCGCCGGCCACTCCTCGGCGCACCATTGTCCCGCTAAATAAGCCCCAAACCCCACGCTCCCGGAGGCGTCTGTAAACAAGCCAATGTCCTTGGAGGATACTCCCAGCTCCCGAAAAAACACAATACCGTTAAATTCCCTTAGAAACCTTTTCCAAACCCCCAGGTCCGCTCTCATATCCGCCGAAACTTTTACGTAATGATTCGGCAACCGCACACCGCTCGTCGCCTGGGCCAGCCGTCGACAAAAAACTCTGCCCATTGGAATCACCCTGCATGCAAAATTAAGACTCCCCAATAGTGACTGCAGCCCTCGCAAAGTCACTTTTCTCGCATGCCACGCCGTGTCCACTAGCTGACAAAGCTTAAGTAGCTTGTCCGCGGGCAGTCTGCATTCTCCTTTTACAGAGTCAATCTCCAGGCCGAGGAAACTAAGGCATGAGGTGGGGCCAACCGTCCTATCCCCTGCCAAAGGAACCCCAAAAGAGTGTGCTATCCATTGAAACACCCTCAATATCTGGCCACATCGCTCAGATCCTTCCGGCCCTACACACAAGAAATCATCGAGGTAATGCACGATTGATCCCCCAGCCGACTCCCGTCGTACCACCCATTCCAAAAAGGTGGTATCTTTTCGAAATAGGAACACGAGATGGAACAGCCCATTGGTAAACACAGATCTATGAAGAAACCCCCTTCGAAGAAGCACCCCAAAAGGTGGTGACAACCCGGATGAATGGGGATCAGCCGAAATGCTGCCTCCACGTCCACCTTTGCCATCAGTGCACCGTGTCCCGCTCTCTGAACCAACTCGACCGCATGATCGAATGGTGAATAGGATACGGAACACAGCGCCTCGTCGATATAATCATTTAGTGATGACCCCGTGGGTGCGATAAGTGATGTATCAGGCGAAATTTCCCTTCCTCCTTTTTAGGGACCACACCCAGCGGAGACACCCTTAAATCTTCTATCGGCGGGGATGGAAACGGCCCTGCCATCCTCCCCATCTGGACTTCCTTCATTAATTTTTCCCGCACTACCCCCGGGTGGTCCCGGACTGATTTAAGGTTTGCACACATGGTTCCCGGACCTTTGACCTTGAATGGGATAACAAAACCCTCTGTAAACCCCCGCCATAAAAACCTCGCCTCTTCCTGGTTACCGTACTGCCTTAACTATGGCAGCATCGCGCCGACCTTCACCGGCGACGTTCCCAGTCGCCACCGCCATGGCTGTTGTCCCTGCTGCACCCCCGAAGTTAGATTTTCCTTTTTTAAAATACCTGTTGACTCCATGATTTCCCCCGCATCCGGAACATTCATGTTTAAATCTACACGATGCCCCCCATTTGCACTGCCCTTCATTGTACAGCCAACAGAACCCCTTCTTCTGTCCGGCCGGTACAGCGCTTCCCGTGGCCGTACCGGCCGTCCCTTGAAAGGGCGCATTTTTCTGGGCCATCATTATTCTCATCCATAAAGGCAGGTCCATCTGATCCCACCTCATAATAGGATTCGCTGCCAACCGTTGGCGGAATTGTTCGTCGTACCGCCACCATGCTAATCCCCCATAAGTCCTGTAAGCGTCCCCTATCCCGTCCAAATAACAAAACAGCTGCGAACATCGTTCTGGGTACTTTTCCCCGACTACGCTCGCCAAAATACAGAAGGCTCTGAGCCAATTCCCAAAAGTCTTGGGTATCTTCTGATGCCGCCGCTTTTTTCCTCTTCTTTTTTGGCGTCCTTCTTATCCTCTTCCTTCAAGTCGAGAAATTCCTCGAGTGGAAGTAAGGAGAAGATTTCCATGAATTCCCCCTTCCCAATTTTTTCTTTTACCTCCGCTTTCAGGTGACATCCTAGTGGTCCCGCGAAGGACACATGCACGTTTTGCCGTGCCACGTCCGCTATCACACCACCCCCGACCGCCTGTTGGCCAGACCCGACTGCCTTTCCGGTTCCCGACTCACCGTCCCCCGTTTTGACGGCACCCGACTTGTGTGTCACCATCCTCTCCGCCCCTTGTTCTTTATCTCCCCTGTCCTCTGGCAACCATACCCTACCAAACTGCGGGGTTGACCCCTCATCTCCCGCCCAGGAGTTAATGAAAGATTTTAAGCAACCCAATAAGGACCCAGTGTGTGGTGTACTTCGTGGCCGGCCACGGGGTTGCTGTCCTTCCGTCCGCCTTTTCAGGCTCCGGAGACTCCTGTTGCCGCCGACTCCTTTCCGCCTGGCCTCTCCTTGGGACCGTAGGTGTCACACTCCTCGACCTGCCGGGAAAATATAACCTGGGTAGTCTGTCCACGTGTTGTCCTACCTGCCTTTCCTCCCGGCGTTCCTTCCTCCTGTCACTATCGCTACGCTGTCTCGCTGCCTGATCGTCCCGGCCGTAAGACCTCCTCTGCTGGTCCTTTAAACTCCCGCCAGATGAACTGGAAGCACTGCGCCTACATCTTAGCCTCTGTTCCCTGGTGCATGACCTCTGCCTGCTCCGGTGGCTCCTGGACTGGCTCCTGTCCCTGCTCCTCCCCTGCTCTGCTGACCTCCTCTGGGTGCTGCTCCTGTCCCCTTCACTGCGCCGCTCACTACTCACTCCTCGCCTCCTGGCCCAGCTCCTGTCCTGCTGCGCCTGAGAGCGGCCCATAGGGGGCTCCCGCTCGCCTCTGACCCCTCTGCATGTCTCCTTCCTCCTCAGCCCCTGCGGCTCCTCCATGTCCCTGCAACCTCCTGTCGCTGACCTGCCGTCTCCTCTCCTCTCATCCCGGCAACTTCCTGATGGCAGGGATTCACCCCCCCTCGCAATTCCCGTCTGCCCGGAGACGCTGCTGCCCCTGTCACTGCTACCTGTCCTGGACCTATTCCCTGTGAGGGTTAAGCCCGTCCCTGACCTGCCATCTGCCTCTCCACCTGTCACCTGAGGGGGTGCTGGCGTTGAGCTGTCCTCAAGCACCCCATCCTCCTGCCCCTCAGTATCGCCACTAGGGGTGGACTCACCGGGGCGCTGAGGTTCCGGACCGTCGCGGCCCTGCTGCCTGGCTGCCATCCCAGCTGTACAGGATCCAGCCGTGTCCTTCTGCCTCCCGCCCGCGGACTTGCGGCGGGGCCTTCTCCCACCGGCGGGCTTCCGACTAGCGCCCGCCCGGCGCACTCCGACTCTTGAGGCCCGTCCTTCTGCCTGGGCCGCCTTTTCCCCACTTTGTGGCGCTGGGCTTCTCCTCCTCCTCGCCGCTGGCGGTGCTCCCGGGCTGAGTCGTTGGGGCGGACGTGTCCTCCTGGTCGGCCTCCTCACTGACACCGCAGTGGGGGGAGCAGACGTGCTCGGGACCCCCAGTTGATCCTGCAGCCACGCCATCCCCTTCTCTTCCACCATTCTTCTCACACCGGCCAAGATTTCTTCGGCAGAAGCCATCCCTGCAAGAAAAAGAACAGACCACACAAACCTGACAAGTATCAAGTAAGTGTGATTTTGATTAAAAAGGCCAGTTCACCAAAATGGCTGTTATTTAAACCCTTATTCTCCTCCCCCCCCCTGTCCAGACATTACTTTTCCACACCCCTTGACCTTAACTTCACCTGCCAAATCTCTGGCCCTGTCAAAGCCCACTCCCCCCCTGCGTTGCTCCATGGGCTTCATGTCAGGCTGCCTGCCAATCCTGCAGGCTGTCCAACTAAGGGCATACTATGCAGCCAGCACCCTGAGCTTGACATAAATGCGTCTAATGATGCGGTCACTCCACGCTTTCTAAGGACTTTCCCCTAGCACTCGCTGGTCCACTTGTCTCCTTATCATCTTACTTGCAGGCAGAAGTTCCTGGTATATAGTCTGAGACAGAGAAAAGGTGTATGTAGTGAGTGTAGAAGAAAGGGAACATGCCACAGTGTTAGAGAGACCAACGTCTGCATTACCTAAACTAACTTTAATGTCAGCCAGTGCACATAAGTTTTGTTCCCGTACATCCCTCTTAAACTTCCAAACTTAAAGGGACACTATAGTCACCAGAACAACTACAGCTTATTGTATTTGTTCTGGTAAGTAGAATCATTCCCTTCAGGCTTTTTGCAGTAAACACTGTCTTTTCAGAGAACATAACTCTGAATGGCACTCCTTAAATGGCTGCTAGAGGTGCTTCCTGGGGCAGTACTGCCTAGTGTGCAGCACAGCCATTCAGTGTCTCCACCCTCTGCATGCATTGAGATGCATTGAATCAATTTATCTTCATGAGGAGATGCTGATTGGCTAGGGCTATGTTTGACTTGTGCTGGCTCTGCCCCTTATCTGCCAAGCTGGCAATCTGAGCCAATTCTATGGGGAAGCATTGTAATTTGCTCAGACTTCCACTTCTGATGATGTCAGCAGACAGAGTCAGTTCAGGGGCAGACAGGGACAGCAGCTGCAGACTTGAATACAAGTAAGATTTTACTATATTTAGGGAGGCAAGAGGGGGACAGGGGGGCTAAATGGTGGTTTTAACATAATAAGGTCAGAAATACATGATTGTGTTCCTGACCCTATAGTGTTCCTTTAAGCAAGAGTATGTGAAGAATAGTTAGGGTTGCCACCTTTCTTGTAAAAAAATACCAGCCTTATTAATTTGTATAATTAATTAGTTATGCGTGACATCACATGATGTAAATCACAAGGAGTGACATCAGAGAAAATTCTGTAAAATCACAAACTACTTACAGTTTGATTCTGCTGTATAGATGGATTGCTCCCAGTGTCTCCCTGTCTCACCTTGTGTCTGTCTCGCAAGTCACCCAGTCTCTCAGTGTCCCTATGTATCACAGTGTCACTGTCCCCATGTCGCCCAGTCTCCCAGTGTCTCAGTGTTCCCATTTCTCTCAGTGTCTCCTTGTCTCAGGATACTAGGGGACACAGTGAGGCATGCGTACCCTGAGAGACCCGGGTATCACTGAGACACTTGGGGACACTGGGAGACATGGTGCACTGAGACACTTGGGGACACTCGGAGACTAGGGGACACTGGGAGCCATGGGGACACTGAGACACTAGGGACACTGGCTGGGGGAAATGGGGACACTGTATCCCTAATTTCTCTGTGTCCCAATGTCTCCCATTGTCCCTATGTCTCACAGTGTCCCCATGTGTCTCAGTGTCCCCATGTCTCACAGTGTAAAAATGTAGATGAATGGATGTTCATGTAGACTCTTTCTTAATTTCTTCTTGTCTTCAGTTGATTGATATATATACGTCTTTTGTATATATATTCTTGGGCCAAATGCTCGCCACAATAATATATGTCTATATTATTGAAAAGTAGTAATACGCAATCTGACTTACGGTTTCTTCAGGTTTATTCTTAGTTACGGATACATAAAACATAATATAGGATGTTACAGGATAATGGACATTCAACAGCAGATGGTAATTGCTGGACTTCTGATGGGAGAGTTACATCGTTGTACAGAGCCAAGCCAAGAGTGAGACCAAGACTGAGAGACCTCGTGTCCCTCTGTTACTATATAGAAGTGCTAATACTAACGTCAGCATATAACTCTAGCCATATAAGGACAAAACCCCCACATCCACATTCCAGAGCTCTCGGACAAAGAAAGCCTTGTGACTTATTGATACCATCTGTTACTTATGTCAATCCACACATCCATATATATAATCAATAGAAACATAGAATATGCAATATTCTACATTCCCTCTGTTTATGGTTTGTTTTAAAACCATAACACAATGTCACTAACCTGTCCATTCATACATCACTTGTATCACATTCATTGAGCATAGAACAAGATGTAGTCACAATTTTCTATTATATGAGAGTTCTTAGAAGGTCGAATTTCTATTCCTCATACTGCTTACTTTACTTCAAAATCCCTCTGTTTCAGCTATGTATTGATATCCATATCCATGTTACATCATAACTACTTGAACATAATATATACATATATCACAATAATAAATGAATAAAATACAATATTTACAAATGTTGATCCAATAAACAATGTAAAGCAATGAGAAAGATCTACCTGCTCTGGTACAGTCGTAATAACTGTGTATCACTATCATATTCCTACAGACACATATAGCATAGTATTTTCATTCTCAATACCTGATATTACTTAAGTACTAATACATGTATTACTATAATATCCTGTCCAATTATATTTCCATGAATCATCTGTTTTCTAGTAACTTAAAATCTTTAGGTCATTTGTATTCATGAATTACCTTCCTATACCATTAATACCACCTAGTGATGATTGTATCAGTACTTTACAATCATAGTATTTAATTTGTATATTCAGTAGGCTCTCACTACCTGAAATATATCAACACTACTTATAAGTCTCATTCAAAGGATGTGTTATCAACCATGAAGTTCTATAATAATTCTTCAAATAATGTTCATGGTGTTGACAATACTTATTGTCCTAGAAATTCTCCACCCAGAAATCTTTCTATCATAGATTTGTTTTTGTTTACATAATTCTAATTTTCACTAAAATTCCACCTTGTAGTAACAAACTTTAAATTCAATAGAAACATAGTTTACTTTAAAAGAACTTGGAAAGAACAATTTAAATTCATTAGCATCACTCTCTTCATTAGCATTGTGATGACTTATTAATGTAATACATCTTAAAAGCAGGATTGTCCTAATGTTCTGACCAATCCATATTCCTTAGTACACTTCAACTGACTAAAATAAAATAAACAAAAATAAACTTGGGATCATACTGCCCAGAAACTCTTATTCCTAGTCCGTGTCTAACAAACTCAGGGAAATCTTAACAACTTATAACAACGTATTCATTGGATACCATCATATCCAGAAACCTATTCTCCCTAGTCCATACCTTTATAGACTTAGGTCAAATATAATTGTGTACTATACTCTTTCCATTCAATTCAATTCCTCTTGGATCTTTGAACTCTTATATCCAAGGCTTTCTTAATGTATATAATTACTTAATATTAATCAATATAAATTATCCTTCCTTAGTTTTCTTCCTTATGTTACCATTGTTTGTTTTACTTCACCTCGATATAAACAAATTACTCATTATAGTTAATCTGTGAAATACTATTGAACTCAATCTTTGTAGTATTAAGTAACCATGATCCTTATTTTATCAACTTCATATTTTATCTACTTCTGATACTTCTCATTCTATGTATAGGTCATAATGTAATAGTTCTCTCCATAATACTGTCCTTTCATAATTTTACTCCATGTGTTATATTTATAAGTACTCTCTTTTGGTATTAATACTCATAACTGTTAAATAACTTTTCATTGTCTGTTTTCTTCTTCATTAATATTTAGGAATTTATATTAGTGTCAATCTTTTATTTCTTTGTAAGTCTGTTAATCTTCTGTATCGAATGAACTCTGTAGAATCTTCCATCACAGTTTGCAGATCAGATGAAAAGTCTCTTTCCAACAGTCGATGTCCAGTTGTCTGAAGGAATGCTTTCCTGATTTATTGCCACATGGATCTGTCACGCTTTACCAGATCAGTTATTTCTGTCTATTTCGTTGCTTCATCCACACAGCTGCGCAGTTCTTTGCTTGGACGCTTGCCAATGTCTGCCACGTGCTTGCTTCTAGAATTCACGTTGTATCTTGTGCTTTTTGTCTCAGTTGTAGAAAATAGTCTTGTACAGTCTTTGATTTGAAAACTCTATTTTTCTTACAAACCACAGTTCTTCTATGACAGTCAGTCTAGATTCTTTTTTTCTCTTCAAGTTTGTTTTCCCAGTTCAAAAATAGCTTTGTAACTCGATTCTTCTCTCTCCCCCCTTGAAGTGGGAACAAAACTTGAATAGAAGACTGGCAGGCTAGCCAATGTAAAAAAACTAGATGAATGGATGTTCATGTAGACTCTTTCTTAATTTCTTCTTGTCTTCAGTTGATTGATATATATACGTCTTTTGTATATATATTCTTGGGCCAAATGCTCGCCACAATAATATATGTCTATATTATTGAAAAGTAGTAATACGCAATCTGACTTACGGTTTCTTCAGGTTTATTCTTAGTTACGGATACATAAAACATAATATAGGATGTTACAGGATAATGGACATTCAACAGCAGATGGTAATTGCTGGACTTCTGATGGGAGAGTTACATCGTTGTACAGAGCCAAGCCAAGAGTGAGACCAAGACTGAGAGACCTCGTGTCCCTCTGTTACTATATAGAAGTGCTAATACTAACGTCAGCATATAACTCTAGCCATATAAGGACAAAACCCCCACATCCACATTCCAGAACTCTCGGACAAAGAAAGCCTTGTGACTTATTGATACCATCTGTTACTTATGTCAATCCACACATCCATATATATAATCAATAGAAACATAGAATATGCAATATTCTACACACAGTGTCCCCAAGTCGCCCAGTGTCTCAGTGTCCCCATGTTTTCCAGTGTCCCCAAGTATATCAGTGTCCCCAGGTCTCGTGGTATCCCCTAGTGTCTGTATCCCCATGTGTCCCCTAGTGTCTCAGTGTCCCCATGTCTCCCTGCTGCCTTTCCCCCATCCCTCACTTACCTGTGCTGTGTAGCTGCTCCCGCAAGGATCAGTGAGTAATAAAGAGAGGCAGGGAGGGATATGCTGTAACTTCCTATACCTGCCTCTCTCTATACACTGGCCGGTGCTGGTATTGCAGAGAAATCTCAGTTTATACTGAGAAAAATAGGTGCATTTGTATTGCCGGTATTACTGCAATATTGGCACGGCCAGGCAGCCTCAAATACCGGCTGTGCCAGTAAAATACCAGTCAGGTGGCAAACCTAAGAGTAGTGTGTAAAAAAAAAAAAAAAGTTTTTTTTTTTGTTTTTTTTAAATGGGCCCATTCCATGGGCCTGGGCCTGGAGCTGCAGCTCCATCAGCCCCTATGTTAATCCGGCCCTGATGCAAGTATACATAACATGACACAATACCTAGTTCACATTGTATATTAGAAGAACTAGATTTAGTGTTAACAAATGGAGATGTCTGAGTCACACCACACAAAAACAAAAGTTTTAGACTTTAGAAAAACAGACTTTTCTAAAATTAGAATATGGGTAGAGGAGTTATTATCAGACTGGAGCAATTGAAATGGAGTACAAGAGAAATGGGATTATTTAAAAGTTGCACTATTGAAGGCAACAGAAAATTGCATTAGGCTTGTCAGTAAAAGCAAAAAATTCAAGAAACCACTGTGGTACTCCGCAGATGTGGCCAAAATAGTTAAAAACAAAAAGTTAGCATTTAGGAATTATAAAAAAACCCAGAGTGAGGAAGACAAAATGATCTATAAGATTAGGCAGAAAGAGGCTAAGCAAGTTATAAGAGCTTCCAAATCACACACAGAAGAGAAAATAGCACAGTCAGTAAAAAAGGGGGATAAAACATTTTTTTAGATACATAAATGAGAAAAGAAAAGTAAAACAAGGATTAGTTAGATTAAAAACAAAAGAAGGAAGGTATGTAGAAGAGGATAAAGGTCTAGCTGACTGCCTCAATGAATATTTTTGTTCTGTATTTACAGATGAAAATGAAGGAAAAGGACCTCAGTTGAGAAAAAGTATAAATGAGTCATTTATTACACGTGAGTTTACAGAGGAAGAGGTTCTATTTCAACTGTCAAAAGTAAAGACAAATAAGTCAATGGGACCTGATGGAATACACCCAAAGCTATTAAAAGAGCTTAGTGGTGTACTAGCAAAACCATTAACAGATTTATTTAACCAATCATTGTTAACAGGAGTAGTCCCAGAAGATTGGAAGTTAGCGAATGTTGTGCCCATTTACAAGAAAGGTAATAGGGAGGAGTCGGGCAACTATAGGCCAGTAAGCCTTACTTCAGTAGTGGGGAAAGTGATGGAAACCATGTTAAAGGATAGGATTGTTGAACATCTAAAAACACATGGATTTCAAGATCAGAGACAACATGGGTTTACTTCAGGGAGATCATGCCAAACTAATCTTATTGATTTTTTTGATTGGGTAACTAAAATTATAGATCAGGGTGGTGCAGTAGACATTGCTTACCTAGATTTCAGTAAGGCTTTTGACACTGTTGCACATAGAAGGCTTATCAATAAACTGCAATCTTTAAGTTTGGATTCAATATTGTTGAATGGGTAAGGCAGTGGCTGAGTGACAGGCAACAGAGGGTTGTAGTTAATGGAATATATTCGAAGCTTGGACTTGTCACCAGTGGGGTACCTCAGGGATCTGTACTTGGACCCATTCTCTTTAATATTTTTATTAGTGATATTGCAGAAGGTCTTGATGGTAAGGTATGTCTTTTTGCTGATGATACTAAGATATGTAACAGGGTTGATGTTCCAGGAGGGATAAGCCAAATGACAAATGATTTAGGTAAACTAGAAAAATGGTCAGAATTGTGGCAACTGACATTTAATGTGGATAAGTGCAAGATAATGCATCTTGGACGTAAAAACCCAAGGGCAGAGTACAGAATATTTGATAGAGTCCTAACCTCAACATATGAGGAAAGGGATTTAGGGGTGATTATTTCTGATGACTTAAAGGTAGGCAGACAATGTAATAGAGCAGCAGGAAATGCTAGCAGAATGCTTGGTTGTATAGGGAGAGATATTAGCAGTAGAAAGAGGGAAGTGCTCATGCCATTGTACAGAACACTGGTGAGACCTCACTTGGAGTATTGTACACAGTACTGGAGACCATATCTTCAGAAGGATATTGATACCTTAGAGAGGGTTTAGAGAAGGGCTACTAAACTGGTTCATGGATTGCGGGATAAAACTTACCAGGAAAGGTTAAGGGATCTTAACATGTATAGCTTGGAGGAAAGACGAGACAGGGGGGATATGATAGAAACATTTAAATATATAAAGGGAATCAACACAGTAAAGGGGAGACTATATTTAAAAGAAGAAAAACTACCACAACAAGAGGACATAGTCTTAAATTAGAGGGACAAAGGTTTAAAAATATCAGGAAGTATTACTTTACTGAGAGGGTAGTGGATGCATGGAATAGCCTTCCAGTAGAGGTTAACACAGTAAAGGAGTTTAAGCATGCGTGGGATAGGCATAAGGCCTATCCTTATAGGATACCTGAGGGTACATACCAGGGTCGCAGGGGTCGCGGCTGCGACCGGGCCCGGCCCACCAGGGGGCCCGGCCGCCCCTGCGACCCGGTATGTACGCCCAGGGCCAGCCTCTTCCCCAGGGGGGCCCAGGAGCCGACCACCCCAGGGCCCCCAGAGGCTGGCCCTGCTGTCACCGGGCAGGCGGGCGCGCGAGGGAGCACTCAGTGCTTCCTCTTCAGCTCCCTCGCGCACCGCACTGATACCGGAGCCGGGAGATGACATCATCTTCCGGCGCCGGCATCCCTAAGCGGCGCGCGAGGGAGCTGAAGAGGAAGCACTGAGTGCTCCCTCGCGCGCCCGCCTGCCCAGACAGCCCGCCCACCCAGTGACCTGCCACCCAGGAGCCCAGCAGCAGCACCACTGGACCCCAGGGAATCCCCCCAGCACTCCAATAGGTAAGGAGGCTGGGGGGATTAAATTTAAAAAATAAAAATATGTTAGTGTGTGTTAGTGTATGTGTGTCTTAGTATGTGTGTGTTAGTGTGTGTATGTGTTAGTATGTGTGTGTTAGTATGTGTGTGTTAGTGTATGTGTGTCTTAGTATGTGTGTGTTAGTGTGTGTGTTAGTATGTATGTGTGTTAGTGTGTGTGTGTTAGTATGTGTGTGTTAGTGTGTGTGTGTGTTAGTGTATGTGTGTCTTAGTATGTGTGTGTTAGTGTGTGTGTGTGTCTTAGTGTATGTGTGTCTTAGTGTATGTGTGTGTTAGAGTATGTGTGTGTTAGTGTGTGTATGTGTGTTAGTGTATGTGTGTGTTAGTGTATTAGTGTATGTGTGTGTTAGTGTGTGTATTAGTGTTTGTGTTAGTGTGTGTGTCAGTGAGTGTGTCTGTTATTGGGTGTGTGTCTGATAGTGAGTGTGTTACTGTGTGTGTCTGTTACTGAGTGTGTTTGTCTGTTAGTGAGTGTGTGTGTGTGTGTCTCTTCAGCATTTACCTTTCTCCAGCGTCGGACTCCCCAGTGTCCGCCTCTCAGCTCCGAATGCAAATGCGTGGCAAGAGGCGCGCGCGCGCATTTAAACCGCCCATAGGAAAGCATTACTCAATGCTTTCCTATGGACGTTCAGTGTCTTCTCACTGTGATTTTCACAGTGAGAATCGCGGAAGCTCCTCTAGCAGCTGTCAATGAGACAGCCACCAGAGGCTGGATTAACCCTCAGTGAAACATAGCCGTTTCTCAGGCTATGTTTTCACCTGCAGGGTTAAAACTAGAGGGACCTGGCACCCAGACCACTTCATTGAGCTGATGTGATCTGGGTGTCTGTAGTGGTCCTTTAAGTGTGTGTGCATACCGTGGACGCGGGGTCGCAGCCCTGCAACCCCTGCGACCAGGTGCCCGCCGCCATGTGTTGCGGCCCCGACCCGCGCCGAGTAAGCGAGGGGTGGCCCACGGATCAATTTTCGCACTGGGGCCCCATGGGTCATGTGTACGCCACTGAGGCTATCCTAACTATAAGATAAGACTAGGGACTAATGAAAGTATTTAGAAAATTGGGCAGACTAGATGGGCCGAATGGTTCTTATCTGCCGTCACATTCTATGTTTCTATGTTTCTATGTTTCTATTGTCAAGGAATTTTCCAAATACATTTCTTTATTGAAGCAATTAAAACCTGTAATCTGTTTTAATCTTTGCTTCAGTAGTGTCTAAGGTTATCTGACTGCAAAGAAGGTTGTTTGAGAAATTGAGGTAATTCCCTCCATTGTTTTTCTTCCTTATCTCACTCACTGTGAAATTTCGTAACATCCGTATATAAATTTCGTAACATCCGTATATAAACCAAAACCACACCAAAACACGGAGAGACAACATTCAATAATCCCAATAGCTAGGTGCAAACTATATAAGCAGTCCCTGTATCCCTATATCACTCCCTATACCTATATCTATACAGAATGCACACTGTAACAGACTCACACCTGACAATATTTATATTCTGCATCTTATATAGATTACGTCACATCGGGACATCATGTCCTGTGTAGTCACACACATAATTTATTGCAAATTAGCTTGGAAACCCTCCAACTTCTATCAATTTCAGCCATCGCAAGATCCTCACTGTCCTGGTAGGAGCACACTGGCTGAACAATGGGACATGTTAATAAAGGGAGCTTGTGTTGGGATCTGAGCCAGTGATTGTGACATACCACACACCCTCCTACTATTTCCTTCCAAGGGAATATAAAAACAGAGACAGCCAGCATCCGAGAGAGACAGTATCTGAGAGAGACAGCCAGCTTCCGGGAGAGACAGCCAGTGTCTGAGAGAGACAGCCAGCATCCAATAGAGACACCCAGTGACTGAGAGAGACACTAAACATAAGAAGGTTAGGACAAACTAGGATTCAGACACAGTGTCATGGTGTAGTAGTGTGTGAGGGGAGGCTGGCACTGCCGCTGTCTGCGCTGTACCTGTGCTGTGTATACATGGCATGGTGTAGTAGTGTGTGAGGGGAGGCTGGCACTGCCGCTGTCTGTGCTGTATCTGTGCTATGTATACATGGCATGGTGTAGTAGTGTGTGAAGGGAGGCTGGCACTGTTGCTGTCTGTGCTGTACCTGTGCTATGTATACATGGCATGGTGTAGTAGTGTGTGTAAGGGGAGGCTGGCACTGCCACTGTCTGTGCTGTACCTGTGCTGTGTATACATGGCATGGTGTAGTAGTGTGTGAGGGGAGGCTGGCACTGTCGCTGTCTGTGCTGTACCTGTGCTGTTTATACATGGCATGGTGTAGTAGTGTGTGAGGTGAGGCTGGCACTGCCACTGGCTGCCCTGTACCAGTGCTGTGTATACATGGCATGGTGTAGTAGTGTGTGAGGGGAGGCTGGCACTGCCGCTGTCTGTGCTGTATCTGTGCTATGTATACATGGCATGGTGTAGTAGTGTGTGTGAGGGGAGGCTGGCACTGCCACTGTCTGTGCTGTACCTGTGCTGTGTATACAT
>OW240914.1:281735266-281805894 GCA_933207985.1 Pelobates cultripes | reverse complement strand
AGTACATCAGAGAATGATTAATATCTTCTTAAAGAGACTACTTGCAGATTATCCATCATTTCATTAGGATGTAAGTAATGTTCGTTTGTGAAAATGGGGCTGGACCTCTGAACCATGAATAACTAGCCCACCTCCTGACATGTTTGCTCATTGAGAAGCACAACAAAGCTTAATTTTTAAAAGTGCCATCACCCAGGTATCTCTAACACTAAAAACACCCAGGTCTAATCTGTATGGTTGATAACGGTGAATATGCATTGCCCCACTAAGATGCCACATGGTCTCTAAAAGAAACCAAAATAATTAGACTACAATGTAACATTTTTATCCATTTGTAATAAATGGTCCCAACTCCTTAACCTGGCATATTGATATGTACAGAACCCTAAGATACTAATACAAAATATTTTGTTTCAATTCATAGCTTGTCTACATTCTACATGACACTCGAGTTTAAAAATGTTAAAATTGCCCTCTTAACTTCATTTTCATGGGATGAACTCAGCGTGGCCACCATATCTTGTGAGCCACCTTTTCAAAAACAGGATAATATACATGTCTTACCATTTTCCTCTACGTTCAAAACCTGTGTTCTTGCAGAAACACTAAATAAAAGTTTTGGGATAAAAAATAAAGATTCTAAGAATATATGTCATTTGAAAAAAATATATAAATGGGTTGTAACTATTACTTTAGCACAGCTGCTGCAGAGATGTGTTTTATCAAAAGGTTCTTTAATCTTGTCTCAAAGAAGCAGAAAGTGGGAAAGTTTTAATCAATATAAAAAAGCGCGTAAAGGACAGGCACATAGTGTACGACTGTGATAAAAATAGATGAAATTCTATTTGGAACCTGGGCATTAGAAATGCGTCTCTCAGGAGTTGCTAAAAGACTCTTGTACACAATGAACTGTAACTTCTCATCTTTAGCCCTTTTTTGAAGACTGTGCACTTGTGTCCCGGCTTCACATGCATGAAAGTTCTTTAAACATTACTTAAACAGCAGCTGAATGGGTCCCTTTTGGCCATCAGCGGCCTAGTTTACCCTCCTTTTCAGTCGCCCGCTTGTCCTAGTCTTTGCCCTCTCTGCTCTGCTGAGAATGTCCTGGATTTTCTCTCAATACAACTGCTGTCCAAACCAGCTGTACCCACTACATCTTCAGCAGTGGACCGAGGAGGGTATTAATCATATTTTTGAAGAGGACACTCTGCTATTTATCTCCCTGACACCTCCTGCATTGGGAAGCTTTGTGAAGCACACAGCCCATTGAGTAGTAAGATTACACATTACCATGCTCCATTGCCTCTTCCTGCCCTCTTCATTGAGTGACTGTTCAACAGTGCAGTTGTGTTTGTTCAATCAGACATAATTTATTTACACCCTTTCTTGTTCGTCTCCCCAAGAACTAATTTATTTTGGATACTTTTTTTTTGTATGTGAAACACACAGATAACTTTAATGCAGAAGGACATGAAACTCGAGAATCTGCAATAAGTGCATGCAATAAAAGAGAATCTTTTGTTCATAAAAGATGGTTTAGTGCAGCAATGGATGTGTGTAGTTAGAAGCTTTTAGGACTTAGGGAATAATAGCATATACTAGAGTTGTATATCTGGCCAATATAGGGACGTCACCTGGAAATAATTATTCCATCATTAGAAATTGAGAATCACTAAAAGAAATACAATAGATTATTGGGTCTATTTCAAAATCATAGAATAGCAGAATTATCATAAGCCTGGAATTTACTAATATAAAACAGATCTCTAGTCTGTGAATAAATATTGTGTTCCAATCCACAAGAATCCTGTCTTCAGAAACGCACTAAGTATAGGAAGCATATGATTTATCTGGTTTCCTTAAATACTTTTAAAGTTTAAGATAGATTTTTACATCAGAAATTACTGATTATGTAGCCAGTTGGCACAAACAAGCAAACGTCATTTATAAACTTGGTAGGTTTGAAGCAGGACACTTAAACCACACTAACCAAGCTCCCATTACAGGGAAACAAATGTCTTTCTCAAATCATTTAGCCTGGGCCAGAAGAGAGAAAAGGAATCCGGAACCTTCACAAGCAGTAGAGACAGATTTTCAACATGTGATTCTTCACATCTATGTGCCAAAACAATCTGTCTGGGAGCGGGATACATTGACCTCAACATGTTAGTATGTTTTTGTTATTATGTTTGCTATAGTACACATGACACAGTTCCTGTTGAGAATCATTATACCTTTCATATATTATATCACATCTGGTACCAAGTAACTCCTAATATATACAGATTTCTGCATGAGCTAAAGTATGGAATATTTGTTTTAAATTCTTTAAAAGCAAGTTGAGGGTTTGCCAAATAGAAGGTTGGGCAGCAAGCCAAGTTCTTCTCAGAATCTTTTAAAGGCACTTGGAACACATCACAATGTGGCAAGATCCATTTGCCAAGTAACGTGCTTAAAAACATCCTTTGATCTCCCAAACTCATGTAAATATGTAATAAACTACACCGATACTCAGCTGATGGGTCATAATTAATCTTCTACTTCATCTACACTAGGATGCATTCCACGAATGGGTTAAAGCTGCTATTTATGTTACTCCTTCATCTGAGAGGCAGCCTGCTGTTGTAAATACAAATGTATAAAATATTATGCTTAGCAAATTATTATGATTTTTTTTTGTATAAACCCATGTACTTCCCTTCACTTAACACAGGCTGCTGGCAAAAAGCCCTTTTTCTCGGGAATGTCTACAGTGTGTTGTCATTATTCTAGGCTATTTATGGAATTTTTAAAGTGAAATCCTGCACTAATCTATCTTCGGGAACTCACAAAGTATTGCAGCTTGGAATGATGGCATTGCTGATGGTCGATTTTAAACAGTGGAACTGTCAATTCTCTGAAAATGACTGCTCCTCTTTTCCTCAACCCAATAAATGCTATTGAAGAGATCATAAGAATGTTATAAAATGCACCTCCATAGCACGTCAATGCTCGAGATAACAAAAATATCTTCATGAGAATTGGCATATGAGAACATACTGCTTTATGTGTGCACTGCATCATAGGGAATAAATACAATTGTATAATATGCCTTGGCTGTGCCAGGACAGCCAGACATACAATATAGATTACATAATATATAATACAACTCATTTTTACTTTTAGTTAGATATGTAATTCTGCATACAACTCATATGTGATAATTCTACTTTATATTATTGGCAAGACCATCTACAAATTCACTACCTAATAGGATGGGTATGGTTGGCCACAATGTTATTATATCTGAAAGCATATTTGCATATTTTTATTTTTTATGAATCTTAACTTTATGTTCCTTCATCTTGATGTATTTGCCAATCTGAAGATAAGTCCGGGCTGACAACTCATGCATTTAACTGAATGAACATGCCATTTGTTTGTTTTCATGTTATATTAGTTAAACACTCTGCAAATGTGCACTTGAATTGTGATTTGCATTTTGTTCATTTGATTTTTTTTTTTTTGCTGACCTTCAAATCTTCCATTTATGAAAAATTCATATCCTAGACATGTTAGCGAAACATTTTTAATAGGTATAATTTTTGTTATATTCAAAAGTGTGCCATTTTTTTGCTTCAAATGTGCTTTTTTTGTCCCATGCATAACTACCTTTCTTTTGTACTACAAGGGTAAACCAGCTCAAACATTTAAAGTCCTCCCATTCATATCAGTTATTAATCACTGATGGCTAATATAATAGACAACAGATGCCTATATTCATTTAATGCACATGCTTGAAAGATTCAGTTGATGTTGACTGTCCAAGCAATATCTTTTGCAGTGGCCTATTCTGTGCTCTTCCATATGCTCAAAAATGCAGCATTGATGCAACACAATAAAAGGTGCCATGATCTGCAGAGAGAAGATGGCTGCACCAAAGAAAACATATATTGCTCAGAAAAAAAATTGTGATAAGTCACTCCATACCAAATATACACCACCTAGTGGTGAAACAAGTGGGTATACATACACTTATGACAAAGATCTTCTATGCATGGGTGGATCATACACTCATAATTTGTAAATAAGAAACATAAAAACAATGCATAGATCAATATATATATATATATATATATATATATACACACACAAAAATGGAAGAGATGTTCCGCACTCTCGGTCTTCTTAAAACGTAGCTTTTAATATTTACATATTAAAAAACAAAGAATGTGATGATAAACAGCATCAATGTTTCAGCCCCCCGATCGGGACTTTCCTCATGAACACAATTTTTTCTGTTTTACTCTAATTGTACCTATTTGCACAAGGTGTTGAGGCCCTTACTTGGGTTTACTGCTGTTTTTTTTCTATTATATAAAGTTGTTTCAAAGTATTTAACTTTGTGTTTTAAAGATTTTAAAATGTATACAAAATGTCACCAATGTCTATCTTTTTCTGAAAATGTAAAATACATTTTGCAATGATACAAACATAAGCACAAGAGAATCAGCCAGTGTTCCAGATCCAGGTGTCCCAAGTCAACAATCAAGAGGGAATCCAAATATGCAAAGATGCAGAATATTTCACTATATGTATAGAAGACTCCCCCTGACTTTGAGAGAATGATAAGCCCATTATATATCCTGCTCTTGCTATAGGTCATAGTATCCTGTGTGTTAAGCATATTCTCTTCTCTCAGCAAAATATCCTACACGTTAATCTCTGCACTAAATGGCATGTATATAGAGGCATCCACTTGATGTCTCAAACAAGTTTTAGCTCATTTATATAGCTACAGAAGGATGCATATACATATATCACCTCAGGATTTCACTGGAACATTCTTGATTGACAATTCATATCCAAATGATGTAACTATCTGATGTGGTTTAATTTATATAGGCAAATAATATGCTTGTATCAAATATGTATTTATTTAGCTGTCCAAAATCACACTAAAATATTTTATGATATCAAACTGTAATATTGGTCAATACATTGTACATGAATTCTAACAAATAAATTATATTAAAAAAGAAATAAAATAAAATATATATATAAAAGAACTCATATGTCCCACACTCCAATTCCCCAGGCTTGTCAGTAATGAGCACACATGTAGGATTTACAATTTAAATTGATGCTTTTATTGATACAAATTCAAGAAAACAGTAATCAGCTTTTCAGTACTGCCTTTTTAAAGACAGGGACCTGTCGGCCCCTGCTAATGCATCTTCTGTCTGTCCTACTACTCCTGCATGAGGGCTGAGTATGAGCAACAAGGGAGCGCTGATGCTCTTACTCATCGCTCCCTCATGCGCCCTCTGTGGTAATGCCAGGCCTAAGGTGTCACTTTGTTGCCTGGAATCACTAAACAGCATGCGAGGGAGCAGTGAGGAAGAACGAGAAGATTCAAGCCGTCACATGCTAGACCCCAGGATCTGCTTGACCCCAGCTTTCCCAAAGGTAGTTTGGGTAGAACCATTCCAAAAAAAAGAAATGTAAAAAAACTATACAAAAAAAATTAATTTGCGAGTGTTTGTGAGAGAATGTGCATGCGTGAGTATGTGAGTTTGTCAATGAGAGTGTGTGTCTGTCAGTGAGTTTGTGTGCCTGTTAGTGAGTGTGTCTGTCAGTGTGTGTATGTCAGTGTATGTGTATCTGAGAGTGTGTTTCTGTCAGTGAATGCCACCCTCCATTTTCAAACAAACTGCTATAATTAGTTATAAATAACTTAATAATAACTTATTAGATATAAATAACTTAGTGATGTCGCAAACATAAAATTTTCGGTTCGTGAGCGGCGAACGCGAACTTCCGCAAATGTTTGCGAACCGGGCGAACCGCCATAGACTTCAATAGGCAGGCAAATTTTAAAACCCACAGGGAGTCTTTCTGGCCACAATAGTGATGGAAAAGTTGTTTCAAGGGGACTAACACCTGGACTGTGGCATGCCCCAGGGGGATCCATTGCAAAACTCCCATGGAAAATTACATAGTTGATGCAGAGTCTGGTTTTAATCCATAAAGGGCATAAATCACCTAACATTCCTAAATTGTTGGAATAACGTGCTTTAAAACATCAGGTATGATGTTGTATCGATCAGGTAGTTTAAGGGTTACGCCCGCTTCACAGTGACAGACCAAACTCCCCGTTTAACGCACCGCAAACAACCAGCAAAAAGTCCATTTGCACAACCGCAAACTCCCCATTTGCACAAGGTTGGATACCAAGCTAGCCATGTCCAGTTCCTTGTCCTCACTGATGTCATTGAAAGTCTCTTCCTCCATCCAGCCACGTACAACACCAAGGGTCCCCAAAAGGTGACAACAAGCCCCCTGGGACGCCTGCTGTGTTTGGTCTTCCACCTCCTCAAAGCCACCTTCCTCCTCTGACTCCTCTTCTTCAGACTCCTCTCTCTGCGTTGCCTCTCTCTGCATTATTATAAGGTGTGTTAAGTAGTACTATTCCTATCAGTTTAATCCCTGTTACGTCCCCTATCAGGGGACGTGTATATGGCATCGATTTTAGGAACCGGGAGATGGAAAAAGATGCTTGGTCGGTCCTCCTTCTTCAAATTTGGGGCACTGCGCGTGCAATCTAATGTGCCACCAGATAGGAGTGGTGTGTTAAGTAGTACTATTCTTATCAGTTTAATCCCAATGTCATGACTACTAGTGTGGTCCAGCACGCAGAAACTATGTAAACATATACATAGACAAGAAAAGGAAAATAAAAGGACAGAGCGTAAACCGGATCTTAGAATGGCCGGACTAATACGCTAGAGACAGAAAATGGTCAAAGGGAAAGCCGAGGTCAAGGAAGCCAGAAAATACACAATACCGTTTACACAAGCCAAGTCAGGGAAACCTGAATTCAGAATAACCAGGGAAAAGCCAAGATCAGGATACCAGGAAATCAGATTCACAATGATAAAGCACTCTCAGGAAACCAGGAACAGGAAACCACGACAGGGCAAGGTACTGGGGTGAGCTAGGGATTTAAATATCATGCAGCAGGCCGGCAGCCGCAACACCCTGTTACTTCCCCCTCATCAGGCCTTTTTTTAGTCGAATGTATCGCCCACTGAGGTAATCTAGACTTTTTTGACCTAGGCGACTTCTCTTCTCAGTGACAATACCTCCTGCTGCACTGAAGGTCCTTTCTGACAGGACACTTGAAGCGGGCAGGCCAGAAGTTCTATTGCAAATTGGGATAGCTCAGGCCATAGGTCAAGCCTGCACACCCAGTAGTCAAGGAGTTCATCGCTCCTCAGAGTGTCGATATCTGCAGTTAAGGCGAGGTAGTCTGCTACCTGTCGGTCGAGTCGTTCTCTGAAGGTGGACCCCGAAGGGCTGTGGCGATGCGTAGGACTTAAAAAGCTCCATCAACAACACGTCTGTAAAGCGTCCTGTCCTTGCCGGCGTGGTCGTGGGAGGAGGAGGATTACTTTCACCTCTTCCCCTGTTAGATTCCCGTTGTGCTGTGACATCACCCTTATACGCTGTGTAAAGCATACTTTTTAATTGATTTTGGAACTGCTGCATCCTTTCCGACTTTCCGTAATTCTGTAACATTTCAGGCACTTTCTGCTTATACCGGGGGTCTAGTAGCGTGGACACCCAGTACAGGTCGTTCTCTTTCAGCCTTTTTATACAAGGGTCCCTCAACAGGCACGACAGCATGAAAGACCCCATTTGCACAAGGTTGGATGTCGAGCTACTCATGTCCTGTTCCTCATCCTCAGTGATCTCACTGAAGTTATGTTCTTCCCCCCAGGAAGAAAACAAATGGTATGATGTCGCTGATGGTGCCTTCGGTGCGACTGACTAGGTTTGGCACCTCCTCAAAAGGACGCATGAGCCTACAGGCATTGCGCATGAGCGTCCAGTAACGTGGCAAAAAAATTCACAGCTCCGCAGAGGCTGTCCTAGCACACCAGTCATACAAATACTCGTTAATGGCTTTTTCTTGTTGGAGCAGGCGGTTGAACATTAGGAGTGTTGAATTCCAACGTGTCGGGCTGTCGCAAAACAAGCGCCTCACTGGCATGTTTTTTCGCTGCTGGATATCTGAAAAGTGCGCCATGGCCGTGTAGGAACACCTGAAATGGCCACACACCTTCCTGGCCTGCTTCAGGACGTCCTGTAAGCCTGGGTACTTATGCACAAAGCGTTGTACGATCAGATTACACACATGTGCCATGCACGGCAAATGTGTCAACTTGCCCAAATGCAATGCCGCCAACAAATTTCTTCCGTTGTCACAAACCACTTTGCCGATCTCCAGTTGGTGCGGAGTCAGCCACTGATCCACCTGTGTGTTCAGGGCGGACAGGAGTGCTGGTCCGGTGTGACTCTCTGCTTTCAGGCAAGTCAACCCCAAGACGGTGTGACACTGCCGTATCCGGGATGTGGAATAGTACCTGGGGAGCTGGGGGTGTGACGTTGATGTGGAGCAAGACGCAGCAGCAGAAGAGGACTCAGCCGAGGAGGTTATGGAAGATGATGGAGTAGAGGAGGTGGCAGCAGGCCTGCCTGCAAGTCGTGGCGGTGTCACCAACTCCTCTGCAGAGCCACGCATTCCATGCTTGGCAGCCGTCAGCAGGTTTTCCGAATGCGCAGTGTAGGTGATATACCTGCCCTGACCATGCTCTGCAGACCAGGTATCAGTGGTCAGATGGACCCTTGCCCCAACACTGTGTGCCAGACATGCCATTACTTCCTTTTGCACAATCGAGTACAGGTTGGGGATTGCCTTTTGTGCAAAGAAATTTCGGCCGGGTACCTTCCACTGCGGTGTTCCAATAGCTACAAATTTTTTGAACGCCTCAGACTCCACCAGCTTGTATGGTAAAAGCTCGCGGGCTAAGAGTTCAGTCAAGCCAGCTGTCAGACGCCGGGCAAGGGGGTGACTTTGTGACATTGGCTTATTACACTCAAACATGTCCTTGACAGACACCTGACTGTGGGCAGATGAGCAGGAACTGCTCAAGGCGAGAGACGGAGGGGCGGATGGTTGAGAGGGGGTAAGGTGGACAGCAGTGGTTAACGTGGCTGAAGATGCTGGACCAGGAGGAGGATGGCGGCTTTGAGTTTGTGTGCTGCTTGTACTCATGTGTTGATCCCATAGGTGTTTGTGATGTGCGATCATGAGCCTTCGCAAAGCAGTTGTACCTAGGTGGGTGTTGGACTTCCCACGACTCAGTTTCTTTTGGCACAGGTTTGGCATCGCTGTTGTCAGAGGCAGACACACAAAAAAATGCCACACTGCTGAGCTCTGCAATGACGGCATTCTGGTGGTGGCAACAGCATGCGTTGATTGGCGTGCTGTCTGGCTGACCCCGGGTGCCGATGCATGCTGTCTGACTGTGCCACTAGCTCCTTGCGACGACCTCCCCCTGCTTCCAACTCGCCTCCTCCTCCTCCCTGTCTCCCCATCTGAACTTTCGCCCTGTTCTTCTTCTTGACGAGCGGGCACCCACGTGACATCCATGGACGCATCGTCATCATCAACCGCTTCACTTGTATCTGACAACTCCGCAAAGGAAGCAGCAGCGGGTACAACATCATCATCATCATCACACCGTACGTCCATGTGTGTAATGCTGCCTGACTGAGACATATCCCTGTTATCTACATCCTCTGGCAATAATGGTTGTGCATCACTCATTTCTTCCAACTGATGTGTAAATAACTCCTCTGACATACCAAGTGAAGCTGCTGTGGTGCTAGTGTTGGTGGTGGCGCAGGCAGGCGAGTGGTAACTTGAGAGGTGCCCGAAGCTAAGCTGGAGGAGGATGGTGCGTCAAGGTTCCGAGCGGAAGCTGTAGAAGATTGGGTGTCCTTTGTTAGCCAGTCAACTATGTCCTCAGAACTTTTCGAGTTCAGGGTACGTGGCCTCTGAACACTGGGCATTATTCTAGGGCCAAAGGGAATCACAGCACCACGACCACGACGGCCCCTGCGGGGTGGCCTGCCTCTGCCTGTCATTTTTTTTCCGATTAGTGGTACTATGCGTGCAAGCTACTGTGACAACAGATATGAGTGGCACTGTGCAGTGGCAGAAGTTTGAAGAGTAGACGCTGTAGGCCTGACACACACGCTTGCAGAAAACTAACTGCTATTCAATCTATTACAGTCGAAATTGTATTTATTTTTTTTAAATGTACACTACTGTTACACCAGATATGAGTTGCACTGGTGTGACACTGTGCCCTGGCAGGCCCTGAAACGCACACGCGTGAAGGAAACTGACTGCTATTATATTACAGTCCAAAAAGTTTTTTTTTTTTTTTTTAAATGCAAGCTGTGGTGGCACTGGGCAAGTGGGCACAGTATACGCTATGAGCCTGACACACAGGCTGGCAGGCAGGCAGGCAACTGCAATTACATTACACAGACTAATGTTCTAGCCGTAAAAAGGGCTTTTTGGGGTGCTGTCCTTACAGCAGAGATCAGATGAGTCCTTCAGGACTGTAGTGGACACTGAATACACTAGCCTAGCTATCAATTTCCCTATCAAATCAGCAGCAGCTACACTGTCCCTCCTCTCACTAAGAATGCAGCTTCACAATGAATGTAAAATGGATGCTGTCCAGGAGGTGGGAGGGTCTGCTGCTGATTGGCTGGAATGTGTCTGCTGACTGTGAGGTACAGGGTCAAAGTTTACTCAATGATGACGAATAGGGCGCGGACCGAACAGCGCATATGTTCGCTGTCCGTGGCGAACGCAAACAAGCGATGTTCGCCGGGAACTATTCGCTGGCGAACCGTTCGGGACATCACTGCTCATTTGTCTTGGTTTATTTGGACATTATTTTGGTGTATTCCCCTGATCTTTAAACTCACCACTCCCATGTGAAACAGGTTATGCAGACGTTGTTGAAAAATGAACTTCATTGTAAATTAGAAAAGTGCATATTTGACCAGCCTGAAGTCCACTTTTTGGGTTACAACATCTCTGCATCGGGATTTCAAATGGGTCCTAAAAAACTAGAGGCTGTACTACACTGGCCATTACCCTCTGGTTTAAAAGCCATTCAAAGGTTTATTGGTTTTGCCAACTATTACAGATTCATCAAGGGATTTTCTTCTGTAATAGCCCCCATCACTAATATGACTCGCAAAGGGGTTAGTAGCACGGTATGGTCCAAAGAGGCTGTGAATGCTTTTAGTTACATAGTTACATAGCTGAAAAGAGACTTGCGTCCATCAAGTTCAGCCTTCCTCACATTTGTTTTTTGCTGTTGATCCAAAAGAAGGCAAAAAAAACCCAGTTTGAAGCACAATTTTGCAACAAGCTAGGAAAAAAATTCCTTCTTGACCCCAGAATGGCAGTCAGATTTATCCTTGGATCAAGCAGTTATTACCCTACATTGAAAGATTATATCCTTGAATATTCTGTTCTTGCAAGTATGCATCTAGTAGCCGTTTGAACATCTGTATGGACTCTGATAAAACCACTTCCTCAGGCAGAGAATTCCACATCCTGATTGTTCTTACAGTAAAAAAACCTTTCCTTTGCCTTAGGCGAAATCTTCTTTCTTCCAGTCTAAACGCATGGCCTCGTGTCCTATGTAAAGTCCGGTTTGTGAATAGATTTCCACACAATGGTTTGTATTGGCCCCGAATATATTTGTATAATGTTATCATATCCCCTCTCAGGCGACGTTTTTCTAAACTAAATAGGTTTAAATTTGTTAACCTTTCTTCATAGCCGATATGTTCCATTCCTTTTATTAATTTTGTAGCCCGCCTCTGCACTTTTTTCTAGTGCCATAATATCCTTCTTTAGAACAGGTGCCCAAAATTGCACAGCATATTCAATATGGGTCTTACCAGTGATTTATAAAGAGGCAAAATTATATTCTTGTCCCGAGAATGAATGCCCTTTTTCATGCATGACAATACCTTACTGGCCTTGGCCACTGCTGATTGACATTGCAGATTGTTGCATAGTTTGTTGTCTATAACAATTCCCAAGTCCTTTTCATGTGTTGTTATCCCTAATTCGCTTCCATTAAGGGTATACGTTGCTTGTGTATTCTTTACGCCGAAGTGCATAACTTTGCATTTTTCAACATTAAATTTCATCTGCCATTTGAGTGCCCAGTCCCCAGTCTATCTAAATCCCTCTGCAGCAAAGTAATATCTTGCTCACATTGTATTGTTTTACAAAGTTTTGTGTCATCTGCAAACACTGAAACATGACTTTCAATGCGGTCTTCAAGATCATTTATAAACATGTTAAATAGAAGGGGTCCCAGAACAGACCCCTGAGGGACACCACTTGCCACCTCTGTCCAGCTTGAAAATTTACCATTAATGACAACTCTTTGTACTCTGTTTTTAAGCCAATGTTCTACCCAAGAACAAGCATTTTCATCTAGACCGATTTCCTTGAGTTTGAACACTAATCTATTGTGTGGAACTGTATCAAATGCCTTGGCAAAATCCAAAAAGATCACATCCACGGCAACACCCTGATCTATACTTCTACTTACTTCTTCGTAGAACGCAATCAAGTTAGTTTGACATGACCTGTGCTTCATAAAACCATGCTGATTTTTGCTGATAACCATGTTCTTCTCAAGGAATTCTTGAATATTATCCCTTAATAAACTTTCAAATATTTTACCAGGCACAGAAGTTAAGCTCACAGGTCTTGAGACTCTTAAACAAAGATTTGCCTACGGACATACTAAAACATCCCGACACCAGTAAACCTTTTTATATTGGAGGTTGATGCATCCGAGACAGGGGTAGGGGCTGTTCTTTCTCAGAGAGAAAGCCAGAGAACACCATTGCATCCTTGTGGCTACCTCTCCAGAAAGATGTCTCCTGCTGAGCGCAACTACAAAATTGGCAATAGAGAACTGTTGGCAATTATTCTTCAAGGAGTGGCGACATCATTTGGAGGGTTCCAAGGACACCCTGTTGATCATAACCGACCACAAAAACCTGGCATATATAGGGGATGCCAAACGTTTGTCTTCCATACAGGCTAGATGGTCACTGTTCCTTTCACATTTTAACTTCCTCATTACTTATGCAGGGAGTGCAGAATTATTAGGCAAGTTGTATTTTTGAGGATTAATTTTATTATTGAACAACAACCATGTTCTCAATGAACCCAAAAAACTCATTAATATCAAAGCTGAATATTTTTGGAAGTAGTTTTTAGTTTGTTTTTAGTTATAGCTATGTTAGGGGGATATCTGTGTGTGCAGGTGACTATTACTGTGCATAATTATTAGGCAACTTAACAAAAAACAAATATATACCCATTTCAATTATTTATTATTACCAGTGAAACCAATATAACATCTCAACATTCACAAATATACATTTCTGACATTCAAAAACAAAAACAAAAACAAATCAGTGACCAATATAGCCACCTTTCTTTGCAAGGACACTCAAAAGCCTGCCATCCATGGATTCTGTCAGTGTTTTGATCTGTTCACCATCAACATTGCGTGCAGCAGCAACCACAGCCTCCCAGACACTGTTCAGAGAGGTGTACTGTTTTCCCTCCTTGTAAATCTCACATTTGATGATGGACCACAGGTTCTCAATGGGGTTCAGATCAGGTGAACAAGGAGGCCATGTCATTAGATTTTCTTCTTTTATACCCTTTCTTGCCAGCCACGCTGTGGAGTACTTGGACGCGTGTGATGGAGCATTGTCCTGCATGAAAATCATGTTTTTCTTGAAGGATGCAGACTTCTTCCTGTACCACTGCTTGAAGAAGGTGTCTTCCAGGAACTGGCAGTAGGACTGGGAGTTGAGCTTGACTCCATCCTCAACCCGAAAAGGCCCCACAAGCTCATCTTTGATGATACCAGCCCAAACCAGTACTCCACCTCCACCTTGCTGGCGTCTGAGTCGGACTGGAGCTCTCTGCCCTTTACCAATCCAGCCACGGGCCCATCCATCTGGCCCATCAAGACTCACTCTCATTTCATCAGTCCATAAAACCTTAGAAAAATCAGTCTTGAGATATTTCTTGGCCCAGTCTTGACGTTTCAGCTTGTGTGTCTTGTTCAGTGGTGGTCGTCTTTCAGCCTTTCTTACCTTGGCCATGTCTCTGAGTATTGCACACCTTGTGCTTTTGGGCACTCCAGTGATGTTGCAGCTCTGAAATATGGCCAAACTGGTGGCAAGTGGCATCGTGGCAGCTGCACGCTTGACTTTTCTCAGTTCATGGGCAGTTATTTTGCGCCTTGGTTTTTCCACACGCTTCTTGCGACCCTGTTGACTATTTTGAATGAAACGCTTGATTGTTCGATGATCACGCTTCAGAAGCTTTGCAATTTTAAGAGTGCTGCATCCCTCTGCAAGATATCTCACTATTTTTGACTTTTCTGAGCCTGTCAAGTCCTTCTTTTGACCCATTTTGCCAAAGGAAAGGAAGTTGCCTAATAATTATGCACACCTGATATAGGGTGTTGATGTCATTAGACCACACCCCTTCTCATTACAGAGATGCACATCACCTAATATGCTTAATTGGTAGTAGGCTTTTCGAGCCTATACAGCTTGGAGTAAGACAACATGCATAAAGAGGATGATGTGGTCAAAATACTCATTTGCCTAATAATTCTGCACTCCCTGTAGATCTGGTTCTAAAAATACCAAGGCTGATGCCTTGTCCAGGCAATTTGATAATGAGTCCGCTCCGGAACAGGTGACATCTCCTATTATTCCACCAGAGTGTATTATTGCTACTACTGTCCTCTCACTGTCTTCTCCACTGCTTGGCACCATACTGGAGGCCCAGCCTCAGGCGCCCAGTGGTAAACCGTGTGATAAACTGTTCGTTCCCCTATGTGAAAGGGTTAATATCATGAAAGTGTTCCATGACAATATAACTGCTCGACACACGGGCATCAATAAGTCCACTGCCGCGATCACTAGATCATTTTGGTGTGATTCACTCAGGAAAGATGTTAAGGAGTATGTGTAGGCATGTTGTGTGTGTGCAGTTTTTAAGGTGACTCATGCACTTCCTTGTGGCCTGTTGCAGCCTCTTCCTGTTCCTGAGATTCCATGATCCCACTTATCCATGGACTTTATTGTTGAGCTTCCTAGCTCTGCTGAGTTCACTACTATTCTCATGGTTGTAGACCGATTTTCTAAGATGGCTCACTTCATTCTTCTCAAGAAGTTGCCATCTTCGCAAGAATTGGTCCTAATTTTCATACGTGAAATTGTCCGTTTGCATGGCATCCCTCACAATATTGTCTGATAGGGGCTCTCAGTTTGTGTCCAGGTTCTGGAGGGCGTTCAGTAAACAATTGGGGATTGATCTCTCCTTCTCCTCCTCCTACCATCCACAGACCAATTGTACAGTTGAGAGGGCTAACCAGTCATTAGAAGTTTATTTGCGTTGTTTTATTAATAGCACACAGGACAATTGGGCCGAGTTCGCTAGAAACAATGCTGTTTATGACTCCTCTGGGCACAGTCCATTTTTTGTCAATAATGGTAGGCATCCTACGGTTCTCCCTGCGGTATTTTCTGATACTGCCATTCCTGCTCTGGATGAGCGTCTGACCTCCATTCGGGATACCTGGGTTAAGGTTCAAACTGCTCTAGGGGCTGCTGCTGAACGCTTCAAACATTTTGCTGATAAGCGTAGGAGTGCCAACCTGGTGTACCAAGTAGGGGACCGGGTTTGGTTGTCATCTCGCAACATCAAGCTTAAGGTCCCTAGCATGAAGTTTGCCCCCAGATTCCTTGGTCCCTATAAAGTGCTTCATAGGATCAATCCAGTATCTTACTCTCTGGCTCTTCCTGCATCTTTGGGGGTTCCCAACACTTTTCATGTGTCCTTACTCAAACCTCTTGTCTGCAATAGATATACTGTTCCTTGTGTTCACCCCCCTCCGGTGGTGGTGGGTGGTCAGGAGGAGTATGAGGTATCTTCTATCGTGGATTCTAGGTTTTCTCGGGGCACTTAACAGTACTTGGGTGTTTGGAAAGGTTACGGTCCTGCTGATCGTTCTTGGGTTTTGGCTCCTGACCTGCATGCACGCCGTAAGATCCGCACTTTTCACGCCAAATTTCCTCTCAAGCCTGGTCCTGCCCCCCCCACCCGCTGGGTGTTCTTCAGGTGGGGGGGGGGGGTAATGTCACGTATTCATCTGCTTATAAAAATGTTAATGACATTTACTGTCCACACAGGAAAAGTTGTGCCGAGCAGCAACCTAATCCACAGAAGGGTTAATGCTGAGTAGCAATTATGCAAATGAAACCTGGTAACTGACTTTGGGGTCAGGCCGGTTACAGCCTATCAGATCTAGAGGAGGGGTATTTAGGCCCAGTTCTCATCCTGCTCAGTGCCCTGTCGTGGTTTCCCTTGTGGTTGTCCGAGAGCGCGTTCCTGTTTATAGTTTTCTACCTGGTTTTTGACTTTGTTTATTGACCTCTATATTCTGGTATCCTGACTCCTGACTTTCCTCATCGCTGTGTCCCTTTCTGTGTTCCCTGACCTCGGCTAGTATTTTTGACTATTCTATGTACATTAAATCCGGCCATTCTAAGGACCGGTAATACGTTACTTATTTGTCGTCCGTGCTATACAGTTCTACATGCTGGATCAAACAGTAATCCTGACACACACTTAATGTACCATATATTAATATACCCCCACACTTAATATACCCTATATTAATATACCCCGACGCTTGATGTACCCTATATTAATTTAACTCCATATTTAATATACCTCCACAATTAATGTATCCTATATTGATATACCCCACACTTAATGGATCCTATATTAATATACCCCCACACGTAATGTATCATATATTAATATAACCTCACACTTAATATACCCTATATTAATATACCCCCTCGCTTGATATACCCTATATTAATATAACTCCACACTTAATATACACTGTATTAATATACCCCCACACGTAATGTACTCTATATTAACATACCTCCACACTTAATGTACCCTATATTAATATACCCCCACACTTAATGTACCCTGTATTAATATACCCCCAGACTTAATGTATCCTATATTAGCATACCCCCACACGTAATGTATCCTATATTAATATACCCCCACACTTGATGTACCCTATATTAATATACCTCAGCACTTCAATATACCCCCACACTTGATGTACTCTATATTAATATACCTCAACATGTAATATAAACTATATTAATGTTCCCCACACTACTAAATATAACCTATATTAATATAGTAACTAACTGCTACAATTCGTTAATTTTATTTACAGCTGTCGCATTACAGGGTTGCATTTGATTTATTTTTTTAATTTAGTGCCTATCAGTATGTAGAAGAGATGCGTATCCAGGAAATCTTTGTAAATAAATGCCCTGTATCTGACATGTATATAGCTGTACCCTCTTTTTCAGTTATTTTATTAGGCGTTACTATCCTATCAAACTTGACATTCTGACTCTACCCTTTTTGCACTGACTGAGCATAATTGGAAACAGTCCACATCAGACATGGTGCCAAAGGGTAGCTATCACTATCCTCTAATGCTGTGGCCTTGCAGTGTGGCAGAAGAAGTGTAGGTTACGTGTAACCGTGCTCCTTGTGACCGGATGCTCCTGCGTAGGAACGATTTACAATTCATCTATGATATTTAACAGAATCGTTGTAATTAATGTAATATATATTTGCTTGAAGGGATTTAGTGCTAAGGGGTAATCCTAGTGAAGTTCCAGCCTAAGGGAGACTTACGGTGTGACTCATTAATTGATGATTTTAGAAAAATTGCGTGGCATTTTCAGATTAAAAATATGCAAAACATTTTAAAAGCCTTTTTTATTGAACAGAGTTAATGGTTTGAAATATTGTTTACTGTATGGGAACATTAAACATCTTGGCCACACAAGCAAAGTATGATATTTGTTTATGTAAATAATAAGGGTTACCTATATTTTCAAAATGCCTTCAGCATCATATTCATGTGTTACTTTGAGATAAGTAATTAATAAATACAAAAGTGGCAACTTTCTGGATTCTGAACCAGGCCTCAAGCTTTTTCATATGACAGAGATATACCATGCAGCGTTGCATGGGACATCCAAGGGATGGCAATCTTGAGAGGAAAAAATCTCACCCCAGCTTTTTGCATGAATATCTAATACCGCACCCACTCCCTGTCCTGCAGCAGGTAGTTTTGAACCTATTTATGAAAGGCTTGAGTTATTGGTGGACTATAAATCCATACTTTATATCATAAGGCTGCAGAGTATTGAGATTTTCTGCTTAATTCTCTGTGTATAGGCCTCTTGGTCCCTGCACCTAATTCATACTTTGGCTTGTCTTCCAGTGTTTGCTGCCTGCACCTACAGTTGACTTATTTAATCTGTGCTCTGATTATTTACTGGTTTTTGGCTTACAATCATTCTTTTAGTTTTACTACTTACTAGGGACTTGCTAAGGTAATTCTGCCTCTGGATATCCTGCTTTGGATTATCCTTTTGCTGTCTACCAAATCCTTCTTTTTTTCATTTGTCAGTCTTTTCACTGTTTGTTATAGATCTATAATATGTTAACAGCACTTATAATTTTCATTGTAAAAACCCAGGTGTGGTATGGCAGGATGCACATCAATAAAACAAACAGTAGAATTTGTTTAAAGTACTACAAGTACTCATGTTTATTTTAATTCTTTACATAGGGATACATGTGTTTATGGCTACATAATGCAATCAAGCAGTGGATTGAGCGATACCTGATAAATATTCTGCTTCACACTTATTATGTAGTGCCCTTTGTGGCGAACAGAACCCCTCCACTGGCTTTTGGAGGAACCTGCTTGCCAGCCTCCTGCCCCAGGTCTATGGTCCCTGCAAAATCTGTCTCCTTAGCTCCTAGTACCTTCATTTTTGCTCTTGGTAGCACGATGAGCACATTTATTTAAGTTTTCTTTATTTTTGTTTACTAGTTTGGCTACACTAGGGTCAGTTGGTTCAGGTAGGCACTAGCTACGTGCGGTGCCGAGGTAACCCAGGGATAGAGCTTTTTTGAGTTTCTTAGATCTTGTTGATCCTGCTTGTATTGAGGTATTTTTTTAAAGCGTTTTCTTTGGTTATTAACCCTTGCTAGGGTTTACTGATAGCCTTAGCCGAGGGTGGGGTTACTTGGTACTTTAGTTACTGGCTATATTGTGTTGACTTACATATTTACTTTACTACTGTTTTGACTACTATTATTCCTGCTGAGCCTACATTTCCTCTATATAACCATGTTTACATCTATACCTACTGTCCCTCTCTCTCACCCAAGAGGATGTTTTTTTCAGGGACCTCTATTTTAGGTTTGCCCTGCTCTGCACCAGTTCTTTCTGGTATTGGATATTGAAGTCCACCAATATGAGGAAGAGCATTTTCCTTCTACATCTACAATTGTCTAGGGGCCTGTTGGAATGGTTTACCAGTGATCTAAATAATAAATCATAGCACAAGTCAGGGCCAGTCTTTTGTCTTCCCTACCAGTTGACATGCATCACGTTATGTGACAAAATTGGCAATGAAAAATACAGATGAGCTCATTAAGGGGAAACAATCAGACCTGCTATGGGATCTTTATAGTCTCATTGAGGGCCATTCTATACCTACAGGAGATAAATATCTGCCTTTGGGTCATCATAAAAGTTTGTTTTCTGTGCAGTTGTTCAAATGATCAATTTTCCAGTGTTGTCCCTGGTTGTCATTTTCTGCTTAGATAAAGTAGCCAGTGATACCATTGTAGAGGAATTCAGAAGACTGACTTTACTAGGGTATATCATGTTATTGTTCCCTATCTTGTCTCTTATAAGCCTATTAGGTAATCCAAAGAATAGATGACATTGTGATCAACAAAAGTAGCAAAATTAGAATCTACTGTAAGGTAGTCTTTCAGAAGATAGCTGGAGTATTCAAATGGAGTTGAACTATAGAAGTGCACCAGGATGGTCCATGGAATGACAAGTCTTCCTACTTGGCCTATTCCACTGACAAGAGAAATACCTGGTGGATTGTGCTGGTAGCTTTGTCTCTCCTGAGTCAAAGCACATTAAGATGAGGATATTTTATTTTGTATTTGGACACTGCATATCTGGGTCTCCCCCTTTAGCATCTTGGCACTTATCCCAATAAGTTGTTGTGGTGATGACATAGCTTGCTAGTCAGTAGATTTTTGGATTACATAATAGACTTTGACAGCTTTTGCAAACATGACACCCAATAATAAGGCAAAGATGATGTGCTCATAGCTTGTGAATAATTTTAAATCCATTTGCCTGGTTTTACACAGGAAACTTTTTTTATGTATTGCATGTGGTTTTAAAGCCACATACAGATCAGATTTACACATTGTGCTGTAACTTTGGGAAATAGGCAGTACATTCTTACAAATATTCATGAACAGGGTATTTGAGCATTTTTAATTTTAACTTTCATACCTACTGTGTGCTCCCAGGTTAATATGTATCATTTGGGTTAAAGGAACACTATGTACAGTAGTTATGAATACAAAGTTGTGTTCCTAACACTATAGGAACCCTCTGCCCCCTCCCTTTTTTAGTGAATAAACTCTTGCAAAAGCTTGATTGGCACTGCTTTAGTAAATGTTATCTTGGTCAGAAGCAGGGGAGGACTGGCAACTTTTGGCTTGGGTGTAAGTATTAGGAAAATGCCCTTTCTTGCACCCAAAATTTACAGATCTCTATGTGAATGGTCCTACTCACGTGGAGAATAGAATGTATAGATATCTATTAGTTGAAAGCTTCTGGAGTTGCAAGATGTACCATCATACCCAGGTAACCTACATCAGTATGACACTCACACACCTTATTTACACACATACCTACCACTAAAAAAATCTTTGAAAGCGCCTATATACATACTGGTAATCAGTATTTATTCTTTACAGATCTGTCTGTGCATAAGAGGTAAAGATTGTGTTTCCCACAGACTCAATTGCCTCCAGTGACAAGCAGAGTGTGTTATGAATGTCATTACTGTATTGAACATTCATTGAATTTTGTCTGCCTCATATTTCATTCTACTGGGAAATATCTCAATGGGCCAGCCAAGACCTGGAGAAGATTGAGGACACAGGTCCCCAGCCATTACATGAACCCACATAGTGCTGAACTAGCAACGGCCAAACACAATTCCTGCTTGCTGCCTTAACCCTGCAAATTGTGCAAACGTCCCAACACATCTTCCACTGCATCAGCCCACAATTCCCTTGCCAGCCTACCCATGCTAGTGGTCGGGGGGCAATTGCTTCCATGATCTAAAACTTGAGCAGAAGCCAAACTCTCCTTTCTTGACTTTTAGTTTTTTTGGCCTCCTTCAGGTTTGGCATCAAGCTTACAGCTTCCATATTAAAAATAAAGAATGTCTCTTTCTAAAACAAGATACCATCACATTACTTGCTCATGTACTCTTTATATTCCACCTTGATTACCATAATCTACTGTTGAGCAATACTATAAGTGCCTTGTAGTTATGAGTGCAGGTGTCACATCCTTACTTTCTGCTCTTCTTAAAATTTCACTCTTTGATAATCTTCACACACTGGTTTCCTGTATTCTTTGGGATTGCATTTTCAAAATACTAGTTCACATCTAAAAAGTTGTTTACAAATTGTATATTTATAAATAGCAAGTAAAAGTCATGTTGGTTCCTTCTCTCCTCAATGAATTTTGCATATCCTCTGATTGCAATCCCACATTCAACTCTTGCTGACCCATTATTATGGAATGCCCTACCTCATCCCATTCAGACTTTGGCCTAGTTTCCAACATTCAGCAACCAGAAAATCCATCATTATAATTAAGCTGACCATTGCACAGGAATATGTATTATGTGCCTGTGATAAAAATGCTACTTAAAAAAAAATTTCTTCAGTTGGACCTTTTCCCATCCCTCGGCGCCCTTTCTTGCTTCATCAGTGCTAAACGTTACTCTTGTACTTGCATGCTAATTAGCCTTAAAGAGACATGTACTCCTTTTTTAGACTATAGTGCAATCCTCTTTTTTTTTTTTTTTTTATTCAGTGCACCAGTGCTGCATAGATATTGGCTAACTAAGAAGCTTCATTCATTAGCTTGTGAGCTTATAAAATATATGAAGTTGTGTGTTGCATGTCATACATACTTGTACAAGTTTAGAGGCAATACTAGTAATAATAATAGTAATACTTTATTGAAATCCTTCAGCAATGTGATAGTGAGGCTAGTTGGTGGACATAAAACAAAAATTTTTTTGTATATGTCCTTCAGGTGTATCCAATGACAGGGGAAGTGGTGTTCATTGCACCATAACTACTGTGAGAAGCATAGGTGTTTATGGTACTTGGTATATCCCTTTTTAAGACACCCATGGAAATAACTATCCCTATATCATTCTGTACTGGTTTTTCACGATAATAGTTTAAAAAAAAAAAGTTAAAACATATGATGTAAAAATAATCACATTTTACTTCGGATTCATTTACTGTTAAAAGGTAATGTGCTCTAAATCAGGATATGAGTTATTCACTTTAGTATGGCTTTTTTTCCCTTTGGTTTTCAGTTAGACCTTTGAATTGTTCTTAAAGGATCACTGTAGGGTGAGGAGCACAAACATTTATTCCTGACCCTATAGTGTTAACACCACCATCTACCCCTCCCACCACCCCCCGGGGCTCCTCATGCCTCCATAAATAAAGCAAAATCCTACTGTAGTCAAGCGTGAAGCTGTAACTCTGCATGCTGTTAGACTCAGAAAAACAAGCAGTCTGCTGACATCATTAGAAGTGGTGGCCTGATCCAATCACAGTGCTTCCCCATAGGATTGGTTGAGACTGACAAAGAGGCAGATCAGGGGCAGAGTCAGCATGATTCAAACACAGCCCTGGCCAATCAGCATCTCCTCATAGAGATGAATTGAAGCAATGAATCTCTATGAGGAAAGTTCAGTGTCTGCATGCAGAGGGAGGAGATTCCGAATGTTTGGATGCATTTTAGGCAGGCATGACCCAGGAAGGATCTCTAACAGCCATCTGAGGAGTGGCCAGGGAAGTTATCACTAGGCTGTAATGTAAACACTGCATTTTCTCTGAAAAGACAGTGTTTACAGCAAAAGGCCTGAAGGTAATGATTCTACTCACCAGAACAAATTCAATAAGCTGTAGTTGTTCTGGTGATTATAGTGTCACTTTAAGCCCATTTTCTGTTGTCAATAGGGCAGCTGCAGCGATGTTTGTACTTGTGTAGTATTTTGCTATGATTTCGTTTGTATAGTTCTAATATACTATATATTATATTATGTTTTGTTTTTCTAGGCCCTATCTGAGATAAGCCTTGGATGGGACATCTTTTACTCCTGTTTTCTACAACTGGGCGACAGCAACACGTGGTTGCATGTATAATTTTCTTGCCACTAATAAACACAGGCTGGAAAGGAGGTCCAGCGAAAAGCAAACAAGTAATTTAGAGTTGGTTCTGCAAGACTTGGGCTTTGAAATGCCTCAGGTAAACACTTTATGGTTTGTTTGTTTTTTCACAACCCTTTTTCAACCTCATGTCTATCTAAAATCTGTTTATTATAATAATAATATGTTGTGCAGTAATCACTTGTGACAAAATGACTTCTTTATTTCTAATCTGGATTTCAAGGTTTTATTGGCAAAACCAAGAGTTTGAGCTCTTTAGGCTGTGGGCTCCATTTCTGGAGTGTCCCGAGTTTCTTGGTAGTGGAAAAGCTCTACTAATCTCTCTGGGTGCAATTCTTGATATTTCCCTTTTAATATTAATTATATTAAATAGCAAACTGGGAGATATTGAATTATGAATATAAATGTTATGGAAGAAGTAGATATTGATATCAACAGAACAGAAATAAAAAAACCAAAACATAACATGTGAAAACTTGCACAAAAATTTCTCTTTATAAATTAAAGCCCAAGTTTGAGATGTGAAGCGAAGAGCAGGATCTCGTGTTTTTTCCATTGTGATTGTTCCATGGTGAGTGTTTCTCACAGAATACAACATGTAATGTTTTTAACCAATCAGAACACAGCTTTACTTTATATCATGGTCACGCACCACTAAGTGGACAGATTACAATACACTATTGGCAGTAGCACTGCTTGTTCTGAAATGCAGGCTTCCTGGAGCAATTAAAGAAAAATAGGCCTATCCATAAACTTCAAGTAAAACTTTTTTTTCAGTTGAACGTAAATTATTGAATTTTTTTCACCTCCTTAAAGTCATACCTTATTGTATAATACAGTTCATGTTTAAAGTGCCAATAAGCTTAAAAGACCACTTCAGCAAATTGTGCTTATAAGATCTTCCACATCTCTGGAAGATACATTGATGAAAGTTAACATGTTTAGGCTCTGCATTTATTTATATTTTAAAGAATATTATGATTATCATTTTTATTGTGCTAACATATGCCGTAGCCCTTTATAAATATAGAATGGGGATATTTGACAGCAAATAGTTTTCATACATAATGTAAGCGAAACCAGAGGTAAAGAAGGCCCTACTCAAATCCGCTTATAAATCTGTGCATGTAATCGACCTTTTATTATAATGACCTGGAAGTGGGATTATTCTGTGACACGTATGGAAACCCCACTCATATCACATAGTAATTGAGTTATTATTTCTATTTATAATGCACCAGCATGTGAAGATTTAACGCTGTCTTTTTCCTGTAGCCCAGTGTCAGCGGAATGGATCCTCCTTTCGGAGATGCCTTTCGGAGCCCTGCATTTGCAGAGCAGACATTAATGAGCACTGACTTACTGGCAAATAGCTCAGATTTCATGTACGAACTGGTAAGCCTACTTTTTTTATTTTAAGTATCCCATGTGTTTGGTTTTTTTTTGTTTGTTTTTTTACAAGACTAGCAGACATAGTTGCACAACAGCTGAAATAAATAAAATCTAAAATGGCAGCATTGCCTTGGCAATATTTTAGCAATACAATTTAGTTCACAAATGTCTGATGCTTTTATGTTTTCTAAATAATAATGTTTAATACGAAGCCTACTCTTGGATGTATGTTGTTAGCTCAAATTGTCTAGCTCTGTTGTTTTCAACGTACAGAATTTTGGCCTACAATTTGCAATTTTCTGTTACGTTTAGTGATTAATCCCTGTTTAGTGAATAAGTGTAATTGACATACATTTTATGCATACTCTTTTACTATTTCAGAATGCTTTCCATACATTATGGGGTGGAATACATGCGCTAATTTGATAAGATGTTAATACTGAAAGAAAACTGTTAAGAAAACAGTCATGCCTCCATCATATTGCATACAGTTCAGATAGCATCATGCCTTGCCTTTAAAATCTTAAAGAAATGTTTGACTGACATTGAATACAAGGGCCTCTAGACACAGTGATGTGATATATGTATATGTACTCCCTTAATCATACAGATTAAAGCATGAGTCTCACAATGGGGGGTGTGTGTATTTTCGTTCTAGCCAACACGCTCATTCACCAAACCGCAACTTCAGGTATCACAGAATGTAAAAGCTTTATTTAAAAACACTTCACCAAGGCAAAAAATAATAGGGATTTAGTTACAATATATGATCATACATTGCATGAGCCTGCCATCAATGTACCCCATTCTTGGCAGGCTTGTGTGTGTATGCATATATCGATATGTATAAAATTATGTATGGTTTCTGATCTGTAGGGACATTGTGGATCACTTTGTAAACTTGCATATTATTCATGTTTTGGGCAGTATATTAATATACTTGCATGCATTTCATACATATCCTTAGATTCATTAAAGGTAGGGTTTCCTATCCCCTCTCTCCCTCTTTTTCTTACGCTAGTGAAGCCCCTATTTTTAGTCTCCCTCAGTGGGACACTATATATCTTTATATTAACATTTACGTTTTTGGAGGGTTATGCCCTCACTTTAGGAGCTCCATTACAGGTGGTCACAGGGGTGCAGCCCACGAGCTCTTGACTTGCATCCGGGCTCCTGGACTGCATTCTGTTTTTTTCTTTTATCCTTTGATATATTAATATTTATATGCTATTAAGGGGAGCATACTGAGCACCATAACCATGATAAATTGTAATAGTTATAATGCAGGGAGACTTTGAAAGTCATCCCTCGTTTTTTTTTCTGTTAACCAGTTTTCAAGCAGTTTGACAAAAACTTGTGCTCTCAAGGCCACCAAAAACATACCCTTCTGCGTTTTATGTCCACTTTTATCCAACTTTTGGTGGCAGTGATAGACTGCCATTTTGTGAGCTAAATTTCCCCTTGCACTCTGAGCCTGTAGTAGCTATCCAGGGTTGGAGGGCTTTGGACATATAACGAAGAAGTTTGACTACCTGAATATTTGAGCGGCTGCAGAATTGTAGGCTTTGAGTGCTGGAGAGAGCCCTAGTTTTTGTCACACTCTCAAAAATGGTTTGACAGAAAACCATGGGAAGTCACTCAAAGATTCATTATAAATTAAACACTATAATGAACTGTAGTAGGTATTGTGCATAATGTTACTTTAAAATGTTACTCATGCTAATTAAGTTTGAATGGATAGTTATCAACAGTATTTTTTTTTTTTTTTTTCTTCTTTCAGGAAAGAGAATTGGGCTACCAGCAGAGCCCAACTGAAAATTTCTTGACACTGGAGGACTGCAAAGACTTGGCAACCTTGGATTCCTTCACAGATATCCTGGAGAGCAATCCACCATTATGTTCTAACTGGGAGCAATGGGATACGTATTGCGAGGACTTGACTAAGTATACAAAGCTGGCAAGTTGTGACATATGGGGAACCAAAGAAGTGGATTACCTTGGACTTGATGATTTCTCCAGTCCCTATCAGGATGAGGAGGTGATCAGCAAAACGCCTACTCTTGCTCAACTTAATAGCGAGGACTCACAGTCTGTTGCAGATTCTCTTTACTATACAGATGGCTTCTTGTGTCCGAAGGTTACCATTTTACCAGGAAAGAAAATTACTTCTGGGAGGGCCACTGCCCCAGTGTGTTCATCCAAGACCAGTCATGTAGATGTGCCATTAGCTGAGTGCTTACAAAAGACTGCCAAGCCTGCAGCGAGCACACAGATGGTAGCAAAGACTAATGTTTCATGTGAAGAGAAGGTCAACATTCATGGAGAGTGCAAAGACTATGTGAAAAAAGCCAAGGTAAAGATCAGTTCTGTACTTCCTAATCGGCCGTCCGCTACAGTTATTACAACTGATGCAGCCAAGGAAAATACATGTTTTTGTGGAGCTATGGCCAAGAAGCATGAGAGGGCAAGCGGTGAGCCCTCTTTGGGTCGTAGGAGTTGTGCCATCCTGCCTTTCAAAGAGACTCAAAAACTTTTTTGCCCGCAACCAAATGTGACCACAATTGGTGTTAGTGAGGAGAGTGTTGCTTTAGGTGCCTCTGTTTCTGATCCTTCACAAAAGAAAGAGGAGCACAACTACTCCCTTTTTGTCTGTGAGGGAGTTACTGAATCAGCAGTCAAGACCGAGAGCCCACAGCATGATGATGACGAGGAAGATGTGGAATTGGACGAAGAAGATCATGATGAAGGATTTGGTAGTGAGCATGAACTATCTGACAATGACGATGATGAGGAGGAGGAAGAGGAGGAGGAGGAAGAAGAAGACTATGAGGATGATAAGGATGATATTAGTGATGCCTTTTCTGAACCAGGTATTTTATTAATCAAAATTCTTTTTTATTTATTTATTATTATTAAATGGCCATTGAAATGCTAACATACTAGAGGGAATAATGTTTACCTTAAATAAAATAATATTCAAATGGGTAATTTCCATCAAAATTATTTGATTTCTTTATTTTATTTTCTCTTTCAATTTACAAGCAATTTTGTTATAGCTTTATAACAGTTTATGCATGTAAGAGACATTATTTATTGGGTTTCAATTTGTAGTCCCTATAGCCTTTAAATTTAAAGTACGTGAGTGATCTGCTGAAGTCCGTAGCATTTTTATGCAGTTATTTTTGTGTACTAGTCTAACTGTTGTTATTTATATCTTTGATTTTAAGCTGTGCATTCTCATTGAAAATTTACCATATCTTATCTTTGGTCGTTGCAGATATGAGTGAAGTTGCATTTTGGACGTACATTGTGCATCATTACTCCTTTACATAAAGGAGAAACATGCCATTAGAAATAATGTTTCCATATCTTGTTGAGAATTAAAAGGACATTATGGTCACCAGAACAACTACTGTAGATGTTCTTGTGTTGAAAGTATGTACCTGCAGGATTCTGAATGTAAGCACTGCCTTTTCTATGAAAATGTGTACATTAATGCCTAGAAACACCTCTAGTGGCAGTCAATGAGACAGTCACTAGAGGTGCTTTCTAGGTCAATACTTTAAACTGTGTAGCACTGACGTTTAGCGCCTCTACGCTTTGCATGGATACACTGAAGGCTCCTCATAGAGAAGCATTGATTTAATGCCTCTCTTTGAGGAGATGCTAATTGGTGCAGCGCAATGTTTTGCCGTGCATGAGCAATAGTCTCCCAATGCTCTCCTATGGGAAAGCATTGGATTGGCTGAGATGTCAGTTTTGATGATCTCCGCCAAGAAGGTAGACAGAGCGCAGCCAGCTGCAGTGAAACCTTTACTCCTTTAACTGGGGGCCGATATCTAAACTATAAAAAAGAAGGATATAGGCGCTCACTGAAAAACCAATAAGTGTGAAAGGCAGCAGTGAACCTGCAGGACTTCCCAATGCCTGCTATGTAGTGAAAGTGAAAAAGAAAATAGTGGTAAACAGCGCCGAAAGAAAAGTGATAAAATAATCATATTTATACATACATATCGTTTTTGAAAACCTCAAAAAGGAAAGAACAATAAACAATAATAGTGCAGTATGTTAAAAATATTATAATGGTGTATAAATAAAGTAGACTGTGAGTGAAGAGCAAACTCACACTTTACAGAGCTGCTAAGAGCTCTGCTGTATAGCGCCTGGACGGTACAATCCCCGTCTTAGGATAATATCCAGAGCAATGACTTGCTCTGGTGATGACAGCTTGTGGTGGTATAATCCCCACCAAAGGATATAGCAGGAAAACAGCAGCACCAGAAGATATGCAGAAGCCAAGGGATTGGAAAAAAAAAGCATTCAATTTATTAATAAAAAATATATATTAAAATATATATGGGTAAAAGTATATATAAAACATATACTGCAGCTTCAAATCCTATCCTTGACGCGTTTCGCCCGGGTATGGGCTTTTTCAAAAGATACAATATATAAATACAATATAATCCATTATTATCTGATATCCACTGGAATCGGATTAACCACTACAGGCTATGTTTTTCTAATAAGGGATGTAAATATACTACTGGAATTTGTTTTCTCACATTAATCAATGTTATGTTGTGCATGCTTCACAGATAATATTAATGGATTATATTGTATTTGTATATTGAAGCTATGCATTGTAATATACTTTAAGAGATTACATATCCCAGCTACCACCCACGGCATGGCACTTCCGGTTTCCGGTTGACAGCTGTGATTATATTAAATGGACACTTGGAGAAACTACATCTCCCATCATACATTGGCACTCGCGGCACGTCACTTCCGGTTGACGGCCGCGATCTAAACCGCATTCTTAGTATGGATGTTTTATATGGACTACATTTCCCAGCATACATTAATGGTCGCGGTGCGTCATTTCCGGTCGACGCCCGTGACCAAACAGGAAATAGGAAGAACAGCACCACACCAGATCACCATTGAAGAATCAACACTCCCTATATAAACCGGGCGGAATGCCAAGGACATCCTCTCTTTTGAAAAAGCCCATACCCGGGCGAAACGCGTCAAGGATAGGATTTGAAGCTGCAGTATATGTTTTATATATACTTTTACCCATATATATTTTAATATATATTTTTTATTAATAAATTGAATGCTTTTTTTTTCCAATCCCTTGGCTTCTGCATATCTTCTGGTGCTGCTGTTTTCCTGCTATATCCTTTGGTGGGGATTATACCACCACAAGCTGTCATCACCAGAGCAAGTCATTGCTCTGGATATTATCCTAAGACGGGGATTGTACCGTCCAGGCGCTATACGGCAGAGCTCTTAGCAGCTCTGTAAAGTGTGAGTTTGCTCTTCACTCACAGTGTACTTTATTTATACACCATTATAATATTTTTAACATACTGCACTATTATTGTTTATTGTTCTTTCCTTTTTGAGGTTTTCAAATGCTGTAAAATTCAAGAACGATATGTATGTATAAATATGATTATTTGATCACTTTTCTTTCGGCGCGGTTTACCACTATTTTCTTTTTCGATATCTAAACTATGTTTTTACAGCTATGGTGTCCGGAATACACAGTTTGTGTATGTGCAATTTTACCATTGTACATCACTGTTAAAAATGATGGTCTTTTGTTTATTTAATTTTAAGGCTATGAGAATGATTCTGTGGAGGATCTGAAAGGTGTTACCGCTGTGTCCACAAGGAAAAGAGGAAAGAGACGGTACTTCTGGGAATACAGTGAACAGCTCATGCCTTCTCTTCAGGAAGGACTACTAAGACCCTCTGAGTGGAACAGAGATACTTTGCCCAGCAACATGTACCAGAAGAATGGCTTGCATCATGGTAGTTACTGTAGCTAAACATATAGTTGGGATACACAAGTTGTTTGCATGTGCTAAATTTGTATCACATACAGTCATTATTCATAACCATGTTTCCTTTTAGCTGTAAACTGTTGTCTGTAAATACTGTTATGTGTTATCTTTTTATAAGTCAATACCTATAATTTCTTCTTTTTTTTTTTTTTTTAAAGTACTTTTGCGAAACTCAAGTGCAGTATAAATCTGAAATGTTATCCAAAGTTTAAAGGAATCTTTGTTAATGCGGCACACTTCAACCAGCTTAGCTTTAGGTACTTAGGGAGCAAGTATGACCACACAAAAAAGAAAAATGAGTCGACTGAAGTGGACCGTTAAGCAACTAATTATGTTAAATGAGAGAGATAGGTAAATTCAAGGAGTTAAGATTACTGAGGGTGATAAAACGTTCCGGAGACTAGGGGAAAGTTTGATTGGATGAGGTAGGAATGGAGGTACCATTAGGACACCCTCTACGTGATTAGCAATACAGGTAAGAGAGGAAAAGGGAAAGTCACTGGCAGATCAAACTGAGAAGGTGTGTAGTGAAGAAATAAAATGATGTGTAAAGTTTATTGACACCTTGTGTAAAAAAAACTAAAATCAAAACATGTTATGTAAAGGTGAGGCCAATTTTAATGGGCAATGCAATAACTAGGGTGTACCATCGACTTCCATGTAGAGACACTGTGAAGTACCTTAAAAAGTAGGGTCGTTTAAAGGTTGGGTTTTGAAAATATTTAGTTTGGAGAGTGGGAAGAAATCCACTTGAAGTAGGAAGAGAGGTAGATGAGCAAGAATGGGGAGAATGTCATTGGCATACACTGTGATCAAAGTTAACTGGTTAGTTCACCAAAATAGTCAATATAGAGGGAAAAGGGAAGGTGGCAAGATCAAAGCCTTGAATCATATTGTTTGGGACATGTCAAAAGGAGGAGGTGTTTTCAGATGCTGACAGAGCTTTTGGGAGAAAGCAAATGAGTTAGGAAAGGGCAGTTTATGAAAATCAAGGCTGTGAAGGGTTTGGAGAAGGAAAGTATGATCATCAAAAGAGGTCTTCAAGAATTGGATCAGCATAGTGGCCTTTTAGATTTTGCTTTGATTCAATCATTGATGATATTAGTTATAGAGTAGTTTTCAGTAGAATACCGGGAGCGGAAGCCATATTAATGAGAATGAAGGAGAAAAAGTTGTGAAAATGGATCAAGCAGATATAAACAAGTTATTCAGAAAGCTTTGAGGGGTGGGTATATGGGAGAAGCTGGGTCAAGAAATTTATTTTTATTTTTTATACAATAGGAAAGAGGTTGGGATGTCTAGTGGAAGTAGGTATAAAGAAGTTATGATTTTTAAAGCGGGGAGAATAGTCAAGTGAAGCTGCTTAATTGCCATTTGCAATTAATAATTAAAAGGTAATCGCCTATGCATTTGGCACTTCAGATATTGTGGACTACATTTCCCAAGATGCTTTGCCAGTGTTATGGCTGTAAGATCATTATAGGAGATGTAGTCCACAACATCTAGAGTGCTGAAGATTACCTACGCCTGGCCTATGCTATTAGTTATTCTAATGTAAAGACCAACATTTATTATGAAATACAAATTAAGGGAACAGCATGCACACAAAAAAAAACTTTCTCAAAAGTAGTGGATTTTGTCACGTTATATCTCTGCACACAGGAGCATGAAGCATGTTTCTATGTTCAATATAAACCCTTTTTTGTTTTTAGATCAGAATAAAAGAAAGTGATGCAACATGCTTAGATGTTAACATTGCTTTGTTGTTGTCTTTTTGGTTTTAACAGGAAAATACACAGCTAAGAAATCTCGCAGGACTGACGTTGAGGATCTAACCCCTAACCCTAGAAAGCTGTTACAGATAGGAGGAGAACTGCGCAAGCTTAACAAGGTGATAAGTGACCTGACACCGGTATCTGAACTTCCACTTACTGCCAGGCCCCGCTCTCGGAAAGAGAAAAACAAGCTGGCTTCCAGGTAACTAGCACACTCTTTGCTGTGGAGGTGTACACCACCACCTTTGCATTTCTGCTACTACAATAATGCTATGGATCTAGTTTCTAATCTGATGAAATTTCAAGGGAACATTATAGTTTAAAATAATAAAAACCACAGCAGCTTTTCTGTAATCTTATGATTTTCTCTCTTATCTTTCTCTCTTTCTCTCCTTTTTGATTACCTTCCCCATATTGTAAAAAAACACAGAACATTGGTACATAATCTCTGCTCTATTTGTCTAGTATTATGCTTTTATTTTGTCAATGTGTACTGCTGCCTGTACTGAAAAAATAATTTGAAGTAAAAATATATATATAAAGTAGAAGAAAAAAAAAACATGATCAAATTTAAATTAGCGAAGTATGGGCATTTTGCCTTGATTTCTGGTAACACCATATGCTCTGTTGTATTATTAGGAGCTGATTTCCACCTGCTTCTAATTAATAAACAACCTTTCTCATTAAAACTACAAAATACAGAATTATAGTTTGCTAGTTTTCAGTCAGTTTAACGTGATCGCACCTTAAAGAAAGACCTTGTAATTTAAATGTGTTTGTAGAATTACTAGAAAATGGATAGATTTTTAAATCAATCTACTTTAAAAATAAGGTCCCTGCTGTTGCTGACTGCGGTATTCATCTGACAAGCACATACATTGCTAAAAGAATATAGGAAAGGAATGCCTAGCATGACCTTTATTGGCTGCCATTAAAATTAGCATGTCCTCATTGGGAGTGAGGTGTTTGCTTGGAGAAGTGTTTCCATCAGGGCCAATAAGGTAGTAAAGGAGTGGGTGTCAGGGGCACTGAGAGCTCTGTATTGTGGTGGTGGCAGCAGCATAGAGACCGTTTTAACCGAAGAGCTCTTAAGACAATTAGATATATACAAGGTCATGCATACTAAAATGAGAATTGTTGGGAATTCAAAATGAATTTAAAATTTAGGCCAAATAGCCAAGCTGGAGACATTCTCTGAGTCAGCCATTCTTTCAGTTTAGTTATTTTGCCATTTAATTTGGAATTCACATTAAAGGACCACTATAGGCACCCAAACCACTTCAGCTCAATGAAGTGGTCTGGGTGCCAGGTCCATCTAGGGTTAACCCTGCAGTTGTAAACATAGCAGTTTTCACTGAAACTGCTATGTTTACATTAGGGTTAATCCAGCCTCTAGTGGCTGTCTCATTGACAGCCGCTAGAGGCGCTTCCGCGCTACTCACCGTGAAAATCACAGTGAGAAGATGCTGATGTCCATAGGAAAGCATTGAGAAATGCTTTCCTATGGACTGCTTAAATGCGCGCATTCCCATTCGGCGGAAGAGGGCGGAGAGTCCCCAGCGCTGGAGAAAGGTAAGAATTTAACCCCTTCCTCCCCCTAGAATCCAGCGGAAGGGGGACCATGAGGGTGGGGGGAACCTATTAACACTATAGTGCCACAAAAACGAGTTTCTTTTCCTGGCACTATAGTGGACCTTTAAATTCCTAACAATTCTCACTTTCATGAATAACTTGATAATCTATCTTTATCATGAATGGCATATTAATTTATTTAGGAACTGTTGTCTTTGTAATGTCAATTATGACCGGTTTATCTCTTAGCTGATGTGCCTTTTTTTTGTCAACTGTAAACTGGGAAAGATGTTGCCCATAATGTTCATGTGTATCAGTTAAAATCTAATGATATTTGTTGGATGTTAGTCATTAAACAGTGACCTTGGTGTGAATAGAATAGCAAATCTGAATCGTTTCCAGCCCACTGCATTTTTATTCTATTTATTATTGTTTCCACAACTATTCATTACGAATAGGGTTTTTATGCTTTGAATTATAGAGAGATGAAATCTGAATGGCAAAATTTAGGTTAGAGGGACACTGTAGAACAACTTCAGCTTATTGCATTTGTTCTGGTGAGTAGAATCATTTACTTCAGGCTTTCTGCTGTAAACACTGTCTTGTCAGAGAAAATGCAGTGTTTACATTACAGCCTAGTGATAACTCCACTGGCCACTCCTCGGATGGCTGCAAGAGGTGCTTCCTGGGGCAGTGCTGCACGATGAGCAGCACTGCCATTCAGTGTCTCCACCCTCCAAACTTTCCCCATAGAAGATCCTGATTGACCAGGGCTGTGTTTGAATTGTGCTGGCTCTGTCCCTCATCTGCCTCCTTTTAAGCCAATCTTTTGGGGAAGCGTTGTTGGCTCAAGCCACCACATCTGGTGATGTCGGCAGACAGAAGGCAGGCAAGAGCCAGCCTCTGCAGACGTGCGTAAAATCTTACTACATTTAGGGAGGCAAGAATGGTTAAGAGGGGCTAGATGGTGGTTTTAACACTATAGGGTCCTGAATACATGTTTGTGTTCTTGACCCTATTGTGTTCCTTTAGTATAGCCAAATTGCTGATTTTCTTTTCCCTTAAATTAGCTTTTTTTTTAAATGGTGATATTTGGATTTCAATTCACTACAATTTACAGTTTACATACTACTCTGTACGATTTTGTTTTTTTTTCAAGTGAAGTGAAGTAGTTATTCTACTATGAATTGCATATCTCACGTTTACTCTCCTCCTCCCCCATATTTTTTCTTATGTAGGGCTTGTCGCCTGAAGAAGAAGGCTCAGTACGAAGCAAACAAAGTAAAGCTATGGGGACTAAATACTGAATACGGTGAGTGATGTATTTGTGGTATCCATACTTTTTTTTTAATGCAATTATTTGTATGAAAGAGATATCTAGCATTTTCAAATATATTTATTGACAAATCTGTTGGCACAATACATGGATGAAATTCATACATGCTTTTTCAAAATCAGATAAGTAATTTTGGTCATGAAAATTGAATTTTTAATAAAATTGTTTTGGCAGCATGACCAAATGTTTTCTTCATTTTGCAAATGAAAAATACAAACACCGTGCAGAGAACATATTTACACTCGACCCATTTCTGGAAATTGTAAAACACACATTTTGTATTTACATGTGTTACCTTATCTACTTGCTGAATTTAACTGTTAAAATAGAATAGATTTAACATAACACTATCGGGTCAGGAACACAAACATGTATTCCTGACTTTATAGTGTTAAAATCTCTGTTTAGCCCCCCCCCGCAGCCTCCTAACTATAGTATAATCTTACCTTTATTCCAGTCTGCCCCTTGAACTGTCTGCTTGGCTGACATAATCCAAACTTTGTGATTGGCTCAGATCACCACTTCTGATTATGTCAGCTATAGTGTTAACACTGACTTTTCTCTTAAAAAACAGTGTTCATTGCATAAAGCCTGAATGGACTGATTCTACTCACCAGAACAAATTCAATAAGCTGTAGTTGTTCTGGTGACTATAGTGTCCCTTTAATAGGTGACAAACACAGTATAAGTATACCTTCTTTGTTATACATACAGTAGTTCTATTCAAGTATAAAGTAACAGTGCAGAAGCCATTTGATAGAAGGTAGATGGATGCAGACATCTCCAAGAACTTCAGACTGTTACAAATTTGATCTCTGTCAGTTTATAAGGAAAAATATACGTGACTGACGTTTTTTTATTTATTTATTTTAATTGCGGTGGGAAATTGAAAGTATATAGCAGCAAGTAGAATGGAGGACATATAGGGTGGAAGCAGCAGGAATGAGCGTAATGCTGTAGTAGTGTCCGTTTTCCAGATACATGGTTATAAACCAGACAAAACAAGTAGAGAGTATGTCATTACAATTTGTTATATAATTTTCTTTCTTCTCCAATGTAACTGTGGTTACCTACCATTGTCATATGTTAAAGCAGCTAATTAGATAATTGTCAGATTCAGAGTTTTTTGTTTTTGTTTTGAATTACATTTTTTATTTGCAGTACCGATATATAAAAGATCCTTTTGTGTTTTTTTTTATTTTATTTTTTTTTTTATGCAGACAACTTGCTATTTGTGATCAATTCAATTAAGCAAGAGATCATGACACGAATACAGATTCCTTGGGAAGAGTGGTCAGCCAGCATGGAGCAGAAATTAGATATGTTGATTAAAGATACACTTGGTATGGTTCTACATATTCTCCTCTCTTGTAATTTATCTGACAAAGTTTTGTGCAATAAATAATTGGATGGATTGGGGGGGGGGGGATATATTGTTTGTGTGTGTTTTTATGTATATATATTTATATAGTAAACTGGTCTGTGCTTTAGAGCTGCGGATCATGCATGCTTAGCCCACTTTTTGGCTCTCTCTCTGTGGAGGAGTGAAAAATTATATAAGCAACCCAAAAGTGTTCTAGACTGCTGTATTGGCAGCTCTGGTGGGTTATCATGGGTTGATCAAGTTAATTAGTACAGGTATGTAATAGTGATTTGGACTCAATGGAGACAGTTGAGAGGGTGTGTGTAAGCAAATATTTGGTACAATGTGAACATATGCATATCCTCCATCTGGGATACAAAATTCTGGGGATTCCAGAAAGTGGTCTCAATGGAACCACTGCGTGGATATCGATTCATCCAGATCCACCCACTACATAATAGAAGGTGGTACAACTTCTGATTGCTAATGCCAAATTGATTAATATTTTGGCAATGGTTCATGTGTTTTTTGTTTTTGAGATTATAATTTACGTGGGATGGAGTAGACAAACTTGTTTAGTAGAATTTGTAATTTTTCTTTTCTTTTCATGTAGTGTCGCCAGTTGCTTGCAAGACTTCAGAATTTGTAAACCAAGTTTTGGAGAAAACTTCTGAAGGAGATCCAACTGGTGGACTGGTTGGGCTGCGCATACCCACTTCCAAGGTGTGATGTCCTTTTATAACAAGTGGCATCCTCCAACATCTTCTGTATCTACATTGTAAATTTCACTTAGTTTTTGCATGTATATCCAATTGCTAGGGTTCCTTTTTTTCTTTCTTGTAAACAGGCTCTGTAGTTTTCAGAAATTAAGCAAAAAAAAAAAGAAACCTGTAAATAGAGGACTCAATGCATGAAAATGTTTCACAACAATTCCTGGTTATTGGTGAATTTGAGTTTATTTAGTAAGACTATCAGTAATTCTATGCTTGCCATATAGTTTCTGTACATTGAAGCTAAATGTGCAAAAGAAATAGGCAAAACAAAAGTGTCTTGTAATGTCTGTGTTTTGTTTAAGAATCAGACACTGATTTCTTTTAGATTGGTTTAGTTTTTGAGCTAATGCCCAAATTAGCCAGTGGATGCTTAGAGCACAAATTAGTGTGTTAAAGCCACTATTACACAACAGATTACATTTTCTCGTCTCTCCACAAAAGGCACCCTTTTTGGTTTAGTTTTGTGCTAGTGGACTGAATGTCATTTAATCTATTTAAAAAAAAAAAAATTAAAAAAAAATTCTGTTGCCACAGCAAGCACTGAGGGTACCACTCGTGGTGTAAAATCTTGCGATTTCTAGAAATGTTTGTCGCAAGTACAAATATGATGACTTATCTTTGTGCCTTGTAATTTGCAGAGTTGGAAACCCTTCTAAAGCTTAAGCCGTTAAAAATTGGTTTTGTATGCTTTTAAAACGTAGAAAAAAATACAAAAAGAATAATTTTAAAATACAATCGTAGTGTAGTGAGCTAAAATATGTAGTATAGTAAGTAAATATGAGGTTAATGAAAATGTTCAAACACCTTGTGACATTTTTTTTTTCTCTTCAGTTGTATATAGGAATATGTTTGAAAATGTAGATACGTGCCACAGAGTCTGTGAATTGTATAGATAAAAAAAAAGTTTAAAAAAAATTAATTATTTTTTTTAAACACACATATGGTGGCTCTTGAACTTTTAAAGCCGCAAGGTCTTCTTCTATATTTTTCATTTATTTATTTTACTTTATTTTGAACTTTTTTTTCCCTTCGGTACTTTTTAGCCGAGAATGAAACGGGGGAAAAAAAGAAGAAAAATTTGCACATTATTTTTTATTTGTATTTTTTTTGTTTTGTACCAAAGACAAACACATTGAGGTGGCAGACTGCCAGTCAAAGAAAAGATTTGCACAGCTTATAACATACTGTAATGAATGTAAACAATTATATACATATAAATATATATATATATTAACCTCAAGGTCAGCAGAATTCTAGAGAGGAATACTGAACTGTGAATATTTTTTTATTTTTTTTTTATTTAGTAGTGGTCCAATTTTAGAAGCATGTATACTTATATGTGGATGGTGCATTCACAATATTGTGTGTAAGAGATGTAATTTCCCTCTGTAGGTAATTTATCTGTAGATGTATATTTGTGTCATCATTATGTGTGAGGAGATCTAATCTCTTCATGCATTCCTATAGATAAAACATTTTTTTTTTTTTGTATTCTATGTATAATATTGATTTTCAGATATTTGGAAAATAGGTTGAGCTGCTAGATTTCAATAATATAATTGAATTAACTTCCAGAATCTGATTTATTCCCATTTAGACCAGGAGGTGTATAAACGTGATGTTTTGGTTATGAAAAAAAAAGGAAGATACAAATATATATAAAATATCTATATTTTTGCTACTGTAACATGCACCTGGAGATATTGAGCAAGTGAGAGTGCTATAGAAATTCCAATACTTAATTTGCCAATATATATATATATATTTTTTCTTGATCACAAAAGGCATGGTTTAATTTAAAAGTAAAAATAATTTAGAATGTTAAAGCAAAAGAAAAAAAAGGAAAAATAGGGGAAAAAAAAACCAAAAAATAAACAAAAAAGATAGATTTTATATTTTTGTACCAGTTCTGCAAGAATTGCTTCTTCAAATGTTAGCAACTTGATTTTTATTTTTGTGTTTTGTTTTTGTTTTATCCTGCATTTAGTAATTCTAGGTTTGACTTCTATTCTGTTTAAGAGGAAGACATTCAAGCAAAGCTGCAGCACTAAGTGGTTATTTCTTTAAAACCGTGCAAAACATTCTGTGTTGTCATTTATAGGCTTTAATAAATGGCATATTTTATGGTTTTGGAATGTAGATCCTCATGGGTAATATATTGTCAGTTTCATTTGAAGTTGGATATCAAATATACAGGATTGCACTTGCCTACATATCTATAAATATCTATCTATATATATTATAGTTTGTGTGTGTAGGCAATCCTGTATATTTGTATACCCAAAAAAATAAATATATATATTTTTATTTATTTAAGTTATGTTGTTTCCCCATTTTGACCAAAAGTAGCTTGTTGAGTGTTCCAGAGCAGTATAAATATGTATCTTTTTTTTTTTTTTTGCTAAAGAAGGTACGTAAGTAATGCCAAAAAGACAGATTGTTGACCTTTTGTAGTGCCTTACTCTTTAATAAAAAATAATTTATTTAGTGAGTGCTTTGTAAAGTCTAAATTGATCCATAGTTGAAGTATACCTAATGCATATGGTTTCCATAATGGCTTTCTTTAAATTTACTTGTTTTTCTGATTTGTGACATATTTCTTCATGTTGGATCATCTGAAAATATCACCTAAGAATGGAAATGAAGGCAAATGTGCAGTGTACTATGTACTAGTGCTGTACTATAACAAAGAGTGAGATGTTCAAACTGGCAAGTTAAATTTGACTTGCAGAACATTGTTTTTGAAAGCATACAATCCTATGCCATGAGACTTTACCTGTCCTGTATAGTTCTTTTTTTACCCTCACCACTTTCTTTCCAAAGCATTTTGTTGTCCTTAAAGGGATGCTTTAATCACCATAAACACTACTGCACAGTGTAGGTTGAGTCCTCTGGTGTCTTCCCCCAGAGAGAAGTCTTAAGCATTTGTGAGTGGTTTTACACTTACTTGGGTCCTCCGGGATGCCTGTGGCCTGTTCATTTCTTCAGCTATATCAATAGTGGAATTTTCTATTCGACTTTGAAGTATATGTATTTTGTCTCTGTTTGGGCAGAATTAATTTGCAGAGGATTTGAATAAATTCCATCCAAAGATGGGCAAAATGTATGTTCCTAATGCAGAAGTAGGTACTTCAGATTTAGTGATATCTGAAGAGAGGCCTGACTGCGGACACCCAAGGTGTCCAAGTGAGTTTCAAACATACTGAAATGATTTGACTACTTACGGTGGGACGGTGCCACCTCCTGTAGTGCATATGGTGTTTAGAGTGCCTCCTTAATATTTTCTCTGTTATGAGGTATACATTTTTTTAATATATATTTTGCCATATTTAATCGCACGTTTTGTGTTGCTGAACTGCAAGAACAGGTTTAACCTTTCTTTTTTTTTTCTAAATGCAGGATAAATGAATTTGTTTTCTATGTTGTAGTGGTGCTGAATAGGGTACAGAAAGAGGTTATTTGTATGTTAATGTCCTTGCCATCAGTCCCTTTCATATTGGAGGAACACTCAAGGACTGCACCTTTAGTCAGTGTTATGTTGTGATTGAAAGTAAATGATTTTAAACTTTTCTGTAGTCTGGTGCAGGAATATGGGCTCGCCACTTATCTTATAGATTTTTATGTATACAGATTGTTAGATTTCTTAGATGTGTAGTGAATCTAACTGATAATTCTCAATATCTTTGTTTCGCATTAATGGCAGGTACAGTGCAGTGTCCATGTAATCACTTGCATGAACCACTGAGAATCCCAGCCAAAGCCCCAGGTTCTTATGATACAAGAACATGTATTCTATATTATCTAAGCCTTTGGCCCAAAATCTGAAGATTTATTCGTCAGACTAGTCTTCAGTTGCTGCTACATTTACTGCTCAAATGCGTTATTTTTTGCGAGGTGCTTCTTCACTTTTTGCACTCTTAATAAAAGGCCAGATCCTTTGTTAATGACATTTCTTTTGTATTATGGTGGAGATGATTAGTGTGAGATGGCAGGAGTTTTGGAGTGCCTTATTGACAACTGGTGTTGTTTCCCAGTCTCTTCCTCAAAGCTTTTTTTTTGTTTGTTTGTTTTTTGAGAAATGAAAGTTTTGGGAGTACTGTAAAAATATTTTACTCTCTCTAATATATGTCTCAATATCTTCTGCCGCAATGGTGTTCACTTGGCATTTTAAGGTCCTTCCGAAGAGAAATAGTTTTAGGTTATTGGCATCAACTGATAAGGTTTGTCCGTGCACAATTATGCCAAATAATTACCACTTTACTACTCTGCAAGAGGGTCCTTCCATGTACTGTATGTTTCAACCCTTTACTACTGTAATAATAAAACTTTCAACAATAGACTGTAACTTATATACATCCCAACTTCCAGCAAAATCTCAACTCTGTTATTGCATCTGCTTTAAATAAACCGGGCTTATTAACACTCCAACTGTGCCAGTTATTTGTAAACCTGAGTGGGATAAATTTTGCTACCTATGCGTATATTCACACAAGTTAACATGCTCTGTTCTCCTTAAAAGCACAATAAGTAGGCTTGTGAAGCTCAGGAAACATGTCAATGCAAGCCAGTCAGTACAGTTCAGTGGTTACTCTAATATGATACAGAGTTGAAGTAAATCTGGTTTTATACATTGCAAATGAAGACCTGATATCTTATTTATCTACAGGGTTGCTACTAAAGGCAAGGCATGCTATTTGCATAATTAATTGTCCTTTGGTTTAAAGATAGCAAAAGTTTGTATTCCTTAATTGAACATTTTTATTATCTAAAATGTAATCCAGAAAAAAAGAGAAATTGGCGTGTTCTTAAAATTATTACATCACATCAGAATATTTTGGCCATGCTCTTTACAGATGTTTAAAGGGTTACTCTAACCACCATGGTCACTTACACTTTTTGAAGTGGTCATGGTGGTAGCTTGAAGACTGCACATCCAAAGATAGTTTTAATTATGTACTGGGGCATTTTGCACCTCCAGACATGCGACTTAGGTAGCCCAGAATTGTGTGTTCTTTTCATCTGTTGTTGGCGCACATGGCACGCTGCCAACAGATTTAAGTTTCTCGCTGACTGGCAGAGCCTGCAGGGGAGAAGCTCTTGTTTTCCCTCCCTACTACTTGATTGCAGCCCACCATCTATTATTTTATTTTTTTTAAATCCCCTCCCTCCCTCCTGCTTTATTCCATCCCTTTCCGCCTTCCTTTGTTGGCTCAGAGCTCACTTGCGCTCTGAGCTTTTTAAAGCCTCCAATTAAAGGCTTCTTGGCATGGCACCCATGACGTCAGACAGGGGTGCGCTGGGGAGCTTTGCTTGGCGCTGGATTAAGGCAAGTTAAACTGCATTTAAAACACTCTTTGGGGGGGGGGAGGGACATTTAGAATAATGCCAATAGGGCATTGTTCTATATCATATAAAAAAAGTGTTGGAGAAACCCTTTAAGTTCTGACATGTATATACCAGCTAGGACTTATACATCCCCAAATGCAAGTCATATTTTTATTAGAACGTCAATACTGAGGCTTCAGTTAATGTTTTATAAACCGTTTTTCTAACTATTTATTGTTCGTGAGAATTTCCTCTTACACAGTTTAAGAAGAGGAAATGTCCAATATATACAAATTTAAAAGTAATAAGCTTATACCTTTTTACTTATTGTGTTGAACATTGGCTGATTGCAAGTGGGTTACTTTGAATGTTAGTCACCAGGCAGCCAATAGGATTTTACAGGGCATCAATTTTGTCCAAGGAAATAAGCGGTCTTCTCTAAAAGGTGAGAGATGCAAAATACTGTTTGCATTTCCAAAATAAACATCCATTAGGAGAAATTATCATTTTAACAGTAGTCATTAAAAAATAGTTTGAAAAAATATTCCCCTATTTGTTTGAATCAACGCAAAAGTGTTGCAGTAAGACTAGTCCATAATGTGTTGCGGCTATATTTCCATTTTCAAATGCCTAAAAAACAAAATAAACTGGACCTGGTTTGCTGCACAGTTGCCTCATAATGATGAATCGGAACATATTACTCCACTTAAAAAGACCATTTGCATCTAGACTCATTGAGTACTTTTATTGGCTTTGTGGAAGGGGTTTAAAACAAAACTGTAATATTTCCTCTATAAATCGGCTTAAAATATTATTTCATGCAGAGTTATACTATCTCTCTCTTAGTACTAAATAAAATAAATTATGCTAAACTGATAGAAAATTGATCAACAGAGGGTGTAGATCATTTTTAGCATCCTTTATGACGGTGAATAAAAACATTTGTGATGGCAGTGCCTCTTTAAATTGGTAAGGTAGCTCAGTTCTCTTCTAAATCCCTTACAGGTGCCTGTTTATATTATTATTATTATTATTATTTTTAATTCTGTACTACTTTGGTATTCACCCAGCAACTTTACAATAGCACCGATGACTGCTATAAAACCATTTGTGTTGTGTAGTGGATTGTATGACTTGATGCTTTTGTGTCATGTGTACTAGTCAAAACTCAGTACAGACATTCCCATGCCATATCTACAAGCTTTTATGTAAGGATGCCAGGCATCACACATCTGCTTAGCTATTTTGTGGACAGCAGAGCATTTGAATATGATGACATTCATGTTCTCTGCTGCTGTATTGCTGTTGCACAGTAGCATAAAGTGTTATAATTAATCATAATGCCATAATCCCATATTCCTGTTTTCCCAGAATCTCCAATCCCTTATTCCTGTTTTCCCAGATTCTCCTATCCCTTCCCTACCTTACTAAACCATTTATCTACACCTCTTTCCCCATTACTGGCATTTCTGCCTTTTGGGGATAACTGCAAGATTATTGCTGATTTCTCCATATAATACAGGCATACAATTAAATAGGGTTATCGTTTTCAAACTGACACTTTAATTTTTTACATATTTATATAAGAATTTAAAAATAAATTTAAAAAAAGCACTTTGTTTTAATAAGGAAACAGATTTGTTTTACTTGTATATTTTCCTGCCGTTTGCTGCTAATATAACTCCTGCAATCTTCTGTATGATGCGGAAATACTTGATCTAAATTATCCGCTGGCAGAGAGATACAGAGAGGGAAGCTAAGCCTCAGGTTAGGTTTCATTCACATACTTGTCCGTTTGACCTCATGTCATCGGGGACGTGGTCAGGCAGTCCTGAATTTACATATTCCAACTTTTTAGGTCCTAACTGTGTGATGTCAACATATAAATGTTAATATTTCGGTAAATGAGGGCAGGTTTGTTTTACATGAGTTTTGCTCACTTCAAAATTGTGTTTTTTTTTTTTTGTAAAGGCCGATGCTATGGAAGTTCTGTTTAGCTGCTGAAAGTGCAGGAGAATACAGTAAGAATGTGTATAAGTCAGGGCTACCCAAAAGGTATATCCCCAGTTGTTTTAACACACAGCTTCCATGATGCTTTGTCATTCTAAAGGCATGCAAAGCATCATGGGAGCTGTAGTTCTACAACATCTGGTGATCTACCTTTTGGTCACCCCTGGTATTGATAGTTTGTATAAATGTCAGGTAACAGACCTTATACTATTTCTAATGCATTGCATTTAGAGTTTGTTCTCAACTGCAGTTGGTGGCAAAGTTGTTGTGTCCAGCTTTCTTCAATTTCAAATTCCAAATGTTGAGTAAAATATATCAAGAACTCTAGTACAGATTGTCTTCTCCTTTCTATACATTCTAGAAAGCTCATGTAAATCAATCCAAATTAAATACCATTCTTAAATTTAAATGAGATATATATGGACCAGTATGAGTATAGACTATGTTATGCATTTTGGAGAAGCTCGGTCTTGTTAAGAGACTGTCTGATCCTTGTCCTGACCACCAGGAGCCACCTTGCACCCTCTTCACAATGAACATAGGAAAGTTGTGCGGCTTTACACTTTAGCCCAGAGACTCTGTGGTATTTAAAAAACAAAAAAAGCAACAAAAAAAAGCAAAAAGCAAAAAAAATTACAGTATAGATATGGTTGTACTTCAATGCCAGTAATCTGCTTCCTTTATTGTCATTATAATATATATACACATTTATATATTCTAATGTAAATCTGTTTAGTGTATACTTATGGCTCGTAATGAGAAAAAAAATGTTTCAAGTGTATAAGTAAAACCATACAAACATATTGTTTTTCAAGTTTTCTTTGTGCTTGGACAGCCGGATTCCAGCTACTTACAGTAGCATAGCTGCAGGAACGCTCCAGCTCTCTTGGCTTAGGGTTGTAAGTCCTCTGTTGTTAACATGTTTTAGTTTTTTTTTTTTTTTTTGTTCCCTTTGTGTGGTCTTATTTGCTTGTAAAAATAACTAATAAAATCTCTCGCCCATCATGCACATGTCACGCAAGGCCAAATTGATACAGTAGGTAAATGGAGGAGATGGCTTGTTGGTTCTTGACCACCGTTACTATAACTGCAAAGATTAATTAGGGATTAGTGGCAGCAGGAATAATCTTTAGGTGAGGCAATACCCAATATCAGAAATGCACTTTGTTTTACTAGTAATCTTTTGCCTATCATCCACTGTGAAATACCAAATTTTTAATGGTACTTAGTCATTGTCCATGCATTTACCATAATGGCCTATTCTACAAATGTGGCCCACTGCTGTGAAGCATATTTAACCAAACTGAGGTCACCAAGCACTATTGCAGTATTATTTTCCCTAATGTATAATCTGTTAAACAATTTTTGAAAGTGCACAAATCCTTCCAAGTGTTTTCTTAAATGACAGAATTTTCTCTTGGGCAATGTTTACTCCAGAGTCCCGTGTCGAATCTTAAGTGGTTTCCTTGCCTGTTTTGTGCGTGATGTGGCTTTTATAATTGTGCCTTACTTGTACATTCAGAATATTAGCTGGGTTATCCCAGGCCCCAGTTGTTTGGACCATTCAGGATGAAATTTCATACAGTGTGTGACATGAACTATGTATAACAAATGTTGGATTTTCACAGGGAGTTCATTGAAGCCATTTCTCCTGGCTTGGGCAATGGCTCTATTTTGCCGAAAATTTCTAGTAGAGCGTGCTATTATGCATCTGTTGGTAGCATGGCAATAGAACAACGATAGACTTTTTAGGAATTATGTTTTCACTGTGTGGGCCACCACCATTTCATATTCTTAAGAAGTGGATCATTTTCAGCTTCTCTGATATTAAAACCAATTTAAGATATTTAAAACAGTATTATTTGTCAGTAATTAATTACTAAATATCTCTCTAAAGCGTACATACACACGACCTGCTGTGTGGATTCTGCATTAATTCTCCGGTTGTTTCATTTTTGGATAAACATACTGGCCACTAGCAGATGTTTTATCCAGTAACGCTAGATAATGCCACTTTATATTTGTCACCTTACATCTAATAGCAGCATGTACAAACCTTTGACTTCTTCACAACCTGTTGCTTCACAAACTCTAAAACATGACGTTGTAAGATTGTAGTGTACGTACACCTGGTTTTCCAAGTGTCCTTTTTTGTACTGTAGTTTGAATTTCAATGACCCTGAATGCTTTGGGAATTGGAATTGAAAACCTTGACTGCATTAAACAATGTGTCCGAATTCAAATTCATTACAATAAACTAAGAATTTAGAAAGCTGTTATTCTTAAGTAAATTTTGTTTTATTGCTGCTACGGCTAATCTTGGAGATCACTTTAAGCATGCAGCCATGTATTAGTAGTTATAGGGTTTTTTGTTTTTTTTTTGCATTTAATCATTTTGCAGATTAGAAGTTAATTGTAATAATCTGCTAAATTAATTGCTTGCCCAAAAAAAGTTTTAAAAAACCCAGCAAAATAAAAAGATTCTAAAAGCCAGAGTGACCAAGTATTTATATGGGCTTTCCCTTTTCACGATTTGGTTCTACATTAGTTTGGTTTTATGGCCTCTATACCTCCTAATTCTATTTTATAAATATATGGAAAAGGCTTCTACAGAAGGGAAGAGCCTTTGAACTGCCTAATAGAGCAGGTCTCTGTCAGTGTATTTATTTGAGCTAGGCATTTTGTCGTGATCTTCATAGGTTTCCAGCCCGTCCATTGGACTCTATATATGTAAAAGTGTTAAGGATATCATCTCATGCTAATGTATGCTTCACTGCCTGTGTAGATCCGAGAGCTAACTGTGCTGAGATCTTGAAAATCTGATTGGACGGTGAGGACTTTTACCTGGTTTTAGAAAATCTACACCATCCATAGTCTTTAAACCTATTCACTGTGAGAGAAGCCTGCAAGACATAACTCTACCATGAAGTGCATGGCCCTCTGTCAATGAAGGGTTTATAGCCATGCTTGCCACATCCTGTTCCTGTTCATGGTTTGGTGATGTTTATGTTTAAGCTGTATGTTCAAATTTACTGTACCCTGGCTGCACATGTATATTGAAATAAAAACATGTTAACACATGTATAATTTTTATTTTGACCATTGTAAAATGAACGCATAGGGAGGTATGGCGATGTTCTGTTTGTGGCTGGAACAGAATACAGAGTCTGTAATGCAAAAGATAAAAAATGCTGTAAGTTATTTTGATGTTTCCAATCTTTTATTTTCTTCTACTCTTTTGCATTTCTTCTGTTTTGCCTTTAATTTAATAAAGCTGTCTCTTCACAAACCGTGTGACTTTTCATTTGATATGTGTTACCATGTGTCTTTTCATTCTGGTTGTGATTGTAGGAAATGTATATTTGCAGTTGGGTGTATGGGCCAGAATGTACTGTATATGGTTTGGCTTTTAAGACAAGATGTCTTAATATACTGTTCCAACACATTAAAACCAGAGATGATTTTGGTTGCTGTAGATGAACAACTGTGGACCCATGTATTTTTTGTTTTTTTTTATTTATTTAAAAAAAAAAAAATGTAACCAGAGACTAGTTGAGCGCATGTTTGATACTAAAAACGGGAGCTTTCTGTGTATATAATTGTGTTTATTTTAATAAATACTAAATGTCTATTAAATATTTTAACATTCAAATCAAGCATATTGTTTTTGCGCTCATCACATGTTTTTCAGATAATACAATGTGTGTGACAAGTGTCTGAAACAGTGTGTAGGTGTAAGCAGTGGTGTATTTTGGATTTGTGCTGCCCTGGGCACGACGAAACTCAGGCACCCCCAGATCTAAATTTGCCCCAACCCTTTGTGTCAAGGTCACACCTCTTCTTAATCAACCCGCACTTTGATTGACCGCCACTGCCACTCAGTGACAGGCACACACTCTACATACACTGATATAAACACACAGTCACTGATTTGACACACTAACAGACACACAATCACTCTGAAACACACATACAGACACACACAGTAACAGACAGACACACACATTCACTGATATACGCACACTCACTCACAGACATACTGACAGACACACCTTTCACTAACTGATACAAACACTCGCTAACAGACCTAGAAACATAGAATGTGACGGCAGATAAAAGCCATTCAGCCTATCTAGTCTGCCCAATTTTCTAAATACTTTCATTAGTCCCTGGCCTTATCTTATAGCTAGGGTAGCCTTATGCCTATCCCACGCATGCTTAAACTCCTTTTACACTGACACACTCATTCATTGACAGACACACACTAACAGACAGACACTGGCAGACATACACTGGCAGAGACACACTCATTCACTGACACACACCTTAATACTGACAGACTCACACTCACAAATATTGCCACACACTCACAAACTTATTTTTTTTTTTTTTGTATTATAAATGTTTTAGTTTAAATCCACCCAGCCTCCCTACTTTTGGGAGAGCTGGAGTAGATTCATTTCCTGGGATCCGGTGGGGCTGCTAGGCTGGCTGTCTGGTAGCTGCTGGGCTCCTGTGCAGCAGAGTGGATGGGTGGCCGGTCACTGCAGACAGCGAGGGAGCTGTAATCTTCCTGTTCAATGACGTCATTCTGGCTCTGGCATCACCGCTGGGCGTGCGAGGGAACTGAGCAGGAAAAGCTCAGAGGATGGCTCTCCCTCGCTGCCCGCCCCCAATATTGGCAGCTGCGTGCCTCTGGGGGACCCTGAGGTGGCCAGCTGGACAGCTTTTTGGTCCCCCATGAAAAAGGCTGACAAGGTATCTGCCAGGGAGCTTTGGGTGGGGCGGCATTTTTTTTTTTTTTGCCGCCCGAGGCAAATGCCTTGTCAGCTTTGCGGTAAATACAGCCATGGGTGTAAGACAGGATTTGAATTGAAATGTTAAAGCCTAAGCAACAAACTTGCTTTAGTTTAGTGGTTTTGGTGGATGCTTAATTCTCTGCTGTTTACGTGTTAAATTACTTTAGGGAGCTGTAGCAACACCCCATTATAGTCAATCACATAGTATCCCTACAAACTTAATCAGCAGCAGTACCAGCGTTTCTTTTAAGAACTCATGGAGAGGGAGTTTATTATCTCCATGCTCAGAGCTATGAAGCTGCCTTTTGCCAGCAGCCTCTTGTATGAGATAAGCTAAGAAAAAAACAATTTTTTAAAAAATATTTATTTTTCTTCCTTCTTACAATTTGTAAAATATTTTTTTGCCATCTTTATTTACAGAATTGTCACAGAGTGACAGTCATGTCGAGAATCCTTAAAGAGTTACATTAATACAAATACATGTGCAGCATGAATATAACCGCAGTCGGAATACAATTTTAATTGTATTCGTACCATTCTGAGTTAGTTGATTAAATGAAGAGAGAGTTTGCGAACAGAAGAGAGAACGCCTGGAAGATACTAAGATAAGGTAAAAAGAGAGACATGAGAAAGTTCCAGAGAAGAGGGAAGGGAGAGGTGGTGGGATCAAGCTGGATTTAAAGGAAGAGATACATGTTACCAAGATTATAGAAAGGCCCCCTACTGGTCAACTCACCACCTTGTAAAATTGTAGATGTTTTTTTTTTTTTATAATAGCTTTCAAGTTTATTTACAAGAAACTTCTAATTCAGTAAGTATTCTTAATATCAAACAATAGATTGGTCACTGCCCAACACCAACAAGGAATTTCTTTCTGCAAAATTGAGTGGATCAGTTAATTTGCAAAAGCAGGTTAATTGATAAATTGTAGGATGCTAGTCAGAAAGCAGAGTTTTGGAAAAGTACTAAATGCACTTTTTTAACTGCATTGTTAGTCATTCCCTTTAAGCTTAACATTAAAGTGGAACATGAGAAAATGGGTAGACTTGGGCCATAACAGGGTGCACATGATCAGCTTACCCTGGAACAAGTATTTTGAGCTGGCTGATGTTAAAAATAAATCTGTGCATATTTGGCATCTGTTGTCAACACCCATAGCCAGGGATTCATGTCATATATACATATTGATGGGCATAATTCAGAAGAAGGTGTGTAAGATTAAGTACCATATGTTTCCATGTATAAGACTGTTTTCCCCCCCAAAAAATGTGTTAGTCTAAAATTGGGGGTTGTCTTATACACAGAATGTCACTGCAGGGGTTAAAAAACAACAAACATACAAACACTTGTGCCCAGGGCCTATATTAAGATGGCGCCTGCCGCATTTCCATGTGCCATGGAACACACACATACCTGGCCTCCCTCCCGCCTTCCCCTTCTGAATGCTGTGGCAAGGTGGAAGAGGTCCCTATACATGTGGGAGCTGCAGCTGACAGCACTTACCACCAACGGAGCTCCAGAGACATGCCACACCATAAACGGAGCAGCCATATTAAGGTTTGCTCCACCTCAGGTAGGTCTTGCTTTCTGATTTATATTTATGGGGGAGGAAAAGGGGATCAGGGAACAGAGGGAATACTACTGTGATATCCCAGCATGCCCTCACACCACCTGCTGTATTGTGGGAGCTGTAGTCTCCAAGCATGCACTATAGAGCCAATAACTTCACACAGTACCATAGCACAGGGGAGGCATGCGAATCAGAAGTGTGTTCTCCTTAGAAGTAACCTCTAAATTATCAAAGTTCTATCTGATGTTTAAATTATAAATGTCTTAATTTTGGACAAAAAAAAGGGTCATCTTATACACGAGGGTGTCTTATACATAGGGCTGAACTGGCCCACCGGCATACTGAGAAATTTCCCGGGCAGACAGCTAGTGTTGCCGCAATTAGGCTGCTGGCGGCCGGAGGGAGACCTGTGCTGTCTCTGCTCTGCTCACCCGCCCTCGTGTGTTACTTAATGAGACCGGGTCTCATTAAGCTTCGCACTGGGGAGCAGAGACAGCACATCTCCCTATTTGCACAGCCAGCCACCCGCCCAGCATGCCGCAATCCTATGACCGGTCGCCCACTGGACCCCACAGGTAGCAATAATGTATGAGCCAGTGTGAGTGTATGGGTCTGTCATGGTGTGTCTATGTGTGTGTGTCTGTCATGGTATATGTGCCTGTGTTTAATGGTGTGTGTATGTCATGGTGTGTGTGTTTAGGTTACCAGACCACTTCCATTGTCAAGGGAATATTTTTTTTACTGACCTTTTTTTTTCCCCATGTCGTGCTGGTCTCCCCTTGACTGGCCCTGCCTCTATGGCAGAGATCATCAAGCTTGATGATCTGAGCCAATCCAATGTTTTGCCATAGAATTGGCTGCAAAACGCTACACCAATCAGCATCTCCTCATAGAGATGGGTTCAATCAATGTATATCTATGGGGAATGTTCAGTGCTTCCATGCAAAGCTGGGAGCCGCTGAATGTAGGTGCTGCACACTGTGCAGCACTGACACAGGAAGCACCTCTAGTGACCGTCTGAGTGACTGTCACTAGAGGTGTCACTAGGAAGCAATGTAAACACTGCGTTTTTTTCTGAAAGCTCAATATACAATTTTGGTAGGAGTGTGTATGAAGACTCGTGAAATTAAAGGACCACTATAGTGCCAGGAAAACATACTCGGACCCCCTCCCGCCCGGCTCTGGAAAGGGGAAAAGAGGTAAAACTTACCTTTTTCCAGCGCTGGGCGGGGAGCTCTCTGCCTCCGATCCTCCTCCGTTCCTCCCCGTCGGCTGAATGCGCACGCGCGGCAAGAGGAGTTTTTAGTTTGCCTCGGAGGCTAGTACATGTGGTGAGAAAAGACTTTCGTACTTATTGTGTGTCACAGGGAGGTTGCAGTGTCTATCTGGTTTTTAATCTACTATGCCGTTTGCCCTCCACTGAGGAAACACCTTGAACTCTTTGTCATGCTCCTCAAACCATTCCTTAACATTTTTTGCAGCTTGGCAGTGCGATTTATCCTACTGAATCATGTTTTCTTTTAGATCAGGTGGATGGCTGGGTGTGTGTGCATCTTTAACTGGGGAAAAGATGGCAGCAGCAGGCATTATGGGAAAAAGACAGGCTGGCGGAGGCAGTGTTATGCTCTGGGAAATGTTTTACTGGGAAACCTTGGGTCCACTGGCGTACATACTGTGGTCACAGGGGTCGCAGCCTGGCCACCCTGCGGACCTCTGCGATTGGGTACTCGCCACCATCTTTTGCTGCCCCTGCCCGTGCAGCAAACCGCCGGGGCTGCCCTCCAAGGGGTCCATCGGGTGGCCCATGCTGTCAAGACCACCCAATGGAAATGGATTGTCAGGGAGCCTGGTCAGTGCTGGGCACTTTAACAGCGCGACCGAGCCCCCTGTGATGATGTCAGACATAGAGGGGAGGAAGGGACTGCATGTCACTCCTCCAAGCTATCAGAGAGCCGCGCGGGAGGAAGGAGGAGGGAGTCAGATTGGGAACTCAAGCATCAAGCTGAGCCCACACTGGGAAGTCACCCTCCTGCAAAAGATAGGAAACAGGAGGGTGACTTAAACATTTTGTGTGTGTATGTGTCTGTATGTATGTGTCTGTGTCTCTGAATGTATGTGTCTGAATCATACAGACACATACATACCGAGACACACAGACATACAGACACACACACATACAGACACATACATTCAGACATACAGACAGACATGCATAGAGATGCACACACATACAGATACATACATACAGACTGTATGTGTGTGTGTGTGTGTATGTATGTATGTATGTATGTGTCTGTCAGGAGGTTGTATGCGTGTGTGTCTGTATGTATGTATGTGTGTGTGTATGTATGTATGTATGTGTGTGTGTGTGTCTGTGTGTATGTGTCTGTATGTATGTATCAGGGGGTGGGGGGGGGCACGGATCGGTGTTGGTGGTTGGGGGGCACGGATCAGTTTTGCACCGGGGCCTGGTATTCAAGTGGATGTTATTTTGACACATATCTTCTACCTCGAGATTGTTGCAGACCATGTACACATGTACACCTCTTCATGGCATTGGTATTCCCTGATAGCAGTGAACTCATTCAGGAAGATAATGCACCCTACAACACAGCAAAATTTGTATAGAAACGGTTTGAGGAACATGAAAAAAAGTTCAAGGTGTTTCCTTGGCCTCCAAATTCCCCAGATCTCAATCTAACTGAGCATCAGTGGGATGTGCTGGAACAATAAATCCGATCCCTGGAAGCCCCACCTCGCAACTTGCAGGACTTAAAGGATCTGCTGCTAATGTCCTGGTGCCAGATACCACAAGACACATTCAGAAGTCTTGTGGAGTCCATGCTTCAATGCATCAGAGCTGTTTTGGCAGCACGAGGGGGATCTACACAATAGTAGGCAGATGGTTTTAATGTTATGTCTGAACATCCCACCTCTCATGCCTCTCTGTCTGTAAACATATCTTTGATTATTTTCAAAATTTGTAAAGCACTCTGGATAAGAGCGATATATAAGAACTGTTAAATATAATGTAACACGAAAGTCAAAGATCACATGCCTTGGTGGCCATATTGCTTTTTGGCACAGATTTTTATTTAACGTGACTCTGTCATGGATGATTTTGTTTCCTTCTTGCTTTCTTTATGCTGCCTGTATCTTACAGGAACATTACATCATTAGGAATGCAAACCTGTATTCCTAACAGAAGATTAACCATGTCCCTAATTACAGCAGTGCCCCCCTCGCATGAGTATTAAAACAGACCAATTAACAGCTCGTACATACATTTGACAGTACAATGATTGGACCCAATTGATTCCTGCGATCCCCTCTCCCTCCGCTCCCTCCCCCCACAATGTCATAGTCGCTAAGTCTAAATAGAATGATTTGATAAATTGTATTTTCTTAATAAGGTGTTTCCCACATTCTGAATGCGCCACTTCCCTCTCTGATGCTATGTAAGCCTATTAGTATGTTAAAAATCTGATGGACGTTCCTGACGATGGGGCATCCTCAAGCCCAAACAGAATATACTAGAGATAAATACAAATGTAGGAACAGGATGAGCAAAATTCTCATTAATATGATGAGTGGGCCCGTAGAACGAGATGATCTGAAATACCAGAAGTTTTTAAACACTTTTAAATCACTATATTCAATTTCTCCCGATCACTATAATGATGCCTACTCAAGGTTATTATGGTGTCAATTTTGATGTTGGGTGCTAACTTACTGCGTCATTTTACACTGCATTAATGCACACATTCATTCATGGCGCACAGGAATCATGCTAACCAATAAACTGGCAGTACTAACTATATAAACTACTCACATATGTAACTGCATGGCCGAGTTGTGGTTTCAAGGTCTTCCCAATAGTGCTTACCCAATTCTCTGTGTCCGTCAGGATTTTCCCCGGCTTTTCAATTTAATCTGGCTCCCCTTGACACAGACCGGCTTATCAATGTTGTCATTTCTTTATCCCCAGACCCTGACTTGTTTTCTGACCATTATTTTATCATTGAACTTATCTGCAAACCATAGAAAAAAATAAAACACAATCTGGGTGCTAAACAGGATTTAAGGTGTAAAAAGTTGCCTCACACTCTGGTGCAATTCCCCAAATTACCATTACTTCACATTATCTGCAAACCATCCTAGAGCCTGTTAATACACATCTATCCTGTTATTCTCCTACAATAGGATAGGTAGAGATTCACGCTTTGCCTGCTGGTTTGGTTTTACATCCTAAAAGTGAACCAGTCCTGTTAGAGACTCTCAATTTCTAGCTTGACCAGTAAACTGGTCCTGAATGCCTTTATAATGGAGGTAGAAGTGAAAACTCCATTGCCACCTTGACGTCTGGAATAACTCCAGGGCTCAATGGCTTTAACAAGATTTCTGTGGAAGTAACACCTTGCATTGTTGTGATGGGAATTCAAAGCCATTCTCCAATATTAAATTGAGGTTGACTGCCCATCACAATGGCCTGCTCTCTCTAGGCCGCTCTTTAATATGCCTGCCCACTAGCTGTATTCCCTACACTACACTTTACTCAGATGTGCCCGAATATTATTATTTTATTATTTATATAGCGCCAACAAATTCCGTAGTGCTGTACAATGGGTGGACTAACAGACACATAATTGAAATCAGACCACTGACGTACAGGAACAGAGGGGGTTGAGGGCCCTGCTCGATGAGCTTACATGCTAAAGGGAGTGGGGTATAGTGACACAAAGGGTACACTAGTGAGTGAGCAGGACCCTGCATTTTGCTCCCTACTGCTAAAGCCAAAACTGTTGGGAGGTGTGCTAAAATGTGAACTATTGGGACTTAGAAGCAAATTCTAACTGAGTAATTGTAGCTAGTTAACATTTAACCTTAGGCTAAAATAGCTATTATGGAAAAATGATCGAACTCAGATATCGTTACATGGGGTTTGTTTAGCCTCAATTGTTCCATTTGTATTTTAACTGACCACAAATCACAGTTTAATAAATACACCCTAAAAGGGTCAAAGCACAAACACAATGGATACTGGATCCTTTGACATACACAGAGCTTGAAAAAAAAAAAAGTCAGCGTTTTATTGATTTATGTTTTACTTCAAGAATAGTAAATGTCTTTCATAAGAAAACGAAACAATAAGCAAAATAATTATTTGTTCTTTGATTGAAGCTGTAGTTCCTGTCGCTACCGGAATGCAGACAGTAGGTGGCGCCAGTGCTGCACATTTGGAAACCTGTTTCTTGGTTTGTCCCTCACTGCTTGCCATAGCCCAGGGGGGTTAATGATGGCGACTTCCCAGGACTTCCACGTCCAGATGTGTCACAAAGAAATTGTCAAATATGATCTAGAGATCAAAGCTCTGATCCAGGTACATGGGATTCCTGATAGCTGTGCTTCCTGTAACAGTGATTCAATATGGTGCTGGTAACATGGCACCTTGCTTAGCCCTTGACAGCAGGGCAGTGAGAGTCACTGAATCGAGGCAGTGAGAGTCACTGAATCGAGGCAGTGAGAGTCATTGAATCAGGTCAGGGAGAGTCATTGAATCGAGGCAGTGAGAGTCATTGAATCAGGTCAGGGAGAGTCATTGAATCGAGGCAGTGAGAGTCATTGAATCGGGGCAGTGAGAGTCATTGAATCGAGGCAGTGAGAGTCATTGAATCGGGGCAGTGAGAGTCATTGAATCGGGTCAGGGAGAGTCATTGAATCGAGGCAGTGAGAGTCATTGAATCGGGTCAGGGAGAGTAATTGAATCGAGGCAGTGAGAGTAATTGAATCGAGGCAGTGAGAGTCATTGAATCAGGTCAGGGAGAGTCATTGAATCGAGGCAGTGAGAGTCATTGAATCAGGTCAGGGAGAGTCATTGAATTAGGTCAGAGAGAGTCATTGAATCAGGTCAGTGAGTCATTGAACCTCCTCCTTAGGACTGGCAAAGCATCATGGGAGACGTAGTACACAGTAGCTGGGGTGTGAAAGGTTATTCCTAATTGTTTCTGATTCATTAGTGGGATCCCTAGAATTTATAGAATTGTGACAAGTTGAATAGAACCTGCAGTAATGTCTTGGAATCCTGCTTACAGAATACAGTTTAGACTGGCTGAGTATCATGGTAAATGCAATCTACAAATATCTGCAACACTGGGATTAGCCATGGTTGCTGTAAGGGTGCGGTGTATTAAACTGGGATGAGATTGTGTACTGCAGATCAGCTATAGATGTATTGTTGCCATTTGTTTTTATTTTTATTGCGTCATGCAACTTTTTTGAAGGGTCACCCACATAGACTTTAAGTGATAAAATCTTCTTTATGCTGGTGTGGCATGTCCTAGATATTTAGTAATTTAAGATTAACCCAAACATTTTTAAGGTTCACAATGTGGTCCATAAAAACCCTTATGCTAATATGGGAAATGCTGTTTATTTTTCTTTAGTAGTGAGTTATTTCAAAGTAGGATCTTTAAAAGTTGGTTCAATATGAAGACATTTTTCTGTTATTTAAAGGAACACCCCGGCGCCATGTTACTATAATACAGTATGTCAAATGTTTTAAACATCAACAACATACCTGCACAGGAAGCTGGATGTCTCTATTCAGCCTAGGCACAGCTGATACAGGACAGTGCTCATTGGCTAAGACCACCCAACTGATAATTTCAGCCAATGAGTGTGGTCCTGCTTAGCTTAGCATAGCTAACTGGATTAAGGCCACAGGTGCCTAGCAAGACCTGGTTAGTTGCGGAACCATTCTAAAATCGTTTGACAAATCAAACTAAAAGGCCGTCAGCGTGCTGTAGTGGTTATGGTGCTTGGAATGTTCATTTAATTTTCTATAACACTGCTGAACTTATACCATACCCAGTGCTTTATGGGGACAACACAGCTTTCTGGGAGCTTTAATTCATGTGTCACAATTCTTCTGTAGAAAGCCAACACCTGAAGTACAGATCTCAGTTTTGCATGTACCCTTGTCTTATTGAACAATCTAAAGTTAAACGGACATAGGCACCCAAACCCCTTCTTCTCATTGAAGTGGTCTGGGTGTAGTGTCCATGTTCCCTAAACTCTGCAATGTTTACATTGCAGTTTTAAGACTGACTCTAGTGGCTGTCTACCAGACCGCACTGCACTGGTGTTTGACTCTGTGAAATAGTGCTGGACATCCTCATACTTTGCATAAAGACATCCAGCATCTATAAAACCCCATATAAAAGTATTGAGGCAATACTTTCCAATGGGGAAGGCCTAAAGCACATGCGCATTATATCCCCCCCCATCGGCTGACGGAGTAGGAGGAGCACGACACAGCACCGAGGGACATCTGTGCTTGAATCTGGTAAGTGTAAAATGGTTTTTCAACCCTTTATTTGCCATGGTAGAGGGCACTATAGTGTTAGGAATACTGTATTGTATTGCCAGCACTTTAGTTTTATTTTAACAGTGTGTTTATGTGTATTATTATTATTATTATTATTATTAAAAGTTATAGATGATCTGTTATCATATATTGCGTACTAAAGAATACTCCTAATGATTATAGGACATTCGAGAATGCTCTGGTCCTCTAAGCGTGCTCACTGATCTAAATGCACAAGTTAAAGAGAAATTCCATCTCCTGAGATTGAGAATACAGGTGAGTCAACACATGTGTAAAAGCTGAATTAAAGGGGAAGACTAGACTGTAATGCTTTGTACCATATGGCGGTAATGACTGTGAATTCACACTGTTATCTATCAAACACCTGGCTATGAATGCTCACAGCTATACTCTAACACGTGCAAGCCACTGATTGTTCACTGCTAAGTTATACAGGTTACATTATTTATACTAAAGTAAATTGGCATACTGTTTTGATGCCATTCTTAATAAAACACTCTACCTGTGTGTTCTGTTATTTTCTTGACATTGTCTGCTTATGCATCGTTATACAAAAAAAAAAAATACAAGTAGATACAACTTTGCCCCAATTATTTCTGATAAAACAACTCCCTGAAGAATAGAACTATATTCTGATGCAGAATCTTTTAAGAGTGATAGTCAACATCAGCTGCATCTACTTGCATAATGCACAGGTGCCTAAAATCTTAAACAAACATGCCCAGGACAATGCTGATAATGTATGTCTTGCGTGACTTTCAAATTGTTGTGTTATCACACATGCACAAATTTGGCAGTGGCACACACAATCGCAGAGTGCAATATTGAAATGTGCATTTCGGTCATTGTCTGATTTTTTTTTTTTTGCTTATTTCTATAACTGTTATAACTCAGAGGGGTATATATGTTCTAGGATCTTGAGCAGATGGCCAGAGAGCAGGATAAGGAATCTGACAAGCAAGCCTTGCTGAAGGAGATGGAGTGTCACAAAAGGCAGATGCTCAGGTAGGTGTAGGTCACAATAGTGCTTCTCAAACTGGTTCTCAAAGACCATGTTTCACTATTGGTATTATTCACTAAAATACAATACAATAAAACAAGTGAAAAAAATGGCGCTATCAATAAAGTTATAAAATAAAAAATACAAAAAGGGGGAGCAGCACCTAAACAGTGTATTAGCCCCAAAACACTCCTGAAAAAAAAAACACAAAAAAAACCAAACAGAATTTGCAGTAGATAATTCTGAGAATATTAGGGCATTTTAAGTTTGGAAGAAGAATTTGAAAGGCTGTTTACTTGATTCAGTTTTTTCATAAACTTACAAAACAGAATTGGCTTTGACCAAACTGTATTTTTCACCTGAAGTTGCTTAAAGGGATACTCCACTGTCTAAATGGAGAAATAACTACAAATCAGTGATTAGGAAATATACCCCTATAAAAACATGCATGCATTTTATTATATATTTTTTATTGTGAATATATCCACAAACGGCTTGGGAAAGCTATAGATCTGCTGTCTCCAGCCTTTGTAAGCCTTCCCCTTCTTCCCCAGCCCAGACTTTCTGTGGCTGTCCAATCACAGATTTCCCAATACAGCTCAATGATAAGCTTTTGCAAGGCATGTGCTCTGTGCAATTTCCTGCCTTTTGAGTTTAGCCTGTTTTTTTGTCTGATTGGCACCCAAGGGGGTCTAACAAGGTTAATGCGTAAAAAATGTCAATTTCAATAGAAATCTGCACTTTTTATAAAATGAAAAAAGAAGACAAACTCTTCACACATAAAACAGTTGAGCAAGCTAAAAACTAAATTAATAGTTGCTTTTATAGTTTCTGCACTGCTTTAGTTGCACAGGCAAGCAGCAGAAGTGAGCTCTGACCAAACCAGGAAGAGTCTCCATCGGATACAAATTTTTTCTCTCTCTGTTCTGTGGGATCTAATGTTATCACTTAAAGCCCCTTAAAGCCAACAAAACATAATGGCATATATAATTCTGGTCACTGGCAGTACTTCTATTCATAATTTCTGATCAATGGAACAACTGAATAAGATGATAATAGCCATGACACTGCTGTGATCACTTTGACAGCCTTATTCATACCCTTACTATTCACACATAAAGCACTTTAGCAAGATATATTGCTTTAGGGGTCTGGAGTGCCCCTTTAATATACCAGGGAATTAATATGATATTTTTGAAAATGTTATATATTTATCGAGCTAAAAAATACAACTTTACACCTTATGTAGGTGAAATACTAAGTTGAGACATTTTCTGTTTTTGATGTTAAAGGACCACTATAGTGCCAGGAAAACATACTCGTTTTCCTGGCACTATAGTGCCCTGAGGGTGCCCCCTCCCACCCGGCTCTGGAAAGGGGAAAGGGGTTTAAACTTACCTTTTTCCAGCGCTGGGCGGAGAGCTCTCCTCCTTCTCTCCTCCTCCGTTCCGCCCCGTCGGCTGAATGCGCATGCGCGGCAAGAGCAAAATCACAGTGAGAAGCACGCAAGCGCCTCTAGTGGCTGTCAATGAGACAGCTGCTAGAGGCTTTGGGGGAAGGCTTAACCCATTCATAAACATAGCAGTTTCTCTGAAACTGCTATGTTTATGAAAAAATGGGTTAACCCTAGCTGGACCTGGCACCCAGACCACTTCATTAAGCTGAAGTGGTCTGGGTGCCTGGAGTGGTCCTTTAAGTACAAGTGAGGATAACAAAAGCAGTTTTTTCCATTTGAAAGAAATATTAAATGCTCACCATGTTATTTTTCATTTAATATTCTGTGGTGGTAACAAGGAAATACTTAAATATTGCACCTGTATTTCCTTTGAATGTTAAGACTTAGCTTTCACTAAATATATAATATAAATAAATCTGCAAATTAAATGTACAGCTACCATTACACAGTACTATACAACCAAGACTTTATTGGACAATTCATACAGTGCATAGCGATGCTGGGTGTCTGTGAAGATAGGTGTGCAAATTCCTGGGAGGATCATTAATGAGCAGTGAAGTAGCCAATAGGAGAAGCAATTATTTCATATCCCCCAAAGCTAGCCACCCCCCATGTAATCCTGCCAGGCCCTTTCATGTTAACTTCCATTGACAGCAGTTGGCTTCTTATTGATGAACAGGGACATCTGTGGTCATCCCACATGGGCCCAATCCACCTACAGACTCTTCACTCAATCACTCACCTGCCTTCTACCTGCTGTTGCTGTATATTCACTTATATCATCCTCAGCTTACATCAAAAAGTAGAGCTCCTCTATTGATTTGGGAACAGGAATATGTGTAAGTACCGGAGAATAGTTGCTTTACGTTTGTTGCACAATGAAGGTCAAAACCTAGGGGGGAAAATATATTCACTTTCATTCTTGTACAGTTTCTTTATGAGTTCTTGCCCTTTCGCCCTCTCAGAATTCATTCACACAAGTGAAAAACATCTGGAAACCGACAATTTAAAAAGTCAGTCTTGTGATCAAGCTCAAGTCATTTCTACTCCTTTCTTTATTGCAGTAATCAGACCGTATGGAGGAAGTCAAACCTTTCCTGTAAGCAGACAATTGACAACTCTGAGAAAGATGAACTACTTGAAGGAGGGGATCCTACGAGACAGAGGTGCAGAGTGTTTCTTATTCAGTGTATAGGTGTACAGAACATCCCGCTTCCTGCTGCTATAGGCTTTGTTGTATCGAATGATTCCTTGCTAGTGCATTATTATAATATATTAATGTATACAGAATAAGAAAGTTCCACCTAGTTGTATGTTTGTTGTGTTGCTGATGACAAAGTAATGAGACTTTTTTTCTTTATCAAACTTCAGGCTGGATTGCTCCAGCAACTGCCTCTTTTTGGTTTGAATCTACATTCCGGCCAGGTGCACAGTAGGGATCGACCGACATTGATGTTTTTTTAGAGCCGATACCGATTATCTGTGAACTTTTAGGCCGATAACTTACCAATATTCCCATAGGAAAGCATTGAATAATATGGGGAAATCCTAATGCGAGCATGGCTATTTCCACACACGCACATTAGGTCTCCCCCTCGGGGGAGGAGCGGGGGCGGAGCTGAGCCAGCACCGAGGGTCGTCTGCGCTGGACCCAGAAAAGGTAAGTGACAGGAGGGGAGGATGGGGCCTTGACAGAGGGGGAAGCTATAGTGCCAGGAAAACGAGTTTGCTTTCCTGGGCTGGCATGATAGCTTCCCTTTAATTTGGACTGTGTGCTGCCAGTGCCCAGTTAACCCATTGGCCAAAATGCAGAAAACATGTGTCCCCCCTCTCTTCTTCTCTGTATGATTAACCACTCCTCAGCTCATTTGAATTTATATTTCTCCCAGCAGTAGCATATATCCAGTACCATGGGAGGGCGTGTTATTATCAATTGTATAGTGTCAATATACTGCCCAATACAATACCCAGGACTTTATTATCATTGCTAGTATACTACCCACTCCCAGTGCTTTATTATCATTTATAATATAGTGCCAATATACACCCAGAGCTTTATTATCATATAGTGCCATCCACCACCACCACCCCCCTCACTGACTACCAAGGGCTTTATTATCATTTATAATATAGTGCCAATATATACCCAGAGCTTTATTATCATATAGTGCCATCCACCACCACCACCCCCCTCACTGACTACCAAGGGCTTTATTATCATTTATAAGATACTGCCAATATATACCCAGAGCTTTATTATCATATAGTGCCAAAAAACCACCCCACCCCCCTCACTGACTACCAAGGGCTTTATTATCATTTATAAGATACTGCCAATATATACCCAGAGCTTTATTATCATATAGTGCCAAAACCATCTCATCCTGCCTGGTGCAACTACCTCATCTGTGAAGTCTTCTCTCTCAGTGCTCATCCTCTTCTTAGATAGCGAGCTTTTGTTTGTATCCTGTAGCTTCATCCTCAGATGTTACTCACACATCTTCCTGGTGAGGAACACCAATTTCGATTTAAGCTGCGCACACCATATTGCATGCACAACTTGGACTGAGAGAAAGTGGCAAGTATTTCTTTTCATTGAATTTCTGTTCTCAACAGGAAAGTAGCAAAAGAAAATCTGGCCCAGTCCGCAAGCAATATAACGGAAAGCCTGATGGGTATCAGCCGAATGATGTCACAGCAGGTTCAGCAAAGTGAAGTAGCCATGCATACACTGGGTAGGTACGAGTTGTGTGTCTGCACAGGTTGTCTCTGGTTATAAGGCAAGGGACAGTGAGCACTGCCATTGATTAATAAAAGTATGGAGTGTACCTGTCTAACAAAATTTACTACAGAGCTCAAAATGTCTACTTGCCCACTTTCTATTTTCAAGTGGGACTTCAGCCCTGGCAAGTGTGGGATACGCACACACAACCACACATCCAGCAGCCATCTGTGCCTCATCAGTAGTTTATTTTATTTGTTTTTATTTTGGTGCACAGTATCAGCATGACTCTGCAGCTATGTTCTTGTTAATTGGTCAATCACTGCTGAAACGATAAGGAGAACGTCCAAGAGTCTTCCAAGAGACATTTGTTAATCTCCTTTACCTACAATAATAACTAGTTTTGTCTTTGCTTTCTTTGAACAGCAACCTCTTCCAGGACAATACTGGAAACCAATGAAGAATTTAAATCCATGTCTGGAACCATACAGCTTGGTCGTAAACTCATCACCAAATACAATCGTCGTGAACTGACAGACAAACTTCTCATCTTCTTGGCTCTGGCATTGTTTTTGGCAACTGTACTCTACATCCTAAAAAAAAGACTATTTCCGTTTTAATGGCTGCCGCGGGGTATGTCAATAAGATTGTATGTACAGACAATACAAACTTCACGATTGCCTGTCTGCATCGTTGAACATTAGACACTGTATGTCTCCCGGCACTACGTCATTAAATTACTTTGACCACGTGTGTGGAACTAATAGTGAAAGGCCTCTTGACAAACAAGAACACATTAACTAAAATTGGTTTTAGATGAATTGTGACTTCAGTTCTTTTCAGTTGTATGAGAGGAATTAAAACATAAAGAGAACATGTAAGGAAGGCTATTGTCAGCTGATAAAAGTATATGTGTTACTTTCTGAAATCTTATAGTTTCTAATGTTTATTGACTAATACAACATCTTTGTGTGATTATATGTTTGTAATACCCCTTAAATGTATACGAATGAGAGCAGCTCCATTAACTTCTTGTCTTGGCATTTACCGGAGTTAACAGTTGTTACTAATGTTAATGGCCATATTAATATATATTGGTAATTAATTTGACAACTCTACTATATTCTTGTTATGAGATATAAAACATTTACTACAATATTCCTTATCACTTATACAAAATTAAACCAGGTTCAAATTTCCAAGCTTTTTTCCCCGACAGGACCACTGCACCCAGACCACTTCACAGAGGTGAAGTGGTCTGGGTGACTTTAGTGTATCTCCTACGCAGAATACGTGGCAAGTTCACCTGGAGATTAAATTTGGATTTAATGCCTTTTCATAGAGCATTATTAGAGACCTTGTGAAAAGTGTGCAATAAGCTTATCAGTTTACAGTGAAACCAGGAGAACTCCAGTAGGCAATCTGTCAGAAACCCTCACGTTGTAAAGGCTATATGGCTATACTTTTATAGAAGCTATAATCTTATTTACTATTATCATTCCTTTAACCACTGATTCATTGGACAGCCATGTGACAAAGTAGAGGAAGTGAAATCTGCAGCAACATCAACAGCATGAACAAGATGAACCATTTGTGATATCTTATGTGGGTGCCATGACAATGCTAATAAGAAAGCTATGGAAGGCAATTTCTGCAGATCAGTCAGAGCTTTTACTAGTAGACGGTAGTGGGAGTATTCTTTGTTATTAAATATGAGCCCTCCCTTCACTGTCAAGATGGCCTCCAAAGGCATGCTTCCTGTCTCCATGCAGACCTATACTTATGGAGCACGCTAGAGTTCATATTTTCAGTGTTTAATGTATATATCATTTGATTTATGTCATGAAGGCTGGAAAATGAACAGAATGTTCTTTGAGTTTACTTTGTAATAAACCATCTATTATCTGAGCGCAAAGAATTGTCATTAATGGTACATTTCCAAGCTGAGCGAAAGTGGTAAGTGGAACCTTAGGTTTCTGTTTTGGGTTCGTTTCTATTTAACATATTTAAAAACGATCTTAAAAGAGGCATTGAGAGTCATGTTTCACTGTTTGCAGATGACCCAAAACTCTTTAAAGTAATAAAATATGAGCAGGATATTGCAGGGGGATTTAGATAGATTTGGGGACTGGGTACTTAAATCAAATGGCAGATTACATTTAATGTAGAGAAATGCAAAGTTATGCACTTCAAGGTTAAAAATGCACAAGCGATTTACAGCCTTAATGGTAGTGAGTTAGGGATAACACACGAGAAGGATTTGGGAATTGTTTTAAACAACAAACTAGGCAACATTGTGCAATGTCAATCAGCAGTTGGTAAGGTATTGTCATTTATAAAACAGTGCATTCATTCTTGGAATAAAAACATACATTTGCCTCTTTATAAATCACTGGTAGACCGCACCTTAAATATGTTGTGCAATGTTGGGCACCTGTTCTAAAAAAGGATATTATGGGACTAAAAAAAGTGCTGGGGCGGGCTACAAAATTAATAAATGTAATGGAGCATTTTAGTTACGAAGAAAGGTTAAATCTCTTCCGTTTAGAAAAAAGGCGCCAAAGGGGATTTGATTGCATTATACAAATATATTTGGGGCCAAAACAAACCATTGTCTAGAATCTATTCATAAAAAGGACGATAAGGTTTTTTACAGTAAGACCAAATAAGGATGTGCATTTCTCTGCCTGCAGAGGTGATTTTATCACAGTCTATACAAATGTTTAACCCCTTAGTGACCGAGGACGGTTCAGGACCGTCATCGGCATTTTTGCCTTGAGGACCGATGACGGTCCTGAACCGTCCTAACGGTCTCCATTACTTACCTGATCGCCGTCGTTCCCCCGGCGGCGATCAGCGTGGCTCCGGTTGTGGGGAGACTGCCTGCAGCCCAGACAGTCTCCCCACACTGAATTAGGACCCCTGTGGCCATGTGATCGCTTAACAGAGCGATCACATGGTCACAATAGGTGTCCATGTGTCTGCCTGCAGGGGGACTGTGTGTGCTGACAGGCAGTCTCCCTGCTAGTGTAAAATCAGAAAAAAAAATAAAGTTAGTGTTAATAAAAAATTAAAAAAATTATATATGTGTATATATGATATATAGACATATATTATATGTTTATAATATGTCTATATATCATATATATATAATGCCATACTGAGTGTATTTTTATATTAATATGTACTTATATTAATATAAAAATACACTTATAATTAAATTATACACATATATATAATATATATAATAACTATATATATTGTATATATATATTATTATAAAATATAAATAATAAGTAATTTAAATTAAATAATTTTTTTTAAAAATAATAATAAAAAAAAAAAAATTATATATCTATATGAAATTTTATTCTAACTGTATTTTAAAATTAATATATATATATTTATATCAAAATACACTTAGAATGAATTTGTATATATATCTATGTATATAAAAATAAATAAAAATAATAAGAAATATACATATGTCCATATACAAAATTTCATAAATAATTATATAAATATACACGTAGACTTCAAATATATAAATATGCATATATATTTAAATTCTACGTGCGTATTTATGTAATAGTTTTACATAATTCAGTAATTTTATTGATTGCAATTTAAGGGACCTGCCTGCCAACCCAGGCCGAAATTCCAGAGAATTGAATTTGCTAGCACTGTATTTTACCCTGTAACGTTCTACGACACCCTAAAACCTGTACATGGGGGGTACTGTTTTACTCGGGAGACTTCGCTGAACACAAATATTAGTGATTCAAAACAGTAAAACATATCACAGCGATGATATTGTCAGTGAAAGTGACTTTTTTTGCATTTTTCACACACAAACAGCACTTTTACTGATGATATAATTGTTGTGATACGTTTTCCAGTTTTTAAACACTAATATTTGTGTTCAGCGATGTCTCCCGAGTAAAACAGTACCCCCCATGTACAGGTTTTATAGCATTTTTGAAAGTTACAAGGTCAAATATATGGGTCAAATATTTTACATTGAAAATGGCCAGGTTGGTTACGTTGCCTTTGAGAGCGTATGGTAGCCCAGGAATGAGAATTACCCCCATGATGGCATACCATTTGCAAAAGAAGACAACCCAAGGTATTGCAAATGGGGTATGTCCAGTCTTTTTAGTAACCACTTGGTCACAAACACTGGCCAAAATTAGCGTTCAATTTAGTTTTTTTACTTTTTTCACACACAAACAAATATGAATGCTTACTTTGGCCAGTGTTTTCGACTAAGTGGCTACTAAAAAAGACTGGACATACCCCATATTGAATACCCTGGGTTGTCTACTTTAAAAAAAATATGTACATGTGGGGTGTTATTCAGAGATTTATGACAGATAATAGTGTTACAATGTCACTATTGATAAATTTAAAAAATTTATGTTTTGAAACCGCAATATTCTACTTGTACCTATAGCCCTATAACATGCAAAAAAAAGCAAAAAAGCATGTAAACACGGGGTATTTTTAAACTCAGGACAAAATTTTGAATCTATTTAGCAGTTTTTTTAATTCGCTTTTGTAGATGAGTAAAAGATTTTTCAAGTAAAAGTCAAAAAACATGTATTTTTTTCAATTTTTCATCATATTTTTTTATTTTTTTTAAATTAAAATACATGAGATTATATAAATAATGGTATGTAAAGAAAGCCCCTTTTGTCCTGAAAAAAACAATATATAATTTGTATGGGAACAGTAAATGAGAGAGCGGAAAATTCCAGCCAAACACAAACACCACAAAAGTGTAAAAATATGCCTGGTCGCAAATGTACAACATCGCAAAAACAGTCCAGTCCTTAAGGGGTTAAACAGCAACTGGATTAATACTTGCAAAAACATTATTCAGGGATATCATTTTTAATTTGTGGGGTAACAGCTTCTTGATCCAAGGAGAAATCTGACTGCCATTTTGGGGTCAAGAAGGAATTTTTCCTCTTGTGTTGCAAAATTGGAAAGCGCTTTAAACTGTTTTTTTTTTTTTTGCCTTCTTTTGGTTTAACAGCGAAAACAGATGTGAGAAAGGCTGAACTTGATTCACGCATATTTCTTTTCAGCCTATGTAACTAGGTATATAAAAAGCTGTTGAATTATATATGTTTAGCAAAGAATAGCATGAACCATGAAAGGACCCACCGTGTCAAAACTATAAAATGTCTGTGGCCGGTGTAATTTGCTTAGACTCATGCCAATTCCTGCTGTGTGTGTGTATATATATATATAATTTTTTTTGTTACAGGAGTGTTGGAATTGGTGGTTCACAAGTATATTCTTCATTGTTAATAATAATATTGATATCGATATACTAAATGTTGAGTAATGACATGGACTGTTTGTGTCCCAACCATTTCTCATTACCCAAATAGCCAAAATAACTTCCTTTGACTTGATATTAATCTGTCTACATTTGGACTCCTTTACCATTGATCTTCATGCACATTTCCCCACAGCTGTGTCTTTCATCCATTGCAATATGTCTAGAACTGTTTCCTAAGAACATAACTCCCCTGGGATATTATCTTGCTTGGTTTTAACTGAAACGCTTTGGTTCTTGGAGTTGAAAATTAGGCATTTATTTGTTTTGTATCATTCTGATGCTAACTCACTGGATACTTTTGCTTACTCTACGTATAGTTTTGGTATCATTTATATTATTGTTTAATTGTTGATATTAATGTCAACTCTTCTCTATAAATTTTCTAGATTACTAGCTGGAATAGCCAACAGTCATTAAAAGAGGTAGGTGGCATGGATGCAGGATGGGTAGGATATAATTTTTTTTAAAGGAACACTCCAAGCACCAGAACCATCACAGCATACTATAGTCATCTTATCAGGAGAGCCCTGGAACCCCTTCAGTGTATGAAGTCAAACTGTTTTAGAACAGTTGGGATCCACCAAGTGCCTCCATTACATAAAAGTAGATTTGTTTTTGTGTTAGACCCCCCTGCTACTGTTAGTCAATTCATTAGAGTTAAACTTTATCATTTGTCATGCAAATATCTTGATTTGTACTTCTTGAATCATGTCAGAAGTGTTATTTTTAGCAGTGATTGCAAAAATCACTGCACCTTGTGTCAGGGGAAGAGTAAATGAATTAGATATATAGTAAGGCGTAGCCTGGAATTGTGGGAGGGGTTACCCGGCTATAAAAGCTCAGGCCCCAGCCAAATCTACACTGGAATCGCTGGGTTCATTCAGAACCTTTGAACTTCCGGTTCAAACTCACCAGGATATCGCTCCCACGTGTTCCGCTCCAGTCTAAGTGCTCCCTGCTAACCCTGTTCGGTACAAGCCCGGCGGTCTCCGTGCCCGGCATCAAGAGTTCCAGCCCGGCTTACTATCGGGGTTCCGGCGAACTCCCATCCTCCTCAGCCATACCCACGGCGGTTTCAGGAACAGGAAACATACTTACCTACTCCAGGGTCCCAGAACCGTGAGTCTCATCCACACCACTCTCAGCCAGACGCCTGGCGTCCATTCACACTTTACACACCTGTTCACTAAGGACTGTCATTCATACTTACCTTACCGCTCCGGGCTTCGTTCGGTACCGCACTCCACAGGCACATTCTCCCCCTGGCACTTACCCTCCAACGCTGGTCGGTAAACTGGCCACCCGGCTGAACTTACAAATTTTTTCTATACTAACAATATGCATGGCTGCTCACGACACCCCCTGGTGGGGAAACAAAAAAAAAAAAAAATATGTATATATACATCAGCACTTGGAAATGTTATATGTTTCTGTTTTCTGATACACATCGGCTGCTCAGAACGAACCCTGACGGAAATACATATTGTTACACAATGTTATGCTTTTAAATAGTGTCTGATC
>OW240914.1:281669832-281724851 GCA_933207985.1 Pelobates cultripes | reverse complement strand
GTATCAGCGAGCTATGTTGTGTTGCTATATTGTGAATAGGAACCAGGGTGTTGGAGAGACCACCCTCCAGGCCCCATTAGACTCTAGCCTCTGCTAGAAATCCCCTCCATGGCCCATTAGCCCTCAATTGTAGTTTCTACTGGGGCCTGGAGGCGACTGTTTCCAGCAAGGGATATCTAATGGACGCTGAGATGGCCTCTGTTAGAAAGACCCCCTTCCAAGCCTTTTAGACTCCATTGTAGTCTCTAATGGGGCTTGGAGGGGATTCTTTCTAACACACTCTCTAAAGGACACTGAGATAGCCTCCGCTAGAAAGACCCCCCCCTCCATGGCCCATTAGCCCTCAATTGTAGTCTCTACTGGGGCCTCGAAGGGCTTATTGCCCTTTTGTTCCTTGTGTCTAAAGATTGTGTAGGGTGTGGCTGGAGGCGGTGCATGGAGGCGGGACAAGGGTGGCGCTTGCTGCAGAGTATGGGTGGGGCCTGTAAGGGGGCCCTTGATTTATTTTGCCCGGGGTCCCTGAGGGTTCTCAGTCCGCCCCTGCTTACAGGTCTTCTTCAGGACACACCCCACAGCCAACTCCAGACCGGTCAGCACCCCTCCATTCCAAGACCTCATCCTGGACTAGAAAGACTGCTATCTCACAGCAGATATCTAGCCGGAGCAGCCCTATCCACAAACACATCTCGTGCATACAATCGAGCATTTACCATATACACCAAATTCACGACACATCATCAGATAACTGACACTCATTCTCTAGATTCCATTATTGCATTTATTTATTTCTGCCACCTTAACCTAAAATTATAATTGAACACCATTAAACTATATCTCTCGGGTATACAACATCATATCATCAGTGCCTACCCTAGTTCTAAACCCTTCATGTCTTCCTACCCCGTGAAAAACATATTAAAAGGCATACTGAGATTAGACTCACCCACTACCTCTGCCAGACTTCCCATAGACGGTCCCAAGTTTTGCGCACTCTCCAATATCTTGGACTCCAAACCTTTTGAAACCCATACCAACCTAGTTATCAAGACAGCGACTTACCTAGCTTTCTATGGGTTTTTACGACCAAACGAGTTCACCACCAATAGTGGTTCGTGTCAAAATCAACCCCTCAAAATTACAAATCTCCAGAAACACACAGATCACTACATACTCACCTTAGGTCACACTAAAACCAATCAAATAGGCCCACCTACCAAGATCTGCTACTATCCCACCGGCAATCAGTGGTGCCCCGTCGTAGTATTTGACACCTTTTTGGCTACTCTCAAAGGTCTCAGTCAAAACGCCCCACTACTATCATTACAAGGTTTCCCCTTAACAACTGCCAAGTTCATTCAGTACATCAGAACCTTGTTCATCCGACTCGGCCTCAACCCTACAGGGTTTTCTGGTCACTCGTTCAGAATTGGAGCTGCTTTGGCAGCCTCAAGTCACAACGTACCCTCTCACATAATTAAAAGATTAGGCCGATGGAAATCTGCGGTCTACGCCACTTACATTCCACAACCAGAAATAGAACTAAGGTCCGCATTCAAAGGTCTTGCTATGTAACCATGCATAATAAAGTGAATTGTTTACTCCAACCTTTTTGCCCTCTTTTATTACAGGCCTACCCCATACGTCGGTTTCGGCACACCACAACCGACTTCCATATTCTGGTATAATCATTACACTTCACGGCTTATGTCCCCGACTACAAATAGTAAGGCGTAGCCTGGAATTGTGGGATGGGTTACCCGGCTATAAAAGCTCAGGCCCCAGCCAAATCTACACTGGAATTGCTGGGTTCATCCCTCCCACCACAACCCTCTATAACCTTTCTTGGGTGGGCCCTCTTTTATTACAGGCCTACCCCATACGTCGGTTTCGGCACACCACAACCGACTTCCATATTCTGGTATAATCATTACACTTCACGGCTTATGTCCCCGACTACAAGTATAGATACTTGTAAAATTCCCTCCACAGAGACAGCAGAACTTTCGAATGCTAGGCTGTAGAGAAGTCTGGCCTGTGGATAGCATAGAAATTCTGCAGTATATCTTTAAACTTAAGCCGACTCAAGTCTACATGGGCAGAATGACTCTCATCCTGGTGTTTCGTAATAACCCATGGGAGCATGATCACCAAGTCGGCGTATACGTTTTTAAGAAACAGAGCATCAAAGGAAGCCACAATTCCCATGGTCTAGCAGACGCAAAGTCCTGTCTCTGGCATTACAGCCCAAAATTTAACATTGTATCAACTTCTGTAAAGTGATAAGTATATTTTTTACTTAATGATTTAGTTACTGTCTTTGATGTCATTGTGCTGACTTTAAGATGCCAAGAAACGCTGGGTCATTGGGTTTTTCTTACTGGCCTACTCTTTCTCTTATTGAAGGCTATTATAGACGGAAGAACAGTGCATAAACTTATGTGTTTGATCGAATTAACTAATCTGTGAAGGCAGCTGTCTGTAGGGGCATCCACTGATATCTCGTATTGTACGGAGTAGAAAATGTGACAGATTTTCAATGGCTTTGGCCATTATTTCCAGCTGTTTTTTAAAAATGTTTTTATGAATTCTCAGTCTGTGTATTTTGTCTGTTTCTTTCAGCAGCTCACTCGTGTTACATTTAAATATTTCCTGCGTGCATCAGATGCATAGACGTGTATGTGAATGCGGCGTTAGAACGTTCAACGTTGATGGCTATGAAACAGCTGCAAAGTTCACATCTACAGTTCAACAAGGCATTTGTATCAGAGGATTAATTGCAATTAACTTTTCAATTAGAGGCTCTCGTAACCACAAAAATAAAAATCACAGTAAGTCGTACTAAATCACAGGAGCCGTGGGATGGATGGGGCAAAACACTGGAAAAAACTGTCTGGAATGCTGAAGACAAGTGAACCCGAGGGACTGATCTGTCATGGCCAATGAAATGTTACGTTGTTTGTTATGGCAGGACAGCCAACCTCCTCTGATCTTCAGAGGCAACATGGAATGTTCTCGTATTCTATAATTTCACATGCCTGCCATAAGGCAGCAGTGTATTCAAAGAGGATACAGTTATACCAAAAGGCTGGTAACTGATTGATAAGGAAAAGCTCTAGAACGTAGACAAAGTGATCCAGAAAGACAACTTCATTAATTTAAAGAGCATAGTGCTTCTTTTTCATGGCTTTTTCTAGAGTTTTAAAATCGATATAGGTTGCAGTAAATCATCATATGGAAGTCTTACTGTTTTTAGGTTAAGGTAAAACTTTACTTGTGTGTCTCATGCTACTTTTGTACAGTGCTATTGAATACGTTGGCTCATTAAAAATGATATTTAGATGCATTTTGTACAGATAGTTTCAGCGCTTAGTGGATAACCCCCTTTAAAATGATATAAGGATAAAAGAAATAAGTGACCAAAACTGTAATATTACATATAGTCTTTTAAGAAACCTTAAGGAATGATGATAAAAAAATCTGTAAAATAGAGTCAATTGTGGGAAAGTTGGTCTAGATCCTGTGTCCAGCAATGATGAACCACGTAATGTGCAGGATATACCTTGAAGCAAAAAAATCTAATATAGTGTAATACTGTATAAAACCATAAATTTAACACCAAGAGTGAGTCCTGTTTCACACTGGAGCCCCTCCAGGGGTAGCTGGTTGCAGAGTTGGGGCTCCAGTGTGTAACAGGACTCACCCTTGGTGTTCTTCTACCGCAGATCGTGAACAGCCTGCCTTAGTGCACGAGGCAGATGCTGTCTCTTCTGGAGAACCGGGTGCTGCTATCCAAGGAGAAGCTATTGTGTATCGAGCTATTACTGTGGTCCTTAGAGATAAGTACCACATTTTTATCCTGTAAGAGTTCCTTGTTTTGGGGGAGGGGGGATGTTATGTTCGGGGGCAATAAATTTATGGTTTTATACAGTATTACACTATAATTGATTTTTTTGCTTCAAGGTATATCCTGCACATTATGTGGTTTATCATTGCTGGACACAGGATCTATACCACCTTTCCCACAAGTGACTCTATTTTACAGACTTTTTATCATCATTTCTTAAGTTTTACTTATAAGACTATTTGTAATATTACAGTTTTGGTCACCATATTTATTTTACCCTTATATCATTTTCAAGGGGGGTTATCCACTAAGCGCTGAAACTATCTGTACAAAATGCATCTTTCGAATTTGTGAAATTGTTTATCTGTTTTAGCTTCTGGTGATTATTGTGTACCTTAGGTACAGCTTTTCTGCACTTTGTCACTATTTGGATAGATATATACAGTTAGTGAGCTATTTTATTTAATAGCCTATTTGTAAAGACGCAGCCAACTTTATTATTTTTTGCGCTCTTTTTTATATTTGTTGTAATAATTAGATGCAAATGTTTCATTTATCTTATGATTTTATATGTAAATAATCATCCCTGCAAATTTGCTGAAAACATAATTGGATAGACAGGAAGTAAACAGAGGTAGGAGGTTAACTTTAAATATAAATTATACTCAACAAGAGTTTTACTATGTAATGCATTTTTGTTTGACCTGCAAGAGAAGACCGGTATTAATTTTCTTTGCTCTCAGTTCAGACATTGCTAAGAGTGCTTAATTAACCAGTGGTTGTGGGGACTAGACTTGGCTTCTGTGGGTTGTCTTCTTTGGAGGCATTCTGCTGGTTAAGCCACTTCACATTGTGTGTCTTCAGCAAATCCATTGACCTGAATTAACTGGGGTCTGCATGCTATTTTAGCTACACAGCTAAATAACCCACCGAGACCATCTTCAGCCACTTAGATCTAGTCTGCTATAATAATGTTTGTGATAACTTCTAATTATACATAAAGACCTTTCCTGAATTCTGAATATGAAAAGTCCATAAACCCATCTGTGACTCTAGCACTCCTATGCTACAGAAGGGGTTCTTCTGGGCCTTCCTTCCTCCACACTGATGCTCTAACCTTCTCACACTTGATAGCACTAATGATCAGCATCAGGTATCTGTAAGTTTGGTTTATTATGAAGCCATGTGGTGAGTAAATATATTTCTTCATATAATGGAATAGTGCAAAAAAAATAAAAATATAAGTAGAGACGGAAGAAAAGAAAGCAAGAAAATGGAAGATAGAATAGAAAAACACCACACGATCAATATAATCACTAGTTATTAAATGAGACCCGTAAACCAGATGTTTTACGGAAAGTAGAGTGATTAATTCTGTATTATCTATCAGAGTGTTATCATAGGTCCTAAGGAGGACTCTAAAAAGTAAGAGAGTAGTCTGCAACCAGACCTCCACATAGTTCTCTTGGCCTCCAAGGTGACTTGAGAAAATAATTTACTTTCAGAAGTCAGAAATATATAAAATGGTTTACAAAGTAACAAGACCAACTAGTCTAGAGCACGGGTAGTCAATCTTTTAATACCTACCGCCCACTTATGTATCTTTTGTGATGGCAATATTTCCTTACCGCCCACCAGTGCCGCATTAACTACAATTTTTTAGCGCAAGTGCAAATTTGGTTTTAGAAAGGTTTTTTTTTTTTTAAATGTTCTCAAATTTATCTTATTTCTACTTTATACATTTTTATACATATATAATTTAAATTGAATGAATTTCAGCATCTCGATCGATGCAGTACTGCTTAAATTGAAGAAAAAGAAAGTTAAATGTGAAAACAATAAATAAAAACAATAAAATTGATTTTTTTTCGATTTCTTTTTTTTCTTCAATTTTTTTCATTTCTTTTTGTTTCTCCTTTTTCTTCCTTCTTCTCTTTTCTCATTCCTTATTGCAATCACCAGCAGGAAGGATTAACTTGGTAGCTTACTTTATTATTAGCCAACAACAAAATATATAACAAAAAAAGGAATATCTATATTTTAGGGGTCTCTTTTTCCTTTCGCTTTATTTTCTCCTTGTCCTTCCTTTACTTCTTTTCCTTCTTTCTTTTATTTTATGTTAAGCAAACCAAATAATCAGATAAAAAGCAGAACTTAGCTTGCCAAAAGAAAATAACAGAACTTACCTTGCCAAAAGAAAATAACAGAACTTAGCTTGCCAAAGGGAAATAACAGAACTTAGCTTGCCATAGGAAAGTAACAGAACTTAGCTTGCCATAGGAAAATAACAGAACTTAGCTTGCCATAGGAAAATAACAGAACTTAGTTTGCCATGGGAAAATAGCTGAACTTTGTTTGCCATTGGAAAATAACAGAACTTTGTTTGCCATAGGAAAATAACAGAACTTAGCTTGCCAAAGGAAAATAACAGAACTTCGCTTGCCATAAGAAAATAACAGAACTTCGCTTGCCAAAGGAAAATAACAGAACTTCGCTTGCCATAAGAAAATAACAGAACTTCGCTTGCCATAGGAAAGTAACAGAACTTAGCCATATCCATAGGAAAATAACAGAACTTAGCTGCCGTAGGAAAATAACAGAACTTAGCTGCCATTGGAAAATAACAGAACTTTGTTTGCCATAGGAAAATAACAGAACTTAGCTTGCCAAAGGAAAATAACAGAACTTCGCTTGCCAAAGGAAAATAACAGAACTTAGCTTGCCATAGGAAAATAACAGAACTTAGCTTGCCATAGGAAAATAACAGAACTTCGCTTGCCATAGGAAAATAACAGAACTTACCTTGCCATGGGAAAAAAACAGAACTTCGTTTGCCATAGGAAAATAACAGAACTTAGTTTGCCATGGGAAAATAGCTGAACTTTGTTTGCCATTGGAAAATAACAGAACTTTGTTTGCCATAGGAAAATAACAGAACTTAGCTTGCCAAAGGAAAATAACAGAACTTCGCTTGCCATAAGAAAATAACAGAACTTCGCTTGCCAAAGGAAAATAACAGAACTTCGCTTGCCATAAGAAAATAACAGAACTTCGCTTGCCAAAGGGAAATAACAGAACTTAGCCTATCCATAGGAAAATAACAGAACTTAGCTGCCGTAGGAAAATAACAGAACTTCGCTTGCCATAGGAAAATAACAGAACTTAGCTTGCCATGGGAAAATAGCTGAACTTTGTTTGCCATAGGAAAATAACAGAACTTAGTTTGCCAAAGGAAAATAACAGAACTTCGCTTGCCACAGGAAAATAACAGAACTTTGCTTGCCAAAGGAAAATAACAGAACTTACCTTGCCATGGGAAAATAACAGCTGAACTTTGTTTGCCATAGGAAAATAACAGAACTTAGCTTGCCATAGGAAAATAACAGAACTTAGCTTGCCATGGGAAAATAGCTGAACTTTGCTTGCCAAAGGAAAAAAACAGAACTTCGTTTGCCATAGGAAAATAACAGAACTTAGCTTGCCAAAGGAAAATAACAGAACTTTGCTTGCCAAAGGAAAAAAACAGAACTTAGCTTGCCAAAGGAAAATAACAGAACTTAGCTTGCCAAAGGAAAATAACAGAACTTAGCTTGCCAAAGGAAAATAACAGAACTTTGCTTGCCAAAGGAAAATAACAGAACTTTGCTTGCCAAAGGAAAATAACAGAACTTAGTTTGCCAAAGGAAAATAACAAAACTTAGATGCCATGGGAAAATAACAGAATTTAGTGTGCCGAAGTTCAATTTCTCACACTCTAAACGCCATGCTTCTAACTGTCCCTGCTTTTACATTGAGGGAATCAGCTCCTATATTAATAGGAGAAGAGTCTTTCTATCACTCTTCATTAGTGTAAGACAGTTCTCATAACTGTGCCTTCAACCTTGGTGAATTCCATTATCTACAGTGACATGTGTGTTTTTAAAGCCATGGTAGTCAATCAGGCTAGGTACAACCTGGAACATGTATAGAAGCATTCGAAAGAGATTAATTTTAAGGGGACACTTCACTTAGCACAATAAAAAATAATAATAATAAAAATCACTGTTAGTAGTATACCCCGAATGAAAACATGCATGCATTAAATTATGCAATTTTAATGCATTTTGTCATTGTGGGTATATCTAAAATTAGCTTGCAAAAACTGCAGATAACTTGTCTGCTGCCTTTGCAAACACTCCTCTTCTAACCCCGCCCAGACTTTCTGTGGCTGTCCAATCACAGACTTCCCAATGCAGCTCACTTCAAGGTTTTTGCTCTGAGCAACTGCCTCCTATTGAGTGTAGCTTCACTGAGCTAACCAAACGAGGAAGCAATATGACTTGTTGACTGCATGACAGCCAGGTGAGTGTAACAAGGTTAATTTATAAAAGTGCCAATTTGTATTGAAATCTACACTTTTTCTAAAATGAAAAAAAAAAAAAAGAGGACACACTCTTCACACATAGAGCTTTTCAGGAAGCTAAAGTGCTTTATGGGTCTGGAGTGTCCCTTTAATAACATATACTCTGCTCTTTATCCAGGGAATAGAGTATTTGTCTCAGTTTCCATATCTTTGTGGTGCCTTGACAAAGTTGGAGTTTAATTAACCTCATATAATATTGTAATGCCAGCTTTACGGATGTTCTAGTTTTATGTGAGATACTAAATATTTGGTTCAGTTATTTGCTGTCTGCCTTATAAATACAACTCTGTAATGAGAGGCCTATAGACTATACCTGTTCCACTAAAAAACATATTTCCCACCAGCAATGACAAATTATTCACAACAGAATGAGCAGAGATGTATCTTCTGCAAGGCAAACAAGGCATCTGCCTTGGGTGGCACTTTGCAGAGGGCGACAAAAAAAGCCGCCCACAAACGCCCAGGCAGATCCCTTGTTTGCCTTGTGTCCTGGGGGACTAAAGAGCTGGCCGACTGGCCACATTTGACCCCCCTCCGAGGCAGGCAGCGGACGGCGGGCAGCGAGGGAGCATGCTCATCTGAGCTCTTCCTGCTCAGCTCCCTCGCATGCTGCCTAATGAAGCCAAGAGCCGGAATATGACATCAGACAGGCTCCCGACATCACTAAGCGGCGCGCAAGGGAGCTGAGCAGGAAGATTAAAGCTCCCTCGCCGCCTACTCAGCCTGTCCGCCCCCTGCCTGCCCGACCAGCAGCTCCACTGGACCGCAGGTTAGTAATCCACTCCAGCTCTCCCAGGGAAGCTGGGTGGATTTAAAATAAAATTTAAAAAATTATAATTTGTGAGTGTTGGTAGAAATGTGTGTGTGTGTGTATGTGAGTGTCTGTAAGTGAATGTGTGTGTGTTTGTTGGTCAGTGAATGTGTGTGTATGTGTGTCTGTCTATCCGTGTGTCAAATCAGTGAGTGTGTGTGTATGTTATTGTTTGTCAGTTTATATGAGAGTGTGTGTCTGTCAATGAATGTATGCATCTATCAGTGAGTGTGTGCCTCTGTCAGTGAGTGTGCGTCTGTCAGTCAAAGTGCGGCCTTGACAGGAAGGGGTGGGGGAAATTTAACTTGGGGGGGGGGGGGCAGCACAAATCCTAAATACACCACTGAGAATGAGCTACGTGCAAGTAAATATCCTCCATGTAAAGCTATGTAAATACTACACCCCAGAGGACTGTGAAATAAAAAACAAGGACGGCCTAAGCAGAAGCTGCCGTAGAGACATCCAACTGCTCAAAGTATAGGCTGCCAGTGGCCACATGAGGTTTTTCTTTGATCTTATAGGCTCATAATTACTTTAGCTAAGGTATACATTAAGGGACACTGTAAGCACCAAAACTACTTTAGCATAATGAAAGAGATTTCACTATATAGATCATGCCTCGGCAATCTTACTGCTCAGGAGGTATAAGTTTTTATTTCAAAATGTGTTTTATTTAGAATGTGTTACCTCCAGTTCTTTGATTTTACTGCTGACACCTGTATCAGCATCATGTGCAGGGCCGGCGCTACCATAAGGCGGCCCATGCGGCCGCCTTAGGGCGCACCAGCCCATGGGGCGCAACATCAGGCTGACCGGAAGGAGGGAAGCGCACTGTGCTCCCCGCCAGCCGCTTACTATTTGTAGCGTGGCCAAACGCAGCCCAGAGCTCTCCGGCCACGGAGTCGGAGATCATATCCCTGCTCCCTGTGTACCACACAGAGCGGCTGGCGCCCAGTGATGGGGCTGGGCTGCAGGACGGGACTCCACAGAGCCAGACAGCATGCACCCAGGGCACAAGATTTAACAGATGTAAGTATGTAATTATGTCTCTATATGTATGTATGTATGCCTGTATGTCTTGTATGGATGTTTCTGTATGCCTGTATGTCTCTGTATGTACATATGAATGTGTATCTATGCCTGTATGTCTTTGAATGTATTTTTCTGTATGCCTGTATGTCTCTGTATGCCTGTATATATGTATGTGTCTGTATGGCGGTATGTCTCTGTATGCATGCATGTCTCTGTATGCGTGTATGTATGTGCCTGTATGTCTTTGTATGTATGTTTCTGTATGCCTGTATGTATGTATGTGTCTGTATGACGGTATGCCTCTGTATGTATGCATGTCTTTATAAGATAAGATATGCTTCTGTATGATGTATGTCTCTGACTGTATTTGTCTGTGTCTGTATGTCTCTGTATGATTATTTCTGTGTTTGTATGACAGTGTACCTGTATGACTTTGACTGTGTGACTGAAAAATGATGCCTGTGGCTTGGGAGGAAATACACACAGGTGAAGATGCCAAAATGCTTCTTCGCCTGTGTAACTAAAAATCCTAGCCCCGGCCCTGATCATGTGTGTGATTAAAGTTCAGTTATTACCAGTGCTGTAAGGTTGGTTTGAAAATTAAACCTTTCTTTCATAGAGGTTGTGTGAGTCATACCCCAGGGAGGCGTGGCTAGAGCTTCATGTACAAGTGATTTAACTCCTAAATGGCAAAGAATTGAGCAGTACTCTATAAATGTACACTCTAAGCACCATAACCACCATAGCTTATTGAAGTGGTTATGGTGCCAGGTTATGTGTATAAACCTTGTTAACCAGACAGCAACAAAACTCTTCCTGATACATTTATTGTGCTGACATGAGCAGCTTCCTGGGAGTGGGCACTTAGTGCCAATGATCACAGAGACGGAAATAATCCTTGGCTTTGCAAGCATTCTCCCTCAGGGAGCAGGGCTTACAAGTCCCTCCATGTTAAATTAAAAATGATAAATTCAGAAGCCATTTTGCATCTCAACCAACCGCGGACACCACACAGTAAGACAATACATAGTATTTAATTTTTTACAAGGCCTCAAACCATCCTATTAAAGCCTCATTCTTATTTATTGAAGTTAACAAGCTAATTTTTTATTTTTCCGTTTCACAGAGATTTACTGTCACTAGTCAAATAATAAAGAGTGACTGAACCTTTCCAAGGAAGCTAAAAACTTTAATGAGCTATCGTTTTTAGTAAGAAATAGACAGGCCTTTTTAAAGTGGATGAATCGGGCCTCATCAGTTCTGAATTGTGCCCTGTGTTCAGTGACAGATGTACCTCAGCTGCTTCCCGTACTAGGCCACTTCACAGAGCTCTACCAGACATTAAGATGGCTGATCCGACATCGGCAGAAACTAAACAGTACAAATCAGTATATTGGGTCTGGACAGGAAACAAGACAGCTGTGCCCAGCCATCTTCAGAGGAAGTCATTCAATGATGGATGAGGCTTCAGGGACAATGAAGATATATGGAAATAAGCATACGCGAAACTCCCAGGAAATAAAAGCAAATATAGTCCATGTTCCGGAATAAATCTAAATTCCAGGACATGGGAACTCTGCCTTGTACTACAAGAGCTGGTAGTCTCACTGCTATTTAAAAAAAATGAGGGGGGGAGGGGGGAAGAGGTTCAGAGATTGTGGTGTTAAAGGATTCTGGTTAGCATCTTGTAAGATGAAAATAGACTAATGGTCACTTTGTGGAAGCTCCCATGTAAAGCTTTCAATCAGCATTATCTGACGTGCAGCCAGTCAGTCTCTCGAACACAGCAGCAAAGCAATATTGTTCTGTTATCCATTTGGCTGTCACATGGTATAAGGAGCTGTCATCACTGCATCAGGCCAAGACAGGAATAATTTGTAAAAAATAAAAATAAAAATATTTATTTTGTTTCTAATTCAAGTTCTTATATAAAGAAGTCTATATTTGTATTGAAATTTCTATCTTCTGTTGTAATAATAAGACAATTACAAAGGTTATGAATTAGAGGGTTGCAATGATTAATTACAATTTAAAGAATATTCGGAGAGGGCTCAATTTGTTGCAGTCAATTAATTATTGCGATGCTTACCGCAATCATTAATTGACAAGTTGGCAATCAATAAAATAAAATAGAAGTAATGGTCGTTAGTGATTACTGCCAGTTTGCATGGTTTAACATTTAATGACTGATGTCTAATAAAGAATAATAGGAGACACTAAATGCTAAGTAACTCCTGGATTCCATGCTAAACGGTTAAAATGTCAAATTGTTGCTATCTGACTACAAATCGTACCTGCTCCATCTAGGTGGAAAGAGGAAAATAGAAGTTAATGGCTTCAAATTCGTCATGTATTTGTAAAATACATCCACTCTTCAAGTAAGTACATTGAAGCACAAACGCCTATAAGAAAGAAAGGAGTATGTCATTTTCAATAACGCTTGTGACATCTATAAAATCAGATTTATGGAGACACTAATGACAACTTGCTCAGTTAATAGCAGATGAAGAGTGCATTCGCAGAGAGAACAATTTATAGTAATCCTACAGAGGTGTTAGGGCAATGAATTGGAAAATGTGAATTAATTCCTATGTATGTTCAATTTGCAAATGGATTTGGTAGTGAGTAAGGTGAAAAAGTTAAAGGCACGAGTAACCCATATAGACCTGTTGATCACTATCGAAACCAGTAGAACCACCATTTTCCATGGTGACTGCAGGAAGTATAAAAAATTAAAATCATCACAACTACCATACTGAAAAATGAGAAGTTAATATAGGTTTACCAGAGAAATAATGTCTGTGATACTGCAGTCAATAAAATCCACAGAACATTCATTCAACCCTTACACAGGGATTTATTTACCACAAGGCAAACAAGGCATTTGCCTAGGGCGGCACTTTTGGGGGGGGCACCAAAAAATGCCACCCCAAGCTCCCAGACAAATGCCTTGTTTGCCTCGTGTTCTGGGGCTGTCCACCTTACTGTGAGTGAGTGAGTGAGTGAGTGCAGCTGTCAGTGTGTGTCTGTGAGTGAGAATGGGTGTGCCTGTGAGTGTGTATCAGTGTGTGGATGTCATTTTATGTGTATCTGAGAGTGTGTGCCTGTCAGTGAGTGGGTGTGTCAGTGTGTGTCTGTCAGTGAAAGTGTGTGTTGGTTAAACAGTGTGTGCCAATGGCTGTAAGTGTGTGCCAATGACTGTGCATCTGTCAGTGAGTGTATATCAGTGCATGTATCAATGAGGGCATGTGTCTGTCAGTCGAAAAAATGGCCTTGACACGAATTGGGGGGGGGGCAAATTTAGATTTTGGGGGTGCCCGAATTTAATTGTGCCTAGGGAAGCACAAATTCAAAATACACCACTGCCCTTACACCATGTCAAAAATAAAGGGAGCAACAAGATGAGACCAGGCAACAATATCTACGCGTTTTGTGAAACTCACACAATAAAATTAATCAACTCTGTGGTTTAACCTCTTAAGTACTGGAAAGAAATATAGGAAATGCCATGCCGTCCTGGATAAAAAGTGTTTTAAAGCTGCTAGGTTGGCATTGAACATCCTTTAGTTTTGGTTAGAGGAGGGTTTAACACCTCCTTGCACTGGGGAGATGCACGTAATGGTACCTATGGCTCCCCTCTTTCCTCTGGGGCCATATTTAGTGGCCATAGACTGGCCGATCAGCTGTATGCAGCGCTCATAGTTAGTGCTGCATACAGCCCTTTAAATTATTGTGACTGAAAGTCCACAGTCAGCCACAGTGATTATCTCATTATCAAAGTGATTCTGAGATTTATCACTAGAGAGGGAGACCTGCAAGGTCTGAAAAGACCCCAATGGGGTCTCCCTGTAAGCCCACTTCTGCCAGTGCCTGCTCCCTGGCACCAATCACTATGTGATCGACAAAGACACCATGCCGGAGTCGCTGAATGCGAGTGAATCCCTCCAAGTTAGGCTTAAAGGGTTAGTTTAGACACCTTTAGACATCATAACAACTTCATCTAAATGGCGTTGTTATGGTGCCAGGAGGCCCCTGGGCCCACTCTTACCTCAAGTCGTTAAACCGCTCTCACATAGTTTTAACCCATAGTTGCCTCCAGCGCTGATTTTAAATCCCCACAGGTGGCTTTTGACTTCTGAAATTTCAGTTGTATTAATCGTGGAGTGCCGTCAGGCAGGGGTGCAGCTGATTGGCTGAGAGCAGTCAGCTGACGCTCTCAAGCAATCAGTGACTCCCCATTCACAAAACGGGCTTGGAAAGAAACTTACCTCTTCCAGATATGCAAAAGTTATATCCCGATCCTGCCATTCATTCACTAGCTAAATGCATCAGTTGAGCGCTATCAGCCTATAAACCAATGTCTGTGCAAGCCTTATGCACAAAATTAAAGGGAGATTACAGACCCCCTAAAGAACTTTAACTCGCTGAAAAGCTTTATGTGTGAAGAGTGTGTCCATAATTAAATGCATGCATGGTTTTATTGGTGATATATTTACTAAACAGTGATTTTTATTTACTTTTGTTTTTGGACAGATGAGTGTCCCTTTAATATCATCAAACCCAGAATTCTGGTCCGAGCTGGTTAAAGAAGGCTGGGGCTGGTATAGTTACACCAAAGCAGTAAGCTGCTACATGTCAGTACGTGGATCATTTTATAATGACACAACACTGCACATACAGGGTCCTTGCACTATGCCCACTTCAAAACACTGAAGTGGTCATGGTGCTTTGAGTAATCTTTTAAGAAATAGTGTTTTTGTGCTTAACATTAAATATTATCATTTTAAAATATATACCATCATAGCCGTGAGGAGCTTCTCGCCCATCTCATCCAGCCTGCATTATTATCTAGGGAGATCTGTGCTCCCCATTGTCCCACTTCTTACACCCATTGCCTTTAATGATGGGTATAGAGTAGGCCAATTCAATAATTACATAGGATGGAAAAACAAACTCACAAATCGACCAAGGTCTGCCATTAAAATGTCTGTTTCCACTGTTGATCCAAAATATGGAGAAATAAACAATATGAAAGACAAAATTGAGCCCAACAAATGGAAAAAAAATGTTTTGGCTCCAAAGAGGCAATTTGAATTTTTCTTGGGTCAGAAAACTGTTAATACCATATTCACAATTATGGGCCTGAATACTCTGCTTTACTAAAAAGCCATGCATTTTTAAACAAATGTCTAATGAATCTGATCAAACTTTCTCTCGGGTAAGAATGCTATATCTCTATTTTTCTTACTGTTTGCTTTGCAGAATACAAAATCTCATTACCGTTACCGAAGACATGTTGTACTTGCTCTCTTGCAGCTCTTCAAGTCTTTCTTTACAACACAGATCTTCCATTCTCTTTATTAATTTTGCAATACACTTTGCTATGTAACTACTCAATGTAGAGTTCCATCATTGGTTTACAAAGAGGAGATGTCAAATTATATTACTGATATTCATAGTTGGCGACAGGCATTGCACATTGTTGCCTGTCTGTTGTTTATAATTATTCCAATTTCCTAATTTAACTCAACCAGATTTAGGTTATATGCTGCATGTACATTCAAAAACACATATAACAAACCATAAAGATAACAAATGTTTTAGCGGCATACAGTAAAGCTCACTACAAGAAAGGTCTGGCTTAAACATTAAGTACTACTGGTACATAGGCATACCCTTCCCACGGACCCCACTCTGATTGACCAAGTGACAATCCCCAAATCCCCGACTCACCAACAGGCTCATGTAGGTTAGGTAGGTAGTCATATATCCTGTAGCTTGGAACAATACATTAGGGCTGAGTAAATAGTAGAAATAACACTGCTAGGGATGTGCATGGGAAAAATATTTGGTTCGGTATTCCGAAATTCGGGACTTCGGCATTTCGGAACTTCAGCACCTTGGGACTTCGGCACTTTGGTTCGGTTCGGCATTTCTGAAATTTGGCACTTCGGGCAAGTGTAGGGTTAAGTTAGGGGTAGGGTTAGGTTAGGGGTAGAGGTAGGGTTAGGGTAGGGCTAGTGGTAGGGTTAGGAGTAGGATTATGGTAGGGTTAGGGGTAAGGTTAGAGTTAGGGTAGGGTTAGGAATAGGGTAACCCTACCCTAACCCTACCCCTAACACTACTCCAACCACTAACCCTAAACATACCCCAACACATAATTCTACCACAACCACTAACCCTACTCCAACCACTAACCCTATCCCAACCCCTACCCCAACCACTAACCCCAACCCTCTCTTGTTTTGCCACTTTTCAGAAATCCAAATCACTTCGGAACTACCGAAATTCGGCCCTTCAGCAATTCGGTTGGCATTTCCGAACTTTGGAAATTCTGCACTTTGGCAATTCAGTTCAGTTCAGCATTCCAAAATTCGGCACTTCGGAAATTCGAACATTCGGAAGCGTCCGAATTTCCATTCGGAACGAAACAAATTGCACATGTCTAAACACTGCTATGATGCTTTGCCAGCCTTTAGAAAACATAATTAAAGTAGCACTTCTAGAACATCTGTGGATCTACCATTTGCCCATCCTTAAACATAGCTATTATTAAATTATTAAACAGGGCAATGTAGTTTCCAGTGATATTGATTAAATTGTTTGATATTGATTAAATTCCAGATCTATTTCACTTCAATCCTTTTTATCCTTTTTGTAGCCTCAGATAATGCTTGAATTAATATAATTTGCTTATTGTCTTAGATAATACAGAGTTTATATAAACAAAACATACATATAAAGTATTTAGTTTTTTTGATAGTTAAGGTGAACTTACATCCTGTTAAAAGCAGAGATTAGCTGTCAATATCAAGATATAATAAAGGATCAGTGAAGGTTTTAAGGTAACTTCAAGGAAAGCCATATGTGGTGGGGTCCAGTCAGGAACGTGGTGATTAAAGGCAAGAGTATAATTTTTGTTTGGAGATACATCATTGCAACAGTCTGTACTGGTACATGTTGCAAGAAGGATCTATAAAGAGGTGTCAATCTAACAATCTAGTCTGAAACGCATGTAAAACAATTTGAAGGCTTGAAGGGAAAATCCAAAAGCCATTGTAAGTGTTGAGGATCACTGCAGAGTCATGAGGGGTTATATATATGACAGATACATGTTTTTTTCTTTAATTTCTTTTCTAACACATAATTATTATCAGTTCTTACCATATCAACTGATTTTCCTTTTTTTTTTGCAACAAAAACTGTGTGTTGCGAAGGCACTACCCCACTTGCCCCTATTGACCTCTCTCCACTTGGAAATGCGTCAGATTCAGGTTGACTTAGTCTAGTGACAAGATATAGCATTATCCCTGGTGGTTTAGTGGGCATCAGTGGCGTACATACCGCGGTCGCAGGGGTCGCGGCTTCGACCAGGCTCACCAGCCGGCCGCCCTGCGACCGGGTATGTACGCCAGTGTGGCCAGCCTCTTCTCCTGGGGGCCACCGGGCCTGCGCGGGAGGGTGCACTCTCCCCTGAGCGCTCTCTACCCATATGACGTCATATTCCGGCTCCGGCATCAGTAAGTGGCGCGTGAGGGAGCTGGGCAGAGAGCGCTCAGGGGAGAGTGCTCCCTCGCGAGCTACAGGACCGGCTGCCCAGCAGCACCACTGGACCCCAGGGAATCCCATCAGCACTCCCAAAAATACAAATGTATTTGTGTATGTGTGTTAGTATTAGAGTGTGTGTGTGTTAGTGTTAGAGTGTGTGTTAGTTTTAGAGTGTGTGTGTATGTGTGTTAGTATTAGAGTATGTGTGTTAGTGTTAGAGTGTGTGTGTGTTAGTTTTAGAATGTGTGTGTATGTGTGTTAGTATTAGAGTGTGTGTGTATGTGTGTTAGTGTTAGTGTGTGTTAGTTTGTGTGTGTGTGTGTCAGTGAGTGTGTTACTGTGTGTGACTGTTACTTAGTGTGTTAGTTTGTGTGTGTCTGTTAGTGAGTCTGATTGGTGTTTGTAAGTGAGTGTGTATGTGTGTCTGTCTGTCAGTGAGTGTGTATGTATGTCTGTCACTGAGTGTGTCTCTGTCAGTAAATGTGTGTGTCTGTTAGCTAGTGTGTATGCATCTGTTCGTGAGAGTGTGTGTGTTTAAAACCCCTTCAGCACTTACCTTTCTCCAGTGCCGGACTCCCTTGGCGCTGGGGATCCCTCCGCCCCGATCCGCCTCGCATTACTCAATGCTTTCCTATAGATGTCCAGAGTCTTCTCACTGTGATTTTCACAGTGAGACTCGCGGAAACTCCTGTAGCAGCTCTCAATGAGACAGCCACTAGAGGCTGGATTAACCCTCAGTGAAACATAGCAGTTTCTCTGAAACTGCTATGTTTTCAGCTGCAGGGTTAAAATTAGAGGGACCTGGCACCCAGACCACTTCATTGAGCTGATGTGATGTGGGTGTCTGTAGTGGTCCTTTAAGTGTATGTGTATCTGCATGCACTGGCGTTCATACCGCAGTCGCAGCCCTGCGACCATGTGTTGCGGCCCTGGCCCGCGCAGAGTAAGCATGGAGGGGGATCAATTTTTGCACCGAGGCCCCATGGGTCGTGTGTACGCCACTGGGCCAAATATTCCCCTTCCTCTTACTGAACATATGTGCTTGTAAAAGTTCTTGTCAGCTGATATGAATGAATCTCATACCTTTTAATCTACGCCCGAACAAATCAATCCATCTAGGATTTGCTTGTGGAGTCTTATTCAATGAATAATCCAGGACTAACCAATTTGTTAGGGTGTAGATTTGAAGGCATTTGAGTCGTCCATCTCAGCTGAAATGAATGTGTGCACAAGTCTATTCCTTACATATATTTTTTTATTTAATGTTTTAGAATGCTATGTTTGTGATCTGGATTGATATCTTAAACTATATTTCAGTCTCCACTCATTTCAGGGATGTGTGGACACATTCTTTGCCCATTATTTCGATACTATAGACCAGGGGGTAGGCAACCTTCAGCACTCCAGATGTTGTGGAATACATCTCCCACAACGCTCTCACAGCCATAACGCTGGCAAAGCATCATGGGAGGTGTAGTCCAAAACATCTGCAGTGCCGAATGTTGCCTATCCCTGCTATAGACTATCAAATCATTTCTAGTGATAGTTGTCTTTCTCTTTAACCAGTTTGTTCTTTTCATTTGAATCTGCATAATAATTGTATTAAGTGGTTAATTTGTGTTTTGTAGATTAGAAAACCATACGATTAGCATTGGTTAACATCAAAACACACTCCTTTTCCATCATCGCCGAAATACAGAATATATAGTGTACATATCCTCTCAGTGGTATGCCGCTGTGTAGATGACATGCAGGTGCTTGTGACTGCAATATTTGTCTGTTCGAGGTCTCACTTGGCGGCAGGTCAGCATGGATCTGAGTGATACTTGGCCTCGTGTGATTAGCAGCCTGTGATAATTCTCTGTGCGTCTCCTTGTTCCCTAGATAAAAACGCTGAGGGCAGGGAGGCTGAAATGGACGCCTTTGTTGGGATCAGCACACACTAGGCAGAGGAGATAGAATATCTCGTATGTACGTGGCACGGCGGAAAGTGTTTGAACTCTATCCTTTTTTTAGCGGTGTGATATTGCAGCGTCATGTAGAGCAACCTATTTTATTTCTGCTGATCTTATCAGAGAATGTGTGCTTCGTCTGAAAGCTGATTGCACTCATTTCTACTACATGCTTACATGCATAAATACCCAACTGGTCCCTTCCTTTAAAGGAACCCTATAGGCAACCACACCACATCATTGCAATAAGGTGGTTTGGATTTTAACTCTTTCATTGATTTCATTGCATGTAACCTGCTTAGTGGCTGTCATACTGCGAGGGACACCCAATCACACAATAAATTCAAGGTGTATGATTATCGGACACAGGGAGTGAAATACAAATAATGTACTTTAATTACTAGCAGATTTTCTAGTAATGTCAAAATGTTCAGGGCATCCACTTATTTAGGCAACCCAGACCCTACAGCCATAGCATCAATCTATCTGCTCAGGAAAGGATAAAGGTTCCACAGCTCAGCCCCCTCTCCCCACCTTTCATCCTTCACATAGGGATGGTTATTAGGGCCATGATCCTGAGGCCCATCTAAATCCTGGGCACCTTGCGGCTGCCTAGAGTCTCGCTATGGTTAATCCTGATCTGTGTCCACCGCCAGTGATGTCCTCAGGAGGGTACAGCTGATACAGGGGGCCTGAGCCCCACATTCGCATTTGAAAATATATATTGATTAATGCTATGTATCGGGGGAGTGGCTCAATTACTGGTTACACCTGCAAATAGTAACTTCTTCCGGGGAGTGTGACTCCCACTAATCTCGAGCAAGCCGTGATATGTTAGCTTAGGTGCTGCTCCCAGATTTGGGGCCATGTGACTGTTGCACTGCCATGCATTATGTTTTTAATATAACAGTGTAAGGTCACTCACTATGCAGTGCAGGGTTTAACCCCTTCAGGACGGAGTCAATAGTACACGTTCTGATCAAAACTGAATGTAAACAAAAACTGGTATTTGCGCTATATGTCTGTTCAACCGTAATTCACCTCTTTCATATTAAGTGCACCCACACTTATTATATATCATTTTGTTCAGGAGAAACTGGACTTTAATTTTTCATGAACTATTCATAATTGAAACATTATTTATTTTGAATAAAATTAAAAAAAACTGAGAAATTAAGATTTTTAAAAACATTTGTATACATTTTAGCTGTAAATGTCATAATACTGTTAGCTTTAACTGCAAAAAAACCCACATATTTGGATTCAGCAATGTCTCACGAGTACAACAGTATCCCCCATTAACAGTTTTTACAGTGTTTTGGAAAGTCAAATATAGCACATTCCATTTTTCATTTTTTTCAAATTGAAATTCGCCTGGTTGGTTATGTTGCCTTTGAGACCGTATGGTAGCCCAGGAATGAGATTTACCCCCATGATGGCATACCATTTGCAAAAGTAGACAACCCAAGGTATTGCAAGTGGGGTATGTCCAGTCTTTTATAGTAACCACTTAGTCACAAACACTGGCCAAAGTTAGCGTTCATAATTATTTTTGTGTGAAAAAAGCAAAAAAACTAATATTTAATCCAGCTCTCGCTGCCAATCATTGAAGCTCATGTCAACTGTGCAGCCTTAATCCTCACCCTGATTGGTTGGCTTTGAAACCCAACCTACTAGATCACATCTTCAGGCAGTCCCACTATTATAGAACCTGCCAAGTGACTTCGAGTTTCTTCTCAGTGCAGCAAATAAGAGCTATGTTGACTGCTCCCACATAGGGCTGTCTTAACGCAGGGCACGATGGGCTGGGCACGAGCTTAGGGGCTCCATAGGTTTTCCATCTTTTGAGTAGATTATTCCAGGAAATGTACTAAGAAACTTCAAACCCTCTTTATTAAAACAGTTAGGCGGATTTTTCACCTCAGTTTCATCTGTTATCTGTAAATGCAATCTTCCTGTTGGAAATACATATCTTGACCTTGACAAAAACAACGGACGTGTATTAATAATACCAAACAAGACAAAATCAATACACATAGTTCTTTGAAGCCTTAAAGCTATAATAAAGTATTTGGAATATTTTTAACAGTCCACGTCACATGCCTCCCCCGCTACCTGCTAAATGTTTGGGTAGATTAATCACTGCTGTATAGCATGTTTAAATTAACTCCCTGGACTAAAAGGAAGGGAGGGCATGACTGCTGGCCAGCAGTAAGGGGGATGGTCACAGGGGATACAATGTTGCAAAAAGGGGGATAAAAGGTGATGAGCAGGGAGGGGTTTCACCAGAGGCCAGAAGGACAGTAAAGGTCTCTGTCTTTTTCCCGCCCACCCTCCCTATATTGGCGCAATGTGCGATGTTGGTTTGTTGGTATTGTTCTGTGGTTTTGGATGTTTTTTTCTGTTCTTTCTCGTTGTCACAGCTACAGCGGTGTTCCTGGCCAGCGCATTGAAAATGGAAGGAAATGATGAATCGACTTGGGGAGTCGCAGCCTGCCGAGGGCTGATGGCGGTAGGCAGGCTGATATGAACTCATGGATATGGAAGTGGAAGCTGTCTGTTGGGGAAGCCCCTCAACAGCTGACAGTTGGTGGAAAGCTGGTCTGTTATAATCAAAAAAGTTGTGGCTGTTGCCCTTACCCATAATTATGGTGTGTAGTGTTTATTTGCGGAGGTGGGTATTGGGCAGCAGTCATGATTTTGTTAAAGGTACCAATAAATACAATCTTAATTTTATTGATAATTACCTTTTCATTCCTGTGAATGGTTGTGTAGGAAGGACCCCAGTGCACAGCTTTTCTTGGGAGCCAATAATGCCGTTAAGGCGTCCTTGCTCCCAGATGTTTCACTAAAGGGTTTATTTACTGTTATTAGGAGTGGTTGTGCTTACATAGTGAGGTTGTAAGCATGTATATTGTTCTTGTTAAGACGCCTAGAATATTTTTAGTCAATGTTAGGTGGGGCAGAAAGGTCTTGACTTAAACTTGGCTATTACCTGGGCTAACTAGGCTAGTGACAGCTTTTAACTTACATTAACTGGGATTAAATACCATATTTTTCCGTGTATAAGACGACCCCTATTTTTTGAGCCCAAAATAAGGAAATCAATATTTTAAACATCAAATAGAACAACTTTGATATTTTAGAGGTGACTTCTGAGGAGAACAACAAACTTCTGATTTTCATGACTCCCCTGTGCTATAGTACTCTGTGAAGCTAATGGCTCTAAAGTGCATGCTGGGAGACTACAGCTCCCACAATACAGCAGGTGGTGTGAGGGCATGCTGGGATATCACAGTAGTATTAGCTCTGCTCCCTGATCCCCATTCCTTCTCCCATAAGTATAAATCAGAAAGCAAGACCTACCTGCGTTAGAGCAAACCTTAATGTGCCTGCTCCTTTTATGGTGTGGCATGTCTCTGGAGCTCCGTTGGTGGTAAGGGCTGATGTCTGATGCAGCTCCCACGCATATATCCTTGCCACAGCATTCAGAAGTGGATCAGCAGGAGAGAGGCCTGGTATGTGTGTGGGCCGTGGCACATTGAAATGAGGCAGGCGCCATCTTAACTTAGGCCCCGTGCAAAAGTGTATTTTTTAACCCCTGCAGTGACATTCCATGTATAAGACGACTCCAAATTTTAGACTAAAAATTTTTTTTAGAAAAAAACATAGTTTTATACATGGAAAAATACGATATTTACTCTTTTAGCAAGTTTTTTTCTGCAGATATGTGGAGCTGAATCCAGCCCTGCTATCTCGGTAAATTAAATGTTTCGGCTTATATTGTTCTATCACAACTTCAAATTATTTTTAGCTATACATTCACTGTACTAAATTTTTATATTTTGAATTCTGGAGTAAATGTTGTTGTTTATATGAATTACCCAATACACTCACGTTATCCATTCATTCTGTACTATACTTAGGAGATTTGTTCAGATTTGATCATGTAATCACACAAATTCCCAAATTCTGAGATGAAATGTAACCGAATCATGAGCCAAAACTTTTTTTCCTGGGGAAGTAGTACCACCAATACTAATTTTTTATTTTTTTTCGTACACAAGTCTGGTCTCTACTATGGGTATTAAAATATATAAATATAAACCCTGATATTAATTCCTTAACCACTCACATTTGAGCCTTCTCGTGTAATTTTCTGCTCATAAATACCCATTGCTGCCTATTTGACTTCTACCATAATTTATAAACATATATTGTATGACGGGTGTGTGCAGAACCCTACCTACCTTATTCTATCACCTGGATTCTGCTCTGGAACTACCTTGATCTACATTGTTTCTTTAGTGATCTCAAATAATAATTTGATCCACACCTTTACAGTGTGTTTGTAGAGGTAAAATTATGCTGTAACTTTTAATGCACTCAACAACTCAAACATTTTACATTTGCCTGCTGTCTATAACTGTTTTTACACTTCCCCTTTCTATTTTGTTCTTTGTTGTTTTTGAATAGGTGCAATCTATACATTTAATCCAGAAAATTACTCAATTGCAAGAGATTAAAACAATATTTACTTATTTGGAGAACAAATCTAGGTGAATCAATTAAAATCAAATATGACACCCATATTTATTCTGAACAGTAATGTTATGGGTACAGATTAGAATACAGTGCAAGTTTTCTTGTACTATCTGTAATGAACACTAGGTGGCAGAATGCGCTACATTAATCGTCATTCCAGCTTTTTATGTTGAACTACATCTAATTTTATAAACGTTCAGGAAGTTCTATGGGAGTTTAAGTTCAACAACAGATGAAGATTTAAAGATATACTAATCTAATAAAAGCATTATTGAGTTTATCGATTTAAGCTAATTTTTGAAGGACCCACAGCACCTATTGGCCCTGGTCACATTATTTTGTTTGTTATTTACCTGTTAGTTATCTGTTTTGTATCTCTGTAGTAAATTATAAAGTGTTGTGGAATATTTTGGCGATTATTGATAATAATGCTAATTATAACGTATATTAATGCAGAAGATAGAATTAGGGCTACCAGATACACCATGTTTTCAGGGACACCTTTCAAGTATTGATATTGATGGGCAGCACATGAAAAGGGCTGCCCTGTATTGTGTAGAATTAGAAAAATGGGTATAAAATTAAGTAATTAGGCAATAAAGAATCCCACATAATATGCATTATACATACTGCAGGGCAACTCTTTTCATGGTTTTTTATAAATAAGTAGTGATGTCCCGAACGGTTTGGACAGCATCCATTGTGAAGCTGCATTCTTAGTGAGCTGTCCAGGAGGTGGGAGGGTCTGGGAGGGAGGGTCTGCTGCTGATTGGCTGGAATGTGTCTGCTGACTGTGAGGTACAGTTTAGTCAATGATGAGTCCGCGCGAACCGTTCGTGGCGAACCGTTCGCGAACTGTTCGGCGAAGCGTTCGGGACATCACTCTAAATAAGACATCATTATATGTGTCGCTGAAAACATGGTAGATCTGGTAACCCTAGATGTAATTAAACTGATCCGTCCAGTCTGCCCATTGGTACGTCTTAGATTAATTTGACAAATTATGGTTTTTTAGGATAAACACATTCTAACACATCCTTTATTACTTCAACTGGAATACGATTGAGAGTACAGACTACCATCATGATATAGTAGTATTGTTTTACATATTCTCCTAGCCAACGCTATAGTAATGTCATATAGGTACTGCTGCATTGACTGGGTAAAAGATTACTACATAACACAAATATTTGCATCTATCGTTAAGTGGTTGAGGCTGAGCTACTCTTTGTGAAGCAACAGTCTGGCATTATAACACAGGGATATTAAAAATATGCTCCTAGTGAAAAGTCTAACACAGTGACTGTTTAAGGGGCACACCAGGCACCCACAACATTTAGATTAGGTGCAGGACTCAAGTGCAGTCAGAACACAACTGGACATGTTTACACAATAGGAATGGCCGAGCTAATAATACGATAAAATATTTTGAGAATAAATATTTTCCCACTCCCTCCATAGAGAAGGAAGGATCAAAAGGTTAGTAACTGTCATACAACTTCTACAAAAGCTTGCCAGCCGGGGCTCTACCACTTGCCCATCCTTGCAGGGTTGTATTATGAGCAGTGCCTGTGTGTTTGAATGTAGTTGAGTATTTGTATGGAGTAGGCGTATGTGAATGTATTTGTGTTTAATGTATAGTGTTGGTGTTTGAAAGTATGGGTTTATCCACATATATTTATATATATACCTGACACAGATACACCTTGACTCACACACATCGACACACACATACACACACATACATACAGAAAAAATGAAAGAATACATATATTCGCCACACTCATGCTTCCATACAGTGTGAGTGTATAAGGGTGGCTTCCATGGAGTCCAGTGTGAGCTGACTTGGATTAATACGAGCATACTAGGGCTGATCTTGGCTTATGGCTCCCAGAGGAATCTTATTATTTAGGATTTGACATTTGGTTAAGCTACAGTTAGCTTGGTAAGTTATTATGGCATGAAGGAACAGTGCAAGCACCATAACCACTACAACAAACATTCAAATGAGCCAAATAGCTTTTGAAAGATTTGATTCTTTACTAGCCATCTTCAGGCCAACTTCTCATCTCCATTACTTCACTTAGAGTGCTGCTAGCAGGAGCTTTTCATAGCTCTCCCAATGTAAGCCCTGCAAGGGGTCAGCTGATCACTCTCAACCAATGAGAGATAGCGTCTTGCTCTCCATAGGAGGTAGTGAATGCATGGAATGGTAAGAACGCAAGAAATCAAACTGTTCTAAAACTGATTGTATATAGATGCCATTTTCAAAAAAAACATGTTCAAATGAGTGACACGCAGTAAAGATAGGGATACTGAGTGGGGCATGAAAATTAATTAGAAAAAAAAAGAACGACCTGAAAAGAAGATTAGCTGTGCTGCACTTTAGAATGGAGGTCTGCCAACCTGCCAAATTAATGACATTTGGTAAATTCTTTTCAAAAAGTTTTTATTTAATAATTTTTCAGAAATGTTTAATAATCAATAGCAATATAAAAAAAAACATAGGGATAAGGGTGCCCATCCAAAAGAGTATAGCTATACAGTATATATATGCTTACAAAATGAAACGTAAAATAAACAATCAAAATGTATCCAATAAGAATTCTAACACATTATTCTAGCTACAGGGTGCAGATTGATATATTAGTGTCCCTGTGTTAATTTACCTAGCAAAAAATGTTTACGTGGCACTTTCGAGAGAGTTATTACCCTAAGTCTTCCAAATTTAACATCTCAAATTTGTGGTCAAACGAAGGATTTCCAACCATGAAAAAAATAAAAATAAATTGGATTTCCCCACCACCCACAGCCATCATCATTTACAGCACACTAATAATAAGTAAATTACACTTCTGTTTTATGAAGTATGCATGTTTGAGTGGTAATTGTGAGTTCTGGAGAAAATGTAAGTACAGTATGTAACGCAGTTAAATATATCATTTATCACTATGATAAATGACAAAGCAAATGAAATATGTAGGCCATATTAGTCGAATTCAAAACAATTTTAAACTCAACTACTATTCTAAATCCACAATCTTCGCCGACATTTTACAATTTCCTTGCATTCACAGCAATTCACAATTTAGTGGAGCGTACAATACGCTGACAGAGTTAAACGCATTTGTATCTTAGACCCCTACACAGATTGTGCTAACCCCCCACTCACCACTACCACCACCTGCTACAGCACCTGTTCCAGCCCAGCGCTGTGTAGATGGTCTACTAATCTGTTTACTATCTTCGCATATACACCACAGTCAGCTGTGCCTAATTCTGGTTTTCCCCATAGGGCCTATAACATATCCTCTTCTCTGCTCCCTGTAGGGACCTTCGTGCAAAGATCAATGAGTTACTGATACCTGCAAATCATCATAAACTTGACCTTTCACCAAAAGAGATTAATCATTCTGTCCCACTCCAACAGATCCCTCCAATGCTAGACAGTAACAGAGTTTGCAAGAATTTGACATTTTTCTTTAAAATCAAAACATGTTCCCTATTACCCCTAGCTACAAATCTTCCTTGCACCAGGGCCAAAGGTTAAAGTGATAAAACCTTGATCCCTAAATGACTTCCGAGTATATATTGCAGAGGCTTTTGCCTTCAGATTTAACTCATGTACAATTACATTTACAAAACACAATATCCAAAGTAAATTGAAATCAGATACAACATACGGTCTCACGGGATAACCTCCTTTTTCAGGTTCAGTAGTAGATATATTATTTTTAACGTGATTAAAAAGACCACATTAAACGTACACGTTAAATATATATTAAAGAGGAACCACCACTTCTATTTTTTTTATACCATTAAATAAAACATAAAAAATGATCTATTTGTGTTAACCTTTTTTTCATGAGATGCTGTTTTCCTTTAAATTTATATTAAAGATTTAGCATATTACATCATGATCCAGTTTAGACTATGCAAAGCCAGAGCAAATAATGCGAATGAAGATGAAATATAGAAACATTGTTTAATTTCTCCTCTTCCCTGTACAATTTCTCTATGCTGACTGACAGGTACAGAGGATAGATCTTTTAACAATAATTGAAAGAAACTTAAGATGGAGGCATACAGTTGAAGATCATGTGTGCATTTCTACATTCAATTTAATTTTTTCACACCTATTTGTTAAGTGACAATTCATCTTTAAAGGGACACTATAGTCACAAGAACAACTATAGCTTAATGTAGTTGTTCTGGTGAGAATAATCATTCCCTTCAGACTTTTTGCAGTAAACACCATCATTTTCAGAGAAAATGCAGTGTTTATTTCACCCCCTACGGACTCCTCAAGTGTCTATGAATCAGATAGCCACTGGAGGTGCTTCCTGGGGCACTGCCATTCAGTGTCTCCACCCTCTGCATGGAGACACTGAACTTTCCTCATAGAGATGCATTGATTCAACGCATCTCTATGAGGAGGTGATGGCATTTGGTCCCACCCCCGTCCTGCCTCCTTGCCGATTTCAGCCAATCCAATGCTTCTCCTATGGAAAAGCATTGGATTGGTTGAAATCATAAATTCTGATGAAGTCAACAAGGAGGCAGATGGGGGCATGGCAGTGCCATCTTAACAGCATTATGAGCCCCTGGGCAAAGCTGTGTTCTGGGGCCATGCATACACAACAACTCACAGGAATAAAAATGTAAATTATTGATAAAATTAAGATACAATGGTATCTACAACAAAAGCAATACATACATACAGACTGATGAGTACACACAGACAGACTGCTAAGTACATACACAGTCCGCTGAACACACACAGAGACTGCTGAATACACACACACACAGACTGCTGACTATACACAGACTACTGAATACACACAGGCTGCTGAATACATACAGAATTCTGAATAGACACACACACACACACAGACTGCTATGAGGGGTGCAGCGTATGTGTTTGTGTGTAGTGGTGCTGTGTGTGTGTGTGTGAGGAGTGCAGAGTGTGTGTGAGGGTGCTGTGTGTGTGTGTGAGAGGTGCTCTGTGTGTGTGTGTGATGTGTACGAGGGGTGCTGTGTGTGTGTGATGTGTACGAGGGGTGCTGTGTGTGTGGAAAGTGCTGTGTGTGTGTGACAGGTGGTGTGTGTGAGAGAGGTGCTGTAAGTGAGGGGTGCTGTGTGTGTGAGAGGTGCTGTGTGTGTGAGAGGTGTTGTAAGCAAGGGATGCTGTAAGTGAGGGGTGCTGTGCGTGTGTGCTGTGTTTGAGGGGTGCTGTGTGTGTGTGTGCAGGGTGCTGTGTGTGTGTGAGTGGTGCTATGTGAAAGAGGTGCTGAGTGTGAGAGGTGATGTGTGTGAGAGGTGCTGTGTGTGTGAGGGGTGCTGTGTGTGTGAGAGGTGCTGTAAGCGAGGGGTGCTGTGTGTGTGAGAGAGGTGCTGTGTTTGAGGAGTGCTGTGTTTGTGAGTAGTGCTGTGTGAGAGAGGTGCTGTGTGAGAGAGGTTCTGTGTTTTTGAGGGGTGCTGTGTAAAAGAGATGCTGTGTGTGAGGTGTGCTGTGTGTGAGGCGTGCTGTGTGTGTGTGAGGCGTGCTGTGTGTGTGTGAGAGGTGCTGTGTGTGTGTGAGAGGCTCTGTGTGTGTGTGAGAGGTGCTGTGGGTGGGTGGTTTTTGTGTGTTACAGAGTGAGGGGTGCATGGAGCAAAGGTTTTCTTGTTTTTTTAAAATACTAAATGTACATTAATAAAATATGCATGCCCCAACCCTAGTGGTCCGGTGGTGATCTATATAGCCTGCAGCTCCTCTGGCTGCAGGCTGTCTTCACTCCTCTTGAGCTGAGCGCTGTGTGGAGCGTTGCCATGGCAACACGCGGCAACGCTTTACACAGCCTGCTCGCTGGAGAAGCGATCTGCCTCCCAGGTCCCTCCTCCTGCCTCTGGGTCCTCCCACCCTCTTTTGAAGGGCTTTGGCCCGGTTTGGCCCGGTCCGAGAGTGCCCGCAGCAAGAGAGCAGGGCCGGCGCTCCTTGGGTTGGCAGGGAAGATCAAAGGATCTCCCCTGTCAGCCTGGACATGCTGGGCAGCACGGTGGGGCCCCCTGGCAACTGCCCAACTTGCCCATGATGAAAGACGGCCCTAGGGCATGGCCAGCATTGACTGACCCGTGCGGCGCTAGAAATAAGGCAAGTTTTATTACGGCATAAAAGCCTTTTATGCCATTATAGACTGTTGGAACTTCAGTGTGGGGTTATTGCAGCACTGCTCTATTTAGGCACCAGAATTGTCTCTATCTTATCATATTTGCTTAGTAGGTTTTATTAGGGGATTAAGTGGTGGCAAGCCATCTAAATGGTGGTTTTAACACTATATGGTCAGGAATACATATTTATGTTCCTAACCTTATATGAAAAGAACAGATGTGGTTTATAACCAGGGGATTACTGGACCCTTTCAAAATCATTTCAATAATTTCTTTATTATGTATCGAACATTAAAGTGGAATTATAAATGGTATACATACATGTTACAAATACTTGTCTGTTAGTTGACTCATTGTACAGCGCTGTGGAATTTGTTGGCACTTGATAAATATTAACAATAATAATAATGTTTCTGTTTAGGTATGCCTAGCGGGCCAGGAACATTCTAAAGTAAGGTGAAATTTTCCACCCCCCCGTTTGGCAATTTTTGTTGGGTTAGCGCAACGAAAAATAACATTTATATATAAATATCTAGCCACTACTGTTAAAAATAGATTGTAAGCTTGTTTGAACAGGGTCCTCTTCATCCTATTTTCCTGTAGGTTTTTGTAATTCTCTAATTTCTTGTTAAATCTCTCCCTCTAATAATATTGTAAAGCACTGCGGAATATGCTGGCGCTATATAAATGCCAATCATAATAATAATTATAAGAAAAGTTTAGATAATGTTTTCTCATTTCTTCATGAAATGTGCTGTGCACATCTATGAATGGGTATCTTTCTAAATTAGTAATTGAGTGTATTTATCAAGTGAATTGAACATTTTAGACCACAAAACTGTAAAAATTTTAAAACTGCACATTTTTTTGGGGGAAAAAAATTGTAATTCCCTAACTCTTTGTAATTCCCATTTTAGTGAATACAGTCCTTTTAGATAATGCTTTAGAATTAGAAGACCATCAGTGCCAAAATTACTGTGCTATCATAATAAATAAAGAACGTTTTGACGTTTGTAGTTGCACACCTCTCTGTCTCTACTTCATCTACCTGAGCGCTCTGTTTGAGGTGAGTCTAATTAGCGAATGGATGCTTCTGCTTAGGAGCTCCCAGCTCTCTGTCGAAAGTAGTGGACATGGTGAGCTGCGCCTGGTGGACCTCAGGCGCAGATTTCAAACCATTTTTAAATGCTTTGACTCTTTACAATGGGCATCACAGTCACTACAGTAAAGTCTACTTTTGTTGCATTTTATTAGTGCATGTTTCCGACAGTGAGACATATTGACCCCATATTAAACTTATCTGGTGATGACCAGCACTTTTTTCTGAATGGCTGAAACATGGTTGTGAGGTGTCCCTATCCCCTTGTATGTTTCTTTATCTAATAAAAGAATGAACTCTTTAAACCATAAAATGTTGCCCTTTTTTTATAGACTGATTTCTAAAAAAAACTGATCCAAACTCTGACTTCAGCTATAAATCTCCACAGTGACATCATTATACAGTACATTCTCTGACTCTATTTTCAACTTGTCTCCTATAATCATTTTTAAGTGGACCATTCATGATGGGCCATTGGGCCTACAAATAGCCAAGAGATTATACTTTTTAGAAGAATTCTCATTTTGTAGTATTCACTAAAGAGAAATCAGGCTCTACTTGAGAGAACTTTATCGGGCTCTTAAAAGGTTAAGTGTAGATTTACACTTCCTTAACAAGTCTTCTCAGGGAAAATTAACAACTCCTGGAATTACTTTCACCACAAAAGATACAGAGTTTCCGAGCTCAGGACAGAGTTTATAAACATGCCAAGAAATTACCTTGCTAATTCTGTACCACCTGCCCTCCTCTTTTGTTCCAGATGGCCGGGCTTATGGCCTAAAAAGAATGGCAGCTTCCTAGTAACAGCTGCTCATCTCGATCATTGAAGAGCAAGATGTATGACTGGTACGTTGTCTTTTCATCTCAAGGAGGAGGCAGAGGGTTATGTTGATAGAACAGACAGTAGAAGGAGCTAGACTACAGGTGTTTGGGACCTTTGTATTGACCTTCTAATTAATCATTTCCTGTAGGACTGCTTAATGAAGACTAGAGTTAAAAAAACAACAACAAAAAAACAAAAACAAAACATTAGACTTGTTGACTTTGTAGGGCAGTAGAATTGGTTGCTTTAGCTAGAGTGTTATTATGTAAAGTACATTTTATATAGTGTTAAATAGGTCTGATGAATGAATCAGGACATGCTTTGGCATTTGGCGCCCAGTGCCAAAAATATGAGTTCTGTTCACCAGTCTATCATATTTCCCAATAAACACCCGAAATGTTATTAAAACAGTACACAACCACACACAGTTTTTACAACAGTTTCACTGCACTAATACTTAGTAGAAAACAGCGGTGTTCCTTTCGTGGGTACTATAAATAACCTTCTCATCTTCTTCCCTTGCTGGCAACATAAAAAGCATTTCCATTGCTCATTTGGGCAATCTCTAACATCTAAAAGTAAGTGCACACAGGATTTTTTAGTTGTGTCGTACCCGTTATTTGCATTCAAACACAAATTAAAAATGTACTTACAATGTTAAAATCAGTGTAGCGTACTTAGTAATACCACTCTCTTGCCAGATTACGGTTCTTTGGTCTGGAAGGATCTCCGTATCTGCAATCCACTAGTCTCGATCTGTGATGCAATCCATGCTTGAGCCTCCTACAATGCTTGAAAGGTAGTTCATCGACGCGTTTTGTGGATTCCGACCCACTTCCTCAGGACAAAAATCTTTGCAGACTCTTCATTCTCTTCAGAGAATTCCTCATCTTTATTGTTCTTACTATAAAAAACCCTTTCCTCTGCCTTAGACTAAATCTCCTTTCTTCGGGTCTAAATGTGTGTATAGTCCTGTTTATGAAAAGATTTCCAGACAATGATTTCTATTGGCCCCAAATATATTTGTATAATGTAATCATATCCCCTCTGAGGTACAGTTTTTCTAAACTAAACTGATTTATATTTGCCAGCCTTTCCTTTTCCTTTATTAATTTTGTAGCTGACCACTGCACTTTTTTTAGTGCCATAATATCCTTCTTTAGAACAGGTGTCCAAACTCCTCACCCTGATGTGCATAACCTATAATGTGCACCAACATATTCTGCATCACTTTATAATTATAGAAAGAAAATATTAGAGGTAATAGTGACCCTGTTCAAACAAGGTTACAATCTATGAGCATTTGAGGTAGGTAGATGCATATCATTAGGTGTCCTTGTCCAAGGACACTTACTTGAAACCTAGGTTTCCCCAGTTACAGGTTTCTGCCATTTGTGTGCCCAGTCTCCTTCTATATAAATCCTTCTACAGCTAAGTAATATCCCACTCACAGTGCCTTACCTAGTTTTGTGTCATCTGGAAACACTGAAACATGGCTTTCAATGCCTATTTCAAGATCACTTATAAATATGATAAATAGAAGCGGTCCCAGAACAGAACCCTGAGGGACACCACTTACCACTTTTGTCCAGAATGAAAATGTACCAATAATGATACTCTCTGGACTACTTATCTTAAGCCAATGTTCTACCCAAGAACAAGGATTTTCATCTTCAGAAATCTGAACACTAACCCATTGTGTGGAACTGTGTTGAACAGTTGAACACCTTTGCAAAACCCAAGTAGAACACATCGACTGCAACACCGTGATCTATACTTCTACTTATTTCATCAGAGAATGCAGTTGTTAGTTTTACATGATCTATTTTTCATAAAACCATGATGATTTCTATTAATGACATAGTTGTTGCCGATTAATTTCTGAATATTATCCCATAATAACCCTTCAAATACTTTCCCAGCCAAAGACGTTAAACTCATAGGTCTATAATTTCCAAGCACATATTTTGAAACTTTTTCAATATAAAAACCACATGTGCCTTTCTCCAATGCTCTGGTACAATTCCTGAAAGTAAAGAATCCTTAGGGGAGTTGCTAAAATATATTTGATAGTACCTCCTACATTTAACTTTAAGGCCGACCAATCTCAACCTAATGCCCCGATCCACACTCTGCCATAATAGTGGTGCACAATGATGCACAATGATGCATACACACAGTTACACATGCACTAGCAATGTTAAACATACCAAAGCACATACTGTTACACATATACACAGCTACACATATACAAACCTTTAGACTCAGATACACAAAAGCTGTTACACATACTCACAGATACATATACACTGTTGCACATATACACACATAATTACACAAATACACACTGAAACACAGATACACACAAGTGTTCACACAAACTCACAGATACACACTATTACACATATACACATTCATGCACTCACAGACATATATATAAATATATATATATATATATATATATATATATATAGAGATGTAAAAGATTAAATTTGTATCTTGTAATACCTTTTTTATTGGTCTAACAGAATTTTTAAATGACAAGCTTTTGGGAGATCCTCCCTTTCTCAAGTCTAAAGCATTTTTTTATTGGACTAACAGAATAAAAAATTCTGTTAGTCCAATAAAAAGGTATTACAAGATACAAATGTTATCTGTTTTCATACAGCTACAATCTCTACTGGAACACTATATATATATATATATATATATATATATATATATATATACACACACATACACTGTGGCCCCCCGCCTCTGGCTTCCTTTTACTGATGGTCCATTGTACTGCTCTGCACCTCCTCCAGATGTTCTGTCACAACCTCTGATGTTCAGAGCATCGCCATCGTAACCTGCACCAATGCTCTGAACAGCCAGAGCTCACCTTAGCCATGTCAGTGGTCTGCTCCTGGTGTAGGTGCTCTCTGGGCATTTTGCCATTCATTACTATGAGCCCCAAGTCCCCTGTTCTGGCTGAATATCATTAGTGCCTGGGGCCTTGTTTACACTAATGTACTGTAGTTGCTGCAGCACCTTGAGTCATCCAATCACAATTTTTGCAACACTCATTTGCATATCCATTGCTATAGATTAATCCTTGATATATACAGAGGGAAAAAAAATATTTAAAATGGCTGCCCTTTCTTATCTTCATTTATTAACACAACCATCTTTGACTTCAGTAAACCTACATTTAAATTTTTGTGGTTTTGTGAGTTTATGTACCTAAAATAAACTTTTTGGGGGTTTGGTCTTGCTCTCTTTGGCTGTCATTTTATTTTATACTTTAGGTTATAGTTGTTTATGTGAATCCCAGTACTGCAACCACAAGTGGATTCATTCATATAAAAACATGAATGAATCTACTCAACAAACAAATGGAAGTCTTGATTAACACCTCCTGGTCTCTGCAGATGCTCAGAGAGGGGTATCATGTTACCTATTCGTTATTTATATATATATTTTATAAATTTCCACAGTGCATTGAAAAGATTATCAACTATAGCTTGGAGTGTCTGTTTAACACATCAAGAAGACTGCTTTTGTTTGTTTTAGATGACATGCTCAATTTATAAAAACAGAATTTTATATAACTGTACCAATGCCAATGGATGCAAAACATTTACAAAACAAAACATTTAGAGAGTTTCTTCCGACTAGGATTATACAACTGTTTCATGATGGTTTCCTTTAAACATACACCTTGATGATTGATGCCTTCTAGTCGAATTGCAGTAGCCATAAGTATTTAAATTATTTGCGAAATTAGTAACCCGAGACCAGTGCGTGTGCTGCGTTCATATGCTTCCTTTATTTTGTCTTTCCTACCTGAGTGTTCAAAAGGCTTCTTTCACCATACGGTGTTTTTTTAGAGCATCTCATGAGGATTAGTAAAAAGAAAAAGGTTCAAGAGTATGTTTAATAGACACATGCCGTTATACAGAGTACATCCAAATCACAATAACACAATCAAAACTAATCTCTCACCAATGTTATGTATAGGCTATTTGTGTAGACATAATTCCATTTGGTAAGTCTTTTTGATTTATTGTTTTAGATAGTTGTCAAACTTCATGTTATCCTTTTACTGTCATTTTTTGTTTGTTTTATGTTACTCAAGAATTGATAGGAACTCAAGGGGAAATTTTAATTTAAGGCTTTAGTAGTCGAACTTGAAAAATTTCCTAAATCAGCTATAATTCCAGTTCAACTACTTTGGCCTTAAATTTGAAAATTACAATTCCGGTCAATTTTCACATTAGTGAATAAGCCTGTATTTCTTTCCCCAGGCTTACTTATACAGTAAATAATTAATTGTACGTTATCTGGGCATTAACTAAACAATAACAGGTTTATTCACCAATAAATGCAGTGTTGGAAATTTAAATTGAATTTAAAGTGAATTTCAAGTTTTAGCCAAAAATAACTCTTGACGAATGTTTTTCCTTTAGCTATCATGGCCTAAATTTTTAAATTCATTTTGAATTCCCAATACTTAACATTTTAGTAAATAACCTTAATACATTTATAATCCCTGGACACAATCTGCCAACCAGCTGCAGAGCACCGAAAGGAGCAACTCCAATAAAGCTTAGCCAAGCTGTATCTTTGGCCCAGTTTCAGAGGTCCTCTCAAGATGACGATGTAATATGAACACAGTGACAAACTTGCTTGACATTTGTTGGACAAATCAATAGATTTCCTCTGGCTTAGTGCAATTAAAAAGGGGTGCAGTATAGATAGATCTGCATTGTGAAATTGGAGAATCCAGTAAGTACAAAATAACAATTACATTACTACATTGTTTGTAATTGTTCATGTGTACTTACTGGACTCTCCAATTTCACAATGTAGAGCCATCATACTGCACCCTATTTAATTGCACTTAGCCTTGCGCATACCCTACCTCTTATTTTGAAACTTTTTGGCTTTAGAGGTTTAGGCAGATGTCAATACTTTGATCCACAGTGGACCTTACTTATTTGAACATCCAATTCCAGGAGCCATTTGATTTTCTCATTTGGTCATTCTGTACATTAAACTGAACGAGAGTGAATTTGATGCTTCATACTTTAGTTATAATTTTTTTTTTTAGTACTTACACATTTTTATAATACCTATGTTTACCTTTTATTTCTCTAGTTATTTTTAGTGGCATTAAAGGACCACTATAGGCACCCAGACCACTTCAGCTTTATGAAGTGGTCTGGGTGCCAGGTCCAGCTAGGGTTAACTCTTTTTTTTTTTAAACATAGCAGTTTCAGAGAAACTGCTATGTTTATAAATGGGTTTATCCAGCCTCCAGTGGCTGTCTCTTGACAGCCGCTAGAGGCGCTTGCGTGCTTCTCACTGTGAAAATCACAGTGAGAAGATGCCAGCGTCCATAGGAAAGCATTCTGAATGCTTTCCTATGGACTGGCTGAATGCGCGAGCGGCTCCTGCCAAAGAGGAGGAGAAGAGGGAGGAGAGGAGGAGGAGAGCTCCCCGCCTGGCGCTGGAGAAAGAGGTAAGTTTAACCCCTTCCTCTCCTGAGAGCCCAGCGGGAGGGGGTCCCTAAGGGTGGGGGCACCCTCAAGGCACTATAGTGCCAGGAAAACGAGTATGTTTTCCTGGCATTATAGTGCTCCTTTAATAAAGTTTGAGATGGTTTTTATAAGTTATCCCTATCAAGCTCAACTTTCATTTTCAAGTTTTCTTATATTAGTGGGGTTTTTTTTGTGTTTTATGTATTGTTATGTATCTGCAGACCAATCAGAGTGTGACCATAATGGCCCCTGTTCTCTCCTGAAAGTGTCTTCAATGAGGACGTGATCTTCAGAAATGGACTATGGAGGAATGGAAGAGGGTTACCTTGTCTGATGAATCACGTTTTTTTAGACCAAGTGAATGGTCAGATGCATGTACATTGTGTAACTGGGGAAGAAATGGCAGCAAGATGCTCTGTGGGAAGAAGGCAGGATGCACTATGGGAAGAAGACAGACCAGCGGAAGCAGTGTTTTGTTTGGGCAATGTTCTGCTTGGAAACCTTTGGTCCTAGCATTCATGTAGATGTTATTTTGACACATACCACCTAACTAGAGATTGTTGCAACCACGTACAGTCCTTCATGACAATGTTGTTCCCTGATGACAGTGTCCTTTTTCAGAAGTATAATGCACCCTGCCACACTGCAAAAATTCAGGATTTTTTGTCATGTACCTCAAAGTTCAGGAATGGTTTGAGGTACATGACAAAGAGTTCAATGAGTTAACTTGATCTCCAAATTCCCCAGATCTCAATCGAATTGAGCCTCTTTGGGAGGTGCTAGAAAAAAAAGAAATTAACATCCTTATAAGCACACCTCTCAACTTGCAGGACCTATATGACCTGCTGATAATGTCTTGTTGCCGGATACCACAGGACACATTTAGAAGTCTTGTGTAGTCTTGTGTAAATTAAAAAACACAGATAGTATAGATTTTGATCAATCTTGATTTCAAAAATACAGACCAACGGAATGTCTTAATGTGTCCTGAAATTCTGCTGACTTTATTCCCCAAATAGCAGTGTGCGAAAGACTTCTTAACAAATTTTACTAATCTATCTATACCGTGTTTCCCCGAAAATAAACCCTACCCCGAAAATAAGCCCTAGTCGGATTTTCGGGGTGGGCTGCAATATAAGCCCTACCCCGAAAATAAGACCTAGGCATTGTACCTTTGCGGCGAGACTTCCTTCTTCTGCTGTAGGAGGAGCGTCGCGCAACGTGATGACGACATTTTGCAGCGCCGTCAGTCTGCCTTCACGGATCTTCAGCGGAAGGATCCATTTCCGGGCGGTGAGGCTCCCAGTGGTCGGACTCGGCAAGGAATCTTTGAAATGTGAGTACCGCTAGATATTTTATGTCTGGGATTAATTGAATTAATTAAAGGGGGTGGGGTGGGTGAATTAATTAAAGGGTGGGCTGGATTAATTAGAGGGGGGTGAATGGGGTGAATTAAAGGGTGGGCTGGATTAATTAGAGGGGGTGAATTAATTAAAGGGGGGTGAATTAATTAAAGGGTGGACTGGATTAATTAGAGGGGGTGAATTAATTAAAGGGGTGGTGAATTAATTAAAGGGTGGGAATTAATTAAAGGGTGGGCTGGATTAATTAGAGGGGGTGAATTAATTAAAGGGGTGGTGAATTAATTAAAGGGTGGGCTGGATTAATTAGAGGGGGTGAATTAATTAAAGGGGTGGTGAATTAATTAAAGGGTGGGCTGGATTAATTAGAGGGGGGTGAATTAATTAAAGGGGTGGTGAATTAATTAAAGGGTGGGCTGGATTAATTAGAGGGGGTGAATTAATTAAAGGGGGGTGAATTAATTAAAGGGTGGACTGGATTAATTAGAGGGGGTGAATTAATTAAAGGGTGGGCTGGATTAATTAGAGGGGGTGGATTAATTAGAGGGGGGTGGATTAATTAATTAAAGGGGGGGTTCAATGTACATACCGGTACCGTAAATAAATAAGCCCTACCCTGAAAATAAGCCCTAGTGTGTTTTTTGTGACTAAAATTAACATAAGACCCGGTCTTATTTTCGGAGAAACACGGTATATATATATATATATACTCAAAATCTTTGCACTCGCCTCACAAATCCTTTTGTAAATCTTGCCTGGGTGCCCAAACCTGCGTTGTAATATATCTATAGACAAGAGTGCTTATTAATGTGTTTTATGAAAATTTGTGAATTACATCCAATAATGCGAACAATCGATATTTCTGATGCTTTAAGGCATGAAAAATCTATCTAACAGTATCTGTGTATTCGTGTAGAGATCACAAAATCCGGGACAAAAAAAAAGTTGTTGTGTGGGAAATTGTGGACCTTGAACAAAGAAACATTTGGTTACAGTAGCCTGTATTATGAAAGTGTATGGTAGGATTTTTTTCCCCCCCAATATGCTCTGTCTGACAAGCTTTGCAAATGACAGGGGCGTTGCTTTGTTCCAGAAACGTTTTGGGCTTAAACCCAAAGTAAAACACAATGCACTCTACACTAACAGAGAGGTGTCATGACATATCCCCACCTTTCTATGTTATGCCCCCTCCTCTATGCCAATGAACAGATTCCTGCTGATGCTTTTTAGGATATCAATAAAAGCATATCCGCAAACAAGCACGTACTGCACAGACAGGTATTCAATCCAACCCCACCACACTATCTAACTAATATAGCGGTGTGCAAAATTCTGTTCTGCAGCACACCACCCTTCTGACAGTCACCTGGGACGCACCACTGCCCTCCCCCACAGTAGCCTTCTGTAGAACTACACTAGTGATCTTCCTTTTTATATCAGTGGATGCTTTGAGAAGCAACTGTCTGATTATTCATTTAAAATGATAAAACCAAAGCCTTCCCAAAGCCTTCCCTAGTAACACTTACTCCAATTGGCAATCAAGGTGATTGGACTGTGACTAAGCACTGAAAAGTTTGAGAATGCCTAAGAATGGTTGCTATGGCACCCACCCAACTTCTAACTGGGAACCTACAATCATAGTATTTGCATTCTATGTATACACATGCAAGTGGTTACTAGCATATATGACAGTTGTACTTGTTATTATCATATGTGGCAGATTAATTATCTACTAATTGCTGTTTGGGTAAAAACAACTTCCCTCCATTAACTAGCAATGGGCATATATACTGGGAGTATTGGTGGAGTGTCAATTAAATGTACAACTTCACACACACAAAAAACTAACATAATGTATTGTCGTTATACACTGTTTTTAAATTACAGACCCCTTACACTTTACCACAAATCAATAGACTATTCACCCCTCTCGTGAATACAGGATGTGGGGCGGATTGTCAGGGTCAATTTTTTTTCTGTACTCAAATGTCGATACTTAAATTATGATTTAATTTGTCAGGATTTAATTTGTCCAGTTGTCTTAAGGAAACTATGTGATAATTTGGTCCGTTTTCTAGTATCTCCAGAATTAGCCACAAATGTCAGCCACACAGATTAAATGTAATGCCAAGTTACTAATCGCACACTGCCCAGAGCATTGAATTGGCTCCACTGCAATAGGTTTATTTTAATCAAAATTATTCTGGGCTGCCATCCTGTCTTCAGCAGTAATGACAGGGGATGATTCTTTTAAGTTACCCCAACACCCACAGTTATCTGTTGGTTTCTCAGCCATGTGTGTGGTCCCAGCTTCTCCCAAAAGCCTGGGATTAAAAATAGGATCAAAAACAAGATCCATAGCATTAAAGTAGATATTACAAATGGCCCAAGAAAGCTAAGTGGCCCTTATCTGCTGTCATCTTGCGAGCAAAGTCTGGCAAAGGACGGCTGCTAGCAAAGAAAAGGTTAATTTAGACTAGATTCGGGTGGGAGGGGGTTCCAGTGAGAAATCAGCTGGGAATCCATGATAAATTTGTGGTCATGGTGGTCAGATGTTCGTGCCATGAATTGCAATGACGTTACATGATTGAATGAACAAAGACAGCGCCTCATTGCCTGCACTGGTTTATTTGTGTCTCCCTGTGATTGAGATACCAGTATTTGTAAGTGACTACTATGTTAACCATTTGAACCTAAAGTTTTGTCATTTTCAGTATTGGTGTGCATGAAAGAGCTTAATTGTGCACCTGTGCATTAACCATAAATATCGTTCGGATCTTGTTCGTAAATAATACCATAATATATTTCTTTCTCGATGAGAACTTCTATACCAAGTGTGCCTGGGGCACATTGCAATTCTTACAGAAGAATGGGTGCTGAAACACTTGGGGAATATATTTAGGAGAAAATAAATGTGAGGTGCTGTCATCAGAATATAATGTAATAAGCAAGCATATTTGTGTTAAGTTACATCTACAGTATATAGTCAATGATGTATTCATAATTTTAGCTGCCCTATTTCTGGCTAAGTATTTGTTCCTACCATACACTTTATTATATTTTGTAAGATATATACAGGACTAGTGCAAAGACTATTGGCTACACAGGCAAAGATTCATTTTTCCTCCCCCACCAAAAAAATGTGTCTTCACCTGTGTGTCTCGCCTTTTGAATTTCTTACTCCATTTAGTGTTTTATCCTCCTTTAGTGTGTCTTACACTCCCTTGTGTGTTGCTTATAACCCCACTTGTGTATCTTTCCTCCATCCCCTTTTTGTGACTCTCTCCTCTCAGCCAAATTGTATATCCCCTCCATTCCCCTTTGTGTGTCATTTTCCTCCCAAGCCATAGAGACATAGGTAATCAAACAAACACAATCATACAGGCACAAATATACTGGCACACAGTCAAACAATCTACACATGCAGGTACACAGTCATACAGACACAAAAAAATGCAGACACTGTCATAAAAAGACATACAGACACAGTCATACAGAGATATACAGAAACAGCTATACAGTCATACAGAGACATAGACGCAGTCATAGACAGACATAAAGATGCAGGCATACAGAGACATACAAACACAGTCATACAGAGCAAGGCATACAGAGACATACAGACACATACAGCCAAATATATACAGAGACATCCAGAACAAGGCAAAGAAAATCAAATGGACACATTCATACAGAGACATACAGACACAGGCATACAAAGACATACATACACAATCATATAGTCATACAGAGATATTCAGACAAGGATACAGAGCAGGGGCAGATACAGAACCTAATCCCGGGAGGAGCACTGGTAGTGGGTTGTAGTGGAGTGATAGGGGCCGCAGCAGCAGGGCACAGACGTTCGACTCCGCCGGCCCCCCACACAAAGGAAATCATCCAGGTAGTGCAGGAGGAAAGTGACCCCTGCTTCCCTCCGTACCACCCATTCCAGAAAAGCGCTAAAGCACTCAAAATAAAAATAGGAGAGCAACCCATAGGGAGGCCACAAAGAACTGTCCATCAAAGGTACAGCCCAGGAGATGATGGCACTTCGGATGCACCGGAAGCAGCCGAAAAGCAGCAGTGCGTCTGGGCCTGCAGCCCGCACCATGCGAACCGCCACATCAAAGGATGCGTATGAAACCCTGCAAAGCTCAGCCGAAATGTCATCATTCACCGAACCCCCTTGAGGGTACGACAAATGGTGAATCAGGCAATATTTACCGGGTTCCTTCTTAGGCACCACGCCCAAAGGAGAAACCCTCAGATTAGACATAGGGGAAGTGGAAAACGGGCCGGCCATCCGGCCCAAGGAGATCTCCTTATCCAGTTTTTCCCGTACCACCTGAGGGGATTCCTGCACAGACCGTAGGTTCCAAACAGAGAGCAATGGAGGGCGCTCCGAAAAGGGGATCCAAAAACCTTCTTCAAACCCGTCCAATAGGATCCGTGTTGCAGCACGATTCCTATAATGGTCGAGCCACGATTGCATCGCGTTTACGAGTACCGGTGTCATTGCCCTTAGACCCCATGTCCCATTTCTTGCCAGTTTTGCCCCGCTTGAAACAGGCAGGATGTGCCCCACCGCAACCGGAGCACTCATGCTTAAAGCGGCACGAGGACCCCCACTTATAATGACTGTCCTTGAACTTCCAACAACAGCCCAGGGGCCAATGGGGAGAAGGATGTGCCCCCCACCGGCCCCCCCAAGAAAGGCAGAAAAAGTGCCCTGCTGGGGGAGCCAGAGGCCAATATTCATCTGGTCCCACGACAGCGAGGGACGCACTGCCAGCCGCTGCCAAAACTGCTCATCGTACCTCCACCAACCCAGCCCCCCATAGGTGCGACAAGCGTTCCAGATCGTGTCCTGATAACATAACGACGCGGAGCACTTCTGGGACTTCTCCCCCACCACAATGGCCAAAATAGAGAACGCCCGAATCCAATTCCCAAAAGTTTTGTGAATCTTCCGATAGCGGTACTTTTCCCTATCCTTTTCGGACTCCTTACTGTCTTTTTCCGCTATGGGAGGAGCTTCCTCCAAGGGCAGGAGGGAAAATATTTCGACAAACTCCCCTATCCACATTTTTTCCCTTATCTCCTGCTTCAAGTGCAAGCCCAGAGGGCCAGATCAGCACATGTAGGCTGCGCCACGTGCCATGTCCAAAACACCAGCCTCGAGACAAGCGTCGCCCGCGTTGGCACCAGCACTGGACACCGCGGGGTGGACCCAGGGGTGCCAGGGGCAATGGACCACTACAGGGGCATGGGGGACGAAGACTGAACCGCAGGAGGGAGCTGGGCAGGGGACCAAACCGACTGAAGCTGACCATCAATAGAGGTGTCCCCACTAACCGACACCCCCCGCTCCCACTAATCTAGAAACCCCCGAAGACCCGAGAGGAACCCCCCCAGCCCTGGATCCAAAGGACTAAAAAAGGAGGGAACATTGTACTCACCGGTTGCAGCCTGGCGGTCCAAACCCGGCACTGCACTCACAGAAGGCTGAGGCAACGAAAAAGGGATTCCAGCATCCATAGAAGACATCAGACGTGTTCCAGTAGGTCACAGACACGTGGTCCTGGTGAGGCCTCGGGCCCGGGCTCCTACTCCTCAGCCGGACCCGAGGAGTAGTGTCAGGCAAGAGCCTGGCTGGCGGGTGAGAAAGCCGGCCGGTACTAGTGCGGCCCCCAGGAGCAGGGGCCGCAGGGGAGGCAGCAGGGGAGACCACAGGGGGTGCACCAGGGGAAGGTAGGCTGCGGGAGGGGGGCCCACACAAGCAGCCATACTTTGAGTAAGGTGAGCAAATTGCTCCCTAAGTTGCCAGTCACAATCCAGCGCTGCAGCAGCCCTAAGGGACGTCAAGATCGCCTCCACATCCATCCCTCAAGCTGGTTAAACAAACAGGAGCAGGAGGACAGGAAGCTGTTTGCTGGACTGAATCCCAAGGGGCACTGAGGTAAGACCAACCCACCACTAACTCTCACAGAACATAATCCCACCCACACATTCTTCCAAACCACTCCCACGCATCCATCCCCACACTCATACATGTGCCCTTGTCCGCTTAGCTGTGCTATCTCCCCAGGGCCTAATCTCAGTGCGCTGTCTGCATAGTATGCCCTTTGTTGGCCCTTAGTTAGCCAGCCTTCATGATTGGTAACAGTGCTGGTTACGTGATTTGAGTCAGTTTCCCACCCTTTTTCCCCACCCAGGGCTGCCAGCAGAAATTTTGGTGCTCTTGACACAACTTAAGGTGTGGGACCCCGGGGGTCCGACCCCAAGTCCACCCACAGAGCCTGCCCTGAGTCCGCCTCCACAAGGATGTGTGTACTGAATGTGGTGTGTGTATAGTGAATGTAGTGTGTGTTTAGTGAGTGCAGAGTGTGTATAGTGAAAGTAGTGTGTGTGTAGTGAGTGCAGAGTTTGTATAGTGAAAGTAGTTTTGTTTGTAGTGAATGCAGAGTGTGTATACTGAATGTAGTGTGTGTAGTGAGTGCAGAGTGTTTATAGTGAACGTAGTGTGTTTGTAGTGAATGCAGCGTGTGTATAGTGAATGTAGTGTGTTTGTAGTTAGTGCAAAATATGTAAAGTGTAGTGTGTGTGTGTAGTGAGTAAAGAGTGTGTATAGTGCATGTTGTGTGTGTAGTGAGGTGTTTGTAGTGAATGCAGAGTGCATATAGTGAATGTAGTGTATTTGTAGTGAATGCAGAGTGCGTATAGTGAATAAAGTGTGTTTGTAGTGAGCGCAAAGTGTGTTTAGTGAATGTAGTGTGTTTGTAGTGAATGCAAAGTGTGTATATTGAATGTAGTGTGCTTGTAGTGAGTGCAGAGTGTGAATTGTGAATGTAGTGTGTTTTGAGGTGTTTAGTGAATGCAGAGTACATATAGTGAATGTAGTGTGTTTGTAGTGAATGCAGAGATTGTATAGTGAATGCAGTGTGTTTGTAGTGAATACAAAGTGTGTATAGTGAATGCAGTGTGTTTGTAGTGAATGCAAAGTGTGTATAGTGAATGTAGTGTGTTTGTAGAGAGTGCAGAGTGTGTACAGTGAATGTAGCGTGTTTGTAGTGAATGCAAAATGTGTATTGTGAATGTAGTGTGTTTGTAGTGAGTGCAAAGTGTGTATAGTGTATGTAGAGTGCTTGTAGTGAGTGCAGAGTGTGCATAGTGAATGTAGAGTGTTTGCAGTGAGTGCAAAGTGTGTATTGTAAATGGCGTGTGTGTGTGTAGTGAGTGCAGAGTGGGTGCTTGTAAGGATGCAGTGTGTGTGTGTGTGTAAAATAGGGGGCAAAGCATTTTTTTAACATTTATTTGTGTATCTTTTATTTTATTTCCCCCTCCCTGCTTCTTACCTTGCCAGGGTGGGGGGAGATCGCATTCCCTGGTGGTCCGATGGCATGGTGGAGGGAGACAGCCATAGTACATTGCAGAGGGGGCCCAGCAGTGCAATCTATCCTTCCTTTCCAGCTCCTCTCTGACTAAATCTCACAAGACCGGTGTGCGTGCTGTGCGGAGCGTTGCCATGGTAACCAGTGACAGCGCTTTGATGGCCGCGGGAAAGTTAGACACAGAGCAGCTGTAAAGAGAACACAGAGTGCGCTGCAATGTACAGGTAACAGGGGGCCCGCAGTGCACATACATATCGTGAAAATCACATAAGGAATGTGGAGCTCAGACTGCCAGAACCGTTATGGTTGTCATGCCCTGATAGTGGCCCTGACCCCACCCATCAACATTCTGCTTCATCGGATGCTGCTGTTATGGGATATGGATTTGCTTGTGAGATGAAAGCAGAGATTAGTTTAGGCCCGGTATATGTTTTCACATAGCTGCATCCTGTGAGTTTCCCTCTAACCCAACCTCCACCAGATACATGGGAGGTATAACTGGTTTCTGTCAATAATTAGGCCCATTGTAATGGTCATCACCAGGCCCAATGGGTTTTTAATCCAGCTTTGGTTAAGTGCAGTGGCCATCTATTCCCCAGGTGTATAGGAAAAGAGAAATATAGAGAAGATGAGACCAGTGGTGCTCAAATGGTAAATCATCGACTATGGCAGAACTATAGCACTCAAGTAGCTTTACCGGTCATAAGACTGGTCAAGAGTATGAAGATGAGCAAATCTGGATTGCACCGGGAAAGAGTCCAATCATGGTGACCAAATATACCGAAGTGATGGATATGTATAGTTGAGAGTGACAGCGATTTATTTGCTTCAGGAATGTCTAGTAAAGTTTTATAATACATAACTTGGTACTTTTACAAACTTTAAATATTATTTTATTAGTACTGAATGTTTAGGAATTTGTGTAGCTCATAATGTTAGTTTGAAAGGTCATTCCAAGGTCAAGGACAATGTCAAGTTATGCAGCTCAGATCTGACCACTTTCACCAGTTTTCCGTGCAATAGCGTTAAGCTGTGGTTACCCCTCCAACTATCAATAAGGAAGTAGTGTGTGCCATTAGTATAAAGCGTCCAGTTGTGTATGGATCTGCTTTAGTAACTGCTATGCGTGATAAGCTTAGTGCTTCTTGTCTATGTGTAAAGAAACTTATGAATCAAGGGCCCACTTCAATCCCACTTCTAATACTTCTTGTAAGGATCACAGCAGACATAGAGATTTGGAAACCTACTTTTAGGAAAAGACTGTAAAATTGTATTCATTCAGTATGAAGCAAAATGAGGTCAGTGCCTGACTGCCATGCTGGACAGACATATCTTGGTATATTGGCTGTTTAATCAACATTTTAGCCTATTTAGCAACACCAGTGGATTTGCACCAAGTCCTAGACTCTGCTGGGTGCTTTTCTAGTGACTCTCCATGTTTTTTGAGGACGTCTATCCAGAATCGTGGCCTGTGAGGACTCCTGTGAGGACTGGTGTGCATCGTGGCTAGGAGAGACAGATGATGTTTCAACAAAGACTTACTTGTGCCCCTTCTCTCCACTTTGGACCAGAGTGGGTTATCCTGGTCTCCACCGATGAGGCTTTCCTCTTCTGTGTGGGCATCTCAAGGTGACCTTACTAACATGCCTGCACAGACGATCCTCCTTCATGATGCCACCAACCACTTGCATTTTAAGAATATGGGGGAGCATCCATTTCAGCAGCTGGAAGGCTCTTTCCTTAAAGCATTTGACAAATTGCACCTACCACAACTGATGAAGCCGGAGTGCTTTCCAAAGAAATCTCGGTACATCATTCTGTGCCTGAGTGCAGAGTCGTGAGGGATTTTCACCCCGGACTTGGTCCACAACCAAGTCCTAAGCACCACAGCAGATTGACTGAGAGTGATGGGATTGTTCCTGGGGACAATTACCTACACACCAGAAGTGGGGCGCCAGTGGACACTAGGCTTGGGCTCTTACCAGTGCTCGGGGCCTTAGTTGTGGAGCTCTGCAATTCTCCTGTGACCCTCCAGCTGGAGCCTTACAAATTCAAACCTTATTACTGCATCCTGTGAAGCCTCTTCCAAGCTCGGGAATTGGCTGCATTTGGTCTGAACAAAAAATGGGCTCAAGCTTATGGCAATGGCTACATGGTTTTTATTTTTTTTATACTGTCCAAAGTTTTCTTGCTGTGCGTACACTTACCTCTCCAGTGGTTATATTTCTGCTTATGTTTGATCCCTGTGTATATCATGCTGACTAATAATTCTATGCCGATATTTGTTCACTGTATACTTTACCATTTCATGAAAAAAAAAGAGGCATTACTAATCTTTTAACAACAATGGAAATGTCATACCGTATTTGTGAACATATGTTTGCATTCTATGTGCTTTATTTCTATTATTTATTTCTATTGTTTGTTCATATATACCTCAATAAAAAAATTGATTGACAAATAAAAATATATAAATATTAGCTTATTCAGTTAACAGTTCCTTAGTAAACAACTACATCAGTAGGCATGGATAACTGGCAGGCTCAGGGTCGGATCCTGAAATACAGAAAAATTTGAATTTGATGATTTAAGACAAGGTGCTGCATTAACTAAAGAAAGTTAATGCAAACCAAGCTCGGAGCCTGACAGTATTCACCCATGAGTATTTAAGGATCTAAGTATCCCTAAACATGACGTACCATTACTCCCAAACCTTTCTTCCACAATTGTAGAAAAAGGGAAAAAGGACTAGGCCACAGCTTTATTAATAAAACAACTTGCACCCTAAATGATGATTAGTTAGGGAAAACAACAGAGAAAGCAATCAACAGTTGGCATGCATAAAAAGGAGACATTAATTATCTGGAAAAAAAATAATTTTGCCTCTTTAGAAATCAATTGTAAGGCCATGCCAACGCTGTGTTTTAATACGACATACAATTTTTCGACATCTGTTCTGAAGAAGGATAGTATCGGGCAGGCTACAAAATCAATAAGGGGTATAAAAGATTTTAGTTATGAAGAAAGGCTAACAAATGTAAATCTGTTCGATTAGCAAACGTCACCTCACATGGCACCTCATATATGGAGATATGATAACATTATACAAATATATTTCAGGCCAATACAAACCATTGTCTGGAAATCTGTTCATAAACAGAAAGGAGATTTAAAGCAGAAAGGGGTCTTCACAGCAAGAAGGTTGGGAATTCTCAATCAGAGTCTGAACAGATTTTTAAACAGCAACTTGATGGAATCTTGAAAAAACAAAATAATCAGTAATATAATATTTAATCTGTAGGGTAACAGCTGCTTTATCCAAGGCCATTCTGGGAATCGAGAAGGATTTATTTTTGTTACAAAAATTTAAGGCGCTTCAAACTGAGTTTTTGGTTTCCGTTTGCATGAACAGTAGTTACATAGTTACATAGTTACATAGCTGAAAAGAGACTTGCGTCTATCAAGTTCAGCCTTCCTCACATATATTGTTGCTGTTGGTCCATAAGAAGGCAAAAAACATAGTCTGAAGCGCTTCCAATTTTGCCACAAACTAGGAAAAAAATTCCTTCTTGACCCCAAAACAGCAGTCAGATGTCTCCTTGGATCAAGCAGCTATTACCCCACTAATTAGAAATTATATCCCTGTATGTTATGTTTTTGTAAGTATTTATCCAATTGCAGTTTAAACATCTGTAGTGACTCTGACAAAACCACCTCTTCAGGCAGAGAATTCCATATCCTTATTGCTCTTACTGTAAAAAAAACCTTTTCTTTGCCTTAGATGAAATCTCCTTTCTTCCAGCCTAAATGTGTGACCTCGTGTCCTATGTATAGCCCTGGTTATGAATAGATTTCCAGATAAAGGTTTATACTGGCCCCGAATATATTTGTATAAAGTTATCATATCCCCTCTCAGGCGCCATTTTTCCAAACTAAGCAGATTTAATTTTTTTTAACCTTTCTTCATAACTAAAATGCTCCATTCCTTTTATCAATTTTGTAGCTCGTCTCTGGACTTTTTCTAGCCATGATATCTTTCTTTAGAACAGGCACCCAAAATTGCACAGCATATTCAAGGTGTGGTCTTACCAGCGATTTATAGAGAGGAAAAATTATATTTTCATCTCAAGAATTTATGCCCCTATTTATACATGACAAAACCTTACTGGCCTTCGCAACTGCAGATTGACATTGCATATTGCTGCCTAATTTGCTGTCTATAACAATTCCCAAATCCTTCTCGTGTGTGGTTATCCCTACTTCACTACCATTTAGTGTGTAAGTTGCTTGTGCATTCTTAACCCTGAAGTGCATAACTTTGCATTTCTCTATGTTAAATTTCATGCCATTGCCATTTTAGTGCCCAGTCCCCCAATCTATCCAAATCCCTCTGCAGCAAAGCAATATCCTGCTCACATTTTATTACTTTACAAAGTTTTGTGTCATCTGCAAGCAAACACTGATACATGGCTTTCAATGCCTATTTCAAGATCATTTATAAATATGTTAAATAGAAGTGGTCCCAAAACAGAACCCTGAGGGACACCACTTACCACTTTTGTTCAGCCTGAAAATTTACCATTAATTACAACTCGTTTACCATTTACCATTAATTACAACTTGTTGTAATTAAGCCAATGTTCTACCCAAGAACAAGAATATTCATCTGGACCAATTTCTTTTAGTTTGAAGACTAACCTATTGTGAGGAACCGTATCAAATGCCTTGGCAAAATCCAAGTAGATCACATCCCCTGCAACATCCTGATCTATACTTCTACTTACTTCTTCATAGAATGCAATTAGGTTAGTTTGACATGACCTATGTATCATAAAACCATGCTGATTATTGCTAATAACAAAGTTCTTCCCAATTAATTCCTGAATATTATCCCTTAATAGCCCTTCAAATATTTTCACAGTTACAGAAGTTAAGCTCAGAGGTCTATAATTTCCAGGCAAGGATTTTAAACCCTTTTTAAATATAGGAACATCTGCCTTCCTCCAATCCTCCGGTTTTATTTACATTAATTTTCTTTAATAGCTGTAGCACCTTGTTTCAAGTTATCCAGTCACAAGTCATTTGCAAGTTTTTTGCAGCAATCATTTGCATATCTCTTGCCATAGACGTGAGGAAGATGTGAGATGTGAGGAAGGCTGAACTTGTTGGAAGCATGTTTTTTTTCATCCTACATAACGATATAACTATGTAACTCTAGTGCCAGGTCACTGTCATTAGCATTTCATCCCTGATAATTCCACCTGAGCCACATTGATTGTTGGTGAATGATGAAAGATGTCAACAACATCTTTGCACATATGGATACCTCTGGTTAAAAGGCCCGTAGAGCTACACGCTAACCCAGTGCACATGCACGCAGTGATTACCACCTGCCGCATGGTACTGGTGATACACATTATATCATCCTCCACTTGAGCTCACTCCCTTCCTGATTTCATACCTCCCAATGGTGTGAGGTTATGCTCCAGGCATGTGAATATTTATTGCATTGGTTGAGTAATTTATGCACATTTGACTAATATTTTTAATCTGATGTGAGCTCTTCATTTGGGATTTTTCCCATATCAGATTAATAAATAATAAATGGCTACATGTTTGCTTTGCTCTAAGATGTTGCTCTAAAGTACTAGGTATGAGAGGATGAATACATTTTATTTACTTCTACTCAAGTATTTTATCAGCTCACATTCAAACATTTTATTTTTCCCTAAAGCGTCTGCCAAATACGCACAAGATAAAATTGAGTGGAAAATAAAAGCAGCTTGTTCTAATTTTTCCCCTTCTATCTCAATTGTGATTGATATCGTGAAATTGCTACAGATAGTAAAAGCAAAATTTTCTCCTTCATTGAGTGATAAATCTCTAGAAGTAAAAAAAAAAAAAGAATGAAATATAAAGGGAACACTCTCTAATCAGCAATATAAACTCTATATAAAATATATACTATAAACTCTTTGGTAATTAAGGGGTTAAGTTCCGTCCGTGCCTCCCAGATATTAGGCTGTTGAAAGGCTGCCATTAGAGTAACATGCGTTGGGACTTCCTTCAAATGGACTGCTTGGCCAGAGAACAAAACCGAAAAGCACTCCCAAATATTTCTGTCTTAAAAACCAGCAGCAACTGGAACACTTTATCAGTGGGATGCAGAAGCCAGTCGGCATTGCTAAACATAACTTAAACCTCTTCATAATGGTTGTCATTAGGAGACAGAAGTTGGACAAGTGACTGACCATGCCTGGAGCACTCTGGAACCTGAAGATTAATCTTATAGAATTATAATGACCAGAGTCGAACAGTCAATCAGAAAATACATAATCTGTTTGGTGTAGCAATATTTTTCCTTTACACTCATTTACTGATATCATTTGTTTGTTACAGTCATCGTAACACACCCTTCTTCAATATTCTATTAATTTCAAAGATGTCGACATCTGCACCTCCAAGCCTATATTTTCTGAAACAGATCCCAAAGTTCATTAAATAAACAACAAATTAGTCGACCGTCCTAGCAGTTCAACCTACCCTGGTTTCAGTCTAAGTTATAGTCGAATTCTCCAGGTGTCTGAAAAACTCCAAAAAGACTGCTTTCGACACTTCCAAACATTACCAGTATTTGCAAATGCCCTTAAACTCTCCGTCCATCAAGTTCAAATTCCCCGTGTTTCAACTCCCCATTATTACCTTTAGTTTGTAAGGTCATTAGGCATCTTGTTAAGCATTTTGTGTAAGTGTTGAAAATCTGGGATTTTAAAATCACAGGGAGGGTCATCTGTTCCTTTTCTACTTGCTTATCTATATCTCCAAAAGTACGGTGGAATATGTTTTTACTTTATAAATACTAAAATATAATAGTAATATCAATAAGAATAAATGCAAATATGATTTACTTTGAATAAAAACAAAATTGTCCTCAAGAGAAATTATTGTTACAGGGTCAGTCTATGTACGATAAGCACTTTGCTTCACCGCAAAGTACATAGTACGTAGAGCACCAGGAGGCCACTCTCTTTTCTAAGAGTGGGCTATAGTGGCAGCAATTTGTAAAACTCATCGTTAAAAGAGAGCCCACCAACCAATCAATCAGCCAGCCAGGGACACTTAATTCTTGATTGCAAGTGTCAGTTTCATCCTTGCTGTGCATTCAGCATAAAAGCTCAGCTTAACGGCAAGAATTGCTCAGAGAATTCCAACATTTAGGCTTAAATTGCCAAATTGGAAAAAAATATTCAACTCTCATTTTCCAGCTTAGTTATTTTGGAATTGGAGTAACAACATGAGATGTTTCTGGCTAAGAACATTGAGTTGGTAATTAACCTCTTTCTTGTGGCTTCCTTGTCCCATCCTGACTACCCACTTTTGTTGACCTTCTGGTGAGACTGAGGCTTTCATTCCACGACCCCACATGTGGCTCCATCTTCTGTTTCAGTTCCTTAGCTTCCCTTCTTTCTTGATAAATAAAGTACAATATTACTCTATTTTTGTGCAAATACTAAGATTTAAAGTGTTTAATAGTGATGTCGCGAACCCGAAATTTTCGGTTCGCGAACGGCGAACGCGAACTTCCGCAAATGTTCGCGAACCGGCGAACCGCCCGAAACGCCATTGACTTCAATGGGGAGGCGAATTTTAAAACACACAGGGACTCTTTCTGGCCACAATAGGGATGGAAAAGTTGTTTCAAGGGGACTAACACCTGGACTGTGGCATGCCGGAGGGGGATCCATGGCAAAACTCCCATGGAAAATTACACAGTTGATACAGAGTCTGGTTTTAATCCATAAAGGGCAGAAATCACCTAACATTCCTAAATCACAATCAATATGGATTGACACCTGACATATGACATATTGACACCTTGACATATGGATTGACACCTGTCCTCAGAGCCCCTGATGCACACGGACACAGAGCAGAATAGAGACTGGTCCCCTACATAGGGTCACTTGGCAGATATGGATTGACACCTGTCCTAAGGATCCCTGATACACACTGACACAGAGCAGAATAGGGACTGTTCCCCCTACATCGGGTCACTTGGCAGATATGGATTGACACCTTGTTACAAACTGCTATTTGTAACGGGCCCTTTAAATGGCAAATTGCCCTGTTTCCCTGGGTTGTGGAGAAGCCTCTTTGCCAGCCTCCTCCCGCATGACTATGGCCCCTGGGAGATTGTGAAAATGTATGCACTTTTATTTGGTGTGTATGGCCCTTTAAGACTGTCGGTGGACATATTGGGGCTTATGGACTTTTTATGTGACTGGTGCTGGCCCTTTAAACACCTTTTTTGGGACATCAGGAAGATTGGGACACTGCCCCTTTAAGGCCGTGTCCCCAGACTTGTTGGGGACACGGCCCCTTTAAGACGGTGTCCCCTGTGTCCCCAGACCTGGTGCAAACCCTTTGTGCCTGCCTTGCTATTTCCCACTTGGTTCAGTAAATGGGAAATTATTTCAGCTGCAGAGACTAAGTCCCATTCGGCGATGGGACTTAGTCTTTTTTTCAGCCTTAG
>OW240914.1:281629348-281669732 GCA_933207985.1 Pelobates cultripes | reverse complement strand
AAATGTTACCGTTTTTTTTTTTTTTGGGGGGGGGGGTGCCAAGCACAGGATCCGCCCCGGGTGCCAAATGCTCTAGGTACGCCCCTGCCCTGTTCTCTCCTGAAAGTGTCTTCAATCAGGACGTGATCTTCAGAAATGGACTATGGAGCAATGGAAGAGGGTTACCTCGTCTGCTGAATCATGTTTTTTTAGACCAAGTGAATGGCCAGATGCATGTACATTGTGTAACTGGGGAAGAAATGGCAGCAAGATGCTCTGTGGGAAGAAGGCAGGATGCACTATGGGAAGAAGACAGACCAGCGGAAGCAGTGTTTTGTTTGGGCAATGTTCTGCTTGGAAACCTTTGGTCCTAGCATTCATGTAGATGTTATTTTGACACATACCACCTAACTAGAGATTGTTGCAACCACGTAAGTCCTTCATGACAATGTTGTTCCCTGATGACAGTGTCCTTTTTCAGAAGTATAATGCACCCTGCCACACTGCAAAAATTCAGGATTTTTTGTCATGTACCTCAAAGTTCAGGAATGGTTTGAGGTACATGACAAAGAGTTCAAGGAGTTATCTTGATCTCTAAATTCCCCAGATCTCAATCGAATTGAGCCTCTTCGGGAGGTGCTAGATAAAAAAGAAATTAACATCCTTATAAGCACACCTCTCAACTTGCAGGACCTATATGACCTGCTGCTAATGTCTTGTTGCCGGATACCACAGGACACATTTAGAGGTCTTGTGCAGTCTTGTGTAAATTAAAAAAAACCAGATAGTATAGATCTTGATCAATCTTGATTTCAAAAATACAGAAAAACGGAATGTCTTAATGTGTCCTGAAATTCTGCTGACTTTATTCCCCAAATAGCAGTGTGCAAAAGACTTCTTACCAAATTTTACTAATCTATCTATATATATATAAATATATATATATATATATATATATATATATATATACTCAAAATCTTTGCACTCGCCTCACAAATCCTTTTGTAAATCTTGCCTGGGTGCCCAAACCTGCGTTGTAATATATCTATAGACAAGAGTGCTTATTAATGTGTTTTATGAAAATTTGTGAATTACATCCAATAATGCGAACAATCGATATTTCTGATGCTTTAAGGCATGAAAAATCTATCTAATAGTATCTGTGTATTCGTGTAGAGATCACAAAATCCGGGACAAAAAAAAGTTGTTGTGTGGGAAATTGTGGACCTTGAACAAAGAAACATTTGGTTACAGTAGCCTGTATTATGCAAGTGTATGGTAGGATTTTTTTTCCCCCCAATATGCTCTGTCTGACAAGCTTTGCAAATGACAGGGGCGTTGCTTTGTTCCAGAAACGTTTTGGGCTTAAACCCAAAGTAAAACACAATGCACTCTACACTAACAGAGAGGTGTCATGACATATCCCCACCTTTCTATGTTATGCCCCCTCCTCTATGCCAATCAACAGATTCCTGCTGATGCTTTCTATGATATCAATAAAAGCATATCCGCAAACAAGCACGTACTGCACAGACAGGTATTCAATCCAACCCCACCACACTACCTAACTAATATAGCGGTGTGCAAAATTCTGTTCTGCAGCACACCACCCTTCTGACAGTCACCTGGGACGCACCACAGCCCTCCCCCACAGTAGCCCTCTGTAGAACTACACTAGTGATCTTCCTTTTTATATCAGTGGATGCTTTGAGAAGCAACTGTCTGATTATTCATTTAAAATGATAAAACACTAATATCCTTTTACATTTTCCACTACCTGTAAAAGTTAAATGGTCCCACATCTGGGGCTTCAGCCACCAAAGCCTTCCCTAGTAACACTTACTCCAATTGGCAATCAAGGTGATTGGACTGTGACTAAGCACTGAAAAGTTTGAGAATGCCTAAGAATGGTTGCTATGGCACCCACCCAACTTCTAACTGGGAACCTACAATCATAGTATTTGCATTCTATGTATACACACGCAAGTGGTTACTAGCATATACGACAGTTGTACTTGTTATTATCATATGTGGCAGATTAATTATCTACTAATTGCTGTTTGGGTAAAAACAACTTCCCTCCATTAACTAGCAATGGGCATATATACTGGGAGTATTGGTGGAGTGTCAATTAAATGTACAATTTCACACACAAAAAACTAACATAATGTATTGTCGTTATACATTGTTTTTAAATTACAGACCCCTTACACTTTACCACAAATCAATAAACTATTCACCCCTCTCGTGAATACAGGATGTGGGGCGGATTGTCAGGGTCAATTTTTTTTCTGTACTCAAATGTCGATACTTAAATTATGATTTAATTTGTCAGGATTTAATTTGTCCAGTTGTCTTAAGGAAACTATGTGATAATTTGGTCAGTTTTCTAGTATCTCCAGAATTAGCCACAAATGTCAGCCACGCAGATTAAATGTAATGCCAAGTTACTAATCGCACACTGCCCAGAGCATTGAATTGGCTCCACTGCAATAGGTTTATTTTGATCAAAATTATTCTGGGCTGCCATCCTGTCTTCAGCAGTAATGACAGGGGATGATTCTTTTAAGTTACCCCAACACCCACAGTTATCTGTTGGTTTCTCAGCCATGTGTGTGGTCCCAGCTTCTCCCAAAAGCCTGGGATTAAAAATAGGATCAAAAACAAGATCCATAGCATTAAAGTAGATATTACAAATGGGCCAAGAAAGCTAAGTGGCCCTTATCTGCTGTCATCTTGCGAGTAAAGTCTGGCAAAGGACGGCTGCTAGCAAAGAAAAGGTTAATTTAGACTAGATTCGGGTGGGAGGGGGTTCCAGTGAGAAATCAGCTGGGAATCCATGATAAATTTGTGGTCATGGTGGTAAGATGTTCGTGCCATGAATTGCAATGACGTTACATGATTGAATGAACAAAGACAGCGCCTCATTGCCTGCACTGGTTTATTTGTGTCTCCCTGTGATTTAGATACCAGTATTTGTAAGTCACTACTATGTTAACCATTTGAACTTAAAGTTTTGTCATTTTCAGTATTGGTGTGCATGAAAGAGCTTAATTGTGCACCTGTGCATTAACCATAAATATCGTTCGGATCTTGTTCGTAAGTAATACCATAATATATTTCTTTCTCGATGAGAACTTCTATACCAAGTGTGCCTGGGGCACATTGCAATTCTTACAGAAGAATGGGTGCTGAAACACTTGGGGAATATATTTAGGAGAAAATAAATGTGAGGTGCTGTCATCAGAATATAATGTAATAAGCAAGCATATTTGTGTTAAGTTACATCTATAGTATATAGTCAATGATGTATTCATAATTTTAGCTGCCCTATTTCTGGCTAAGTATTTGTTCCTACCATACACTTTATTATATTTTGTAAGATATATACAGGACTAATGCAAAGACTATTGGCTACTCAGGCAAAGATTCATTTTTCCTCCCCCACCAAAAAAATGTGTCTTCACCTGTGTGTCTCGCCTTTTGAATTTCTTACCCCATTTAGTGTTTTATCCTCCTTTAGTGTGTCTTACACTCCCTTGTGTGTTGCTTATAACCCCACTTGTGTATCTTTCCTCCATCCCCTTTCTGTGACTCTCTCCTCTCAGCCAATTTGTATATCCCCTCCATTCCCCTTTGTGTGTCATTTTCCTCCCAAGCCATAGAGACATAGGTAATCAAACAAACACAATCATACAGGCACAAATATACTGGCACACAGTCAAACAATCTACACATGCAGGTACACAGTCATACAGACACAAAAAAATGCAGACACTGTCATAAAAAGACATACAGACACAGCTATACAGTCATACAGAGACATAGACGCAGTCATAGACAGACATAAAGATGCAGGCATACAGAGACATACAAACACAGTCATACAGAGCAAGGCATACAGAGACATACAGACACATACAGCCGAATATATACAGAGACATCCAGAACAAGGCAAAGAAAATCAAATGGACACATTCATACAGAGACATACAGACACAGGCATACAAAGACATACATACACAATCTTATAGTCATACAGAGACATTCAGACAAGGCATACAGAGCAGGGGCAGATACAGAACCTAATCCCGGGAGGAGCACTGGTAGTGGGTTGTAGTGGAGTGATAGGGGCTGAAGTAGGTTGATTGCTGCAATTGGGGCATGGGGCTGTGGTGTGGAGGATATTGGCTGTTATTGAGGGAGAGGGACTTTAGTGGGGAGCATATGGGACTGTAGTGTGGGTAAGGACTGTAGTCGGGGAATAGGAGCTGTTGTGGGGGCATGGGGTGTAAAAGAGGGGTTAATGGCTGTAGTAAGGGATAAGGGCTGCAAGTGGAGAGGTACAGGGTGTAATGGGAGGGATGTTTAGTGTGGAGTTACAGGTCATTCCCCCCCAGGATCACCAGGACACTCGGAACCCCCAGGAGGCGGGACAACTGAACCACCTCAGGGAGGAGCCGCACCCACCTCATGCCCCTCGTACCGAACCACCGAACTTCTGCCTCAGAAGGCGTAAAATGCAACCGCTCGCCTCCAGGCCGGACCGCCACACGCTGCCTGGCCCAATAAACATAGGAGTGTCCCATGATCCAAATCCAGGGGGGAACCGAATCTGCGAACAGAAATCAAGTCAGGAGACCAGTCGGGCGAACATAGGAAACATAATGTCCTGACTCCCACCTCCCAATTCTTTGAACCACCTGCGCTGGCATGCCATGTCCAGAGTCCTCAGTAGCCGGCCCAATACGAAATTAATGACCCCTGAACTCCCTGCCATCAATTCCCAGAAATTCCAACCCTAAACAGAACACACTAATAAACTGGAAATGAGAAAGAAAACTACCATCCTCATGCACCAGAAGGGGAAGAGCGAGAGAAGAGTGTAAGGAACAATACTCTCCAAAGGAAAAAACAGGACAAATGCCGGAACCCGGCACAGCCCCCAGTCTGACCCATTTGCCCCTCCCCAAGACATCGGTCTTCGAGCAGCAAATCCTAAAGGAAATTTGATCAGCAGTGCAAGTAACGTCCCCAAACAGCACACCCCACCTGCTGACGACTGGGGAACACCAGCTCCCCAATCCGCATGGCACCAAAGAATGCCAGGGAAAAAGCCAAGCGTAAGAGCCGGGCCTCGAACTCCGAATGGCAAACTCCATGTAAGACATCACACAGATTAACCAAGATAGCACCCGAAACTGGATGCCTCGAGTCTTGCGAGGACACCCCTTGCCTCAAACCTTTTAGGGCCTAGCATACTATAAACACTTTGGCAGTGTCTTCCCAACCCCGCAACTTGAACAGAAAGCCGAGCCCCGCAAAGCGCACAAAAATGGCCGAGGGGGACAACCCCGCAGCCTCCCAGGCCCCCAGGAGATGAACCAGACCCTGCAGGTGAGCGGGCGAGTCCCGGAACCCCCCACGGGACAGCTCCCACCTGTCCCATTCCCTCCACACCTTGTTATAGCGGGCCCATGTGGCCGCCGAGACGATCCACGGACCAACTCCATCAATCTGTCAGACCCAGCGACCACATCTCTGCTGGGCATGGGACTCCCTCCACTTCGGCTTGCGGAGCCACTGCCCGAAACACGTCCCACTGTGAACGAGAGAGAGCATCGGCCATCACATTGAGAACACCCGGAAAATGTACAGCCCTTCAAGACACAATAGGCCCCAAACAGCGCAGAACCAAGCGGAGGAAGTAGTCAATTAATTAATAGCCTGCACCACCCCCAAATTGTCGCAAAGGAAAACCACCCGTCTGTCCATGAGCAGGGGACCCTACACCTCCAAAGTCACCAGAATGGGAAGAGCTCCAGAAAAGCCAAGTTCCGTGTGAGCCCTGCCGTGTGCCAAGCCTCTGGCCACGAGTCAGCGCACAAAATGGCCTCAAAACCCACGAACCAGCCGCAGGTGGAGGTCAGCATTAGAAACCTCTGGGGTCTGCCAGTAAGTCCTACCATTATACAAGGCTAAGAAGGAATCCCAGACAGCCAAGTAAGCCCGCAAGGGCCGCGTAAGCCAGATAAAGCGCTGCGGGGGCGAACGACCCCAGACGTCGCTGCCGCCAGGTGCCTGTTAAAGATACACCCCATGGGCAAAATCCGACAGGCAAAATTTAGTTTCCCCAACAGAGATTGCAGGCAGCGCAGTTGGATCTTACACCGCCCCAGAGCCAGTGACACTGCTAGACGGAGGTCCAGAACTTTGCCTTGGGGCAACTGACATTCCCTGGCCACCGAATCGATTTCGATGTCCAGAAAACTAAGGCATGTGACCGGACCTACGGTTTTGTCATGAGCCAATGGAACACCGAACCGCTGAAACACCTTCTCAAGGACCCGCAGCAGCAGGGCACAGACGTGCGACTCCGCCGGCCCCCCACACACAGGAAATCATCCAGGTAGTTCAGGAGGAAAGTGACCCCTGCTTCCCTCCGTACCACCCATTCCAGAAAAGCGCTAAAGCACTCAAAATAAAAACAGGAGAGCAACCCATAGGGAGGCCACACAGAACTGTCCATCAAAGGTACAGCCCAGGAGATGATGGCACTCCGGATGCACCAGAAGCAGCCGAAAAGCAGCAGTGCGTCTGGGCCTGCAGCCCGCACCATGCGAACCACCGCATCAAAGGATGCGTAGGAAACCCTGCAAAGCTCAGCTGAAATGTCATCATTCACCGAACCCCCTTGAGGGTACGACAAATGGTGAATCAGGCAATATTTACCGGGTTCCTTCTTAGGCACCACGGCCAAAGGAGAAACCCGCAGATTAGACATAAGGGGAGTGGAAAACGGGCGGCCATCCGGCCCAAGGTGACCTCCTTATCCAGTTTTTCCCGTACCACCTGAGGGGATTCCTGCACGGACGTAGGTTCCAAACAGAGAGCAATGGAGGGTGCTCTGAAAAGGGGATCCAAAAACCCTCTTCAAACCCGTCCAATAGGATCCGTGCTGCAGCACGATTCCTATGAAGGTCGAGCCACGAGCGCATCGCCTTTACGAGTACCGGGGTCATTGCCCTTAGACCCCATGTCCCATTTCTTGCCAGTTTTGCCCCGCTTGAAACAGGCAGGATGTGCCCCACCGCAACCGGAGCACTCATGCTTAAAGCGGCACGAGGACCCCCACTTATAATGACTGTCCTTGAACTTCCAACAACAGCCCAGGGGCCGATGGGGAGAAGGATGTGCCCCCCACCGGCCCCCCCAAGAAAGGCAGAAAATGTGCCCTGCTGGGGGAGCCAGAGGCCAATATTCATCTGGTCCCACGACAGCGAGGGACGCACTGCCAGCCGCTGCCAAAACTGCTCATCGTACCTCCACCAACCCAGCCCCCCATAGGTGCGACAAGCGTTCCAGATCGTGTCCTGATAACAGAGCACTTCTGGGACTTCTCCCCCACCACAATGGCCAAAATAGAGAACGCCCGAATCCAATTCCCAAAAGTTTTGTGAATCTTCCAATAGCGGTACTTTTCCCTATCCTTTTCGGACTCCTTACTGTCTTTTTCCGCTACGGGAGGAGCTTCCTCCAAGGGCAGGAGGGAAAATATTTCGACAAACTCCCCTATCCAAATTTTTTCCCTTATCTCTTGCTTCAAGTGCAAGCCCAGAGGGCCAGATCAGCACATGTAGGCTGCGCCACGTGCCATGTCCGAAACACCAGCCTCGAGACAAGCGTCGCCCACGTTGGCACCAGCACTGGACACCACGGGTATAGGGGGACCCAGGGGCGCCAGGGGCAATGGACCACTACAGGGGCATGGGGGGCGAAGACTGAACCGTAGGAGGGAGCTGGGCAGGGGACCAAACCTACCAAAGCTGACCATCAATAGAGGTGTCCCCACTAACCACCGTCCCCCGCTCCCACTAATCTAGAAACCCCCAAAGACCCGAGAGGAACCCCCCCAGCCCTGGATCCAAAGGACTAAAAAAGGAGGGAACATTGTACTCACCGGTTGCAGCCTGGCGGTCCAAACCCGGCACTGCACTCACAGAAGGCTGAGGCAACGAAAAAGGGATTCCAGCATCCATAGAAGACATCAGACGTGTTCCAGTAGGTCACAGACACGTGGTCCTGGTGAGGCCTCGGGCCCGGGCTCCTACTCCTCAGCCGGACCCGAGGAGTAGTGTCAGGCAAGAGCCTGGCTGGCGGTTGAGAAAGCCGGCCGGTACTAGTGCGGCCCCCAGGAGCAGGGGCCACAGGGGAGGCAGCAGGGGAGACCACAGGGGGTGCACCAGGGGAAGGTAGGCCCGGGAGGGGGGCCCACACAAGCAGCCATACTTTGAGTAAGGTGAGCAAATTGCTCCCTAAGTTGCCGGTCACCATCCAGCGCTGCAGCAGCCTAAGGGACGTCAAGATCGCCTCAACATCCATCCCTCAAGCTGGTTAAACAAACAGGAGCAGGAGGACAGGAAGCTGTTTGCTGGACTGAATCCCAAGGGGCACTGAGGTAAGACCAACCCCCCACTAACTCTCATAGAACATAATCCCACCCACACATTCTTCCAAACCACTCCCACGCATCTATCCCCACACTCATACATGTGCCCTTGTCCGCTTAGCTGTGCTATCTCCCCAGGGCCTAATCTCAGTGCGCTGTCTGCATAGTATGCCCTTTGTTGGCCCTTAGTTAGCCAGCCTTCATGATTGGTAACAGTGCTGGTTACGTGATTTGAGTCAGTTTCCCACCCTTTTTCCCCACCCAGGGCTGCCAGCAGAAATTTTGGTGCTCTTGACACAACTTAAGGTGTGGGACCCCGGGGGTCCGACCCCAAGTCCACCCACAGAGCCTGCCCTGAGTCTGCCTCCACAAGGATGTGTGTACTGAATGTGGTGTGTGTATAGTGGATGTAGATTGTGTGTGCTGGATGCAGTATGTGTGTCATGGATGCAGTGTGTATAGTGGATGCAGATTGTACGTTTTGGGTAATGTATGTAATGTTTGTGTGCATTAGATGCAGAGTGTATGTGTAGTTAATGTAGGTGTGTATAGTGAATGCAGAGTGTGAGTTTGTGTAGTGGATGTAGTTTGTGTATAGTGACCACAAAGTTTGTGTAGTGAATGCAGAGTGTGTATAGTAAATGTGATGTGTTTGTACTGAATGCAGAGTGTGTATAGTGAATGTAGTGTGTGTTTAGTGAGTGCAGAGTGTGTATAGTGATAGTAGTGTGTGTGTAGTGAGTGCAGAGTTTGTATAGTGAAAGTAGTTTTGTTTGTAGTGAATGCAGAGTGTGTATACTGAATGTAGTGTGTGTAGTGAGTGCAGAGTGTTTATAGTGAACGTAGTGTGTTTGTAGTGAATGCAGCGTGTGTATAGTGAATGTAGTGTGTTTGTAGTTAGTGCAAAATATGTAAAGTGGAGTGTGTGTGTAGTGAGTAAAGAGTGTGTATAGTGCATGTTGTGTGTGTAGTGAGGTGTTTGTAGTGAATGCAGAGTGCATATAGTGAATGTAGTGTGTTTGTAGTGAATGCAGAGTGCGTATAGTGAATAAAGTGTGTTTGTAGTGAGCGCAAAGTGTGTTTAGTGAATGTAGTGTGTTTGTAGTGAATGCAAAGTGTGTATATTGAATGTAGTGTGCTTGTAGTGAGTGCAGAGTGTGAATTGTGAATGTAGTGTGTTTTGAGGTGTTTAGTGAATGCAGAGTACATATAGTGAATGTAGTGTGTTTGTAGTGGATGCAGAGATTGTATAGTGAATGCAGTGTGTTTGTAGTGAATACAAAGTGTGTATAGTGAATGCAGTGTGTTTGTAGTAAATGCAAAGTGTGTATAGTGAATGTAGTGTGTTTGTAGAGAGTGCAGAGTGTGTACAGTGAATGTAGCGTGTTTGTAGTGAATGCAAAATGTGTATTGTGAATGTAGTGTGTTTGTAGTGAGTGCAAAGTGTGTATAGTGTATGTAGAGTGCTTGTAGTGAGTGCAGAGTGTGCATAGTGAATGTAGAGTGTTTGCAGTGAGTGCAAAGTGTGTATTGTAAATGGCGTGTGTGTGTGTAGTGAGTGCAGAGTGGGTGCTTGTAAGGATGCAGTGTGTGTGTGTGTGTAAAATAGGGGGCAAAGCATTTTTTTAACATTTATTTGTGTATCTTTTATTTTATTCCCCCCTCCCTGCTCCTTACCTTGCCAGGGTTGGGGGAGATTGCATTCCCTGGTGGTCCGGTGGCATGGTGGAGGGGGACAGCCATAGTACATTGCAGAGGGGGCCCAGCAGTGCAATCTATCCTCCCTTTCCAGCTCCTCTCTGACTAAATCTCACAAGACCGGTGTGCGTGCTGTGCGGAGCGTTGCCATGGTAACCCATGACAGCGCTTTGATGGCCGCGGGAAAGTTAGACACAGAGCAGCTGTAAAAGGAACACAGAGTGCGCTGCAATGTACAGGTAATAGGGGGCCCGCAGTGCACATACATATCGCAAAAATCACATAAGGAATGTGGAGCTCAGACTGCCAGAACCGTTATGGTAGTGGCCCTGACCCCACCCATCAACATTCTGCTTCATCGGATGCTGCTGTTATGGGATATGGATTTGCTTGTGAGATGAAAGCAGAGATTAGTTTAGGCCCGGTATATGTTTTCACATAGCTGCATCCTGTGAGTTTCCCTCTAACCCAACCTCCACCAGATACATGGGAGGTATAACTGGTTTCTGTCAATAATTAGGCCCATTGTAATGGTCATCACCAGGCCCAATGGGTTTTTAATCCAGCTTTGGTTAAGTGCAGTGGCCATCTATTCCCCAGGTGTATAGGAAAAGAGAAATATAGAGAAGATGAGACCAGTGGTGCTCAAATGGTAAATCATCGACTATGGCAGAACTATAGCACTCAAGTAGCTTTACCGGTCATAAGACTGGTCAAGAGTATGAAGATGAGCAAATCTGGATTGCACCGGGAATGAGTCCAATCATGGTGACCAAATATACCGAAGTGATGGATATGTATAGTTGAGAGTGACAGCGATTTATTTGCTTCAGGAATGTCTAGTAAAGTTTTATAATACATAACTTGGTACTTTTACAAACTTTAAATATTATTTTATTAGTACTGAATGTTTAGGAATTTGAGTAGCTCATAATGTTAGTTTGAAAGGTCATTCCAAGGTCAAGGACAATGTCAAGTTATGCAGCTCAGATCTGACCACTTTCACCAGTTTTCCGTGCAATAGCGTTAAGCTGTGGTTACCCCTCCAACTATCAATAAGGAAGTAGTGTGTGCCATTAGTATAAAGCGTCCAGTTGTGTATGGATCTGCTTTAGTAACTGCTGTGCGTGATAAGCTTAGTGCTTCTTGTCTATGTGTAAAGAAACTTATGAATCAAGGGCCCACTTCAATCCCACTTCTAATACTTCTTGTAAGGATCACAGCAGACATAGAGATTTGGAAACCTACTTTTAGGAAAAGACTGTAAAATTGTATTCATTCAGTATGAAGCAAAATGAGGTCAGTGCCTGACTGCCATGCTGGACAGACATATCTTGGTATATTGGCTGTTTAATCAACATTTTAGCCTATTTAGCAACACCAGTGGATTTGCACCAAGTCCTAGACTCTGCTGGGTGCTTTTCTAGTGACTCTCCATGTTTTTTGAGGACGTCTATCCAGAATCGTGGCCTGTGAGGACTCCTGTGAGGACTGGTGTGCATCATGGCTAGGAGAGACAGATGATGTTTCAACAAAGACTTACTTGTGCACCTTCTCTCCACTTTGGACCAGAGTGGGTTATCCTGGTCTCCACCGATGAGGCTTTCCTCTTCTGTGTGGGCATCTCAAGGTGACCTTACTAACATGCCTGCACAGACGATCCTCCTTCATGATGCCACCAACCACGTGCATTTTAAGAATATGGGGGAGCATCCATTTCAGCAGCTGGAAGGCTCTTTCCTTACAGCATTTGACAAATTGCACCTACCACAACTGATGAAGCCGGAGTGCTTTCCAAAGAAATCTCGGTACATCATTCTCTGCCTGAGTGCAGAGTCGTGAGGGATTTTCACCCCGGACTTGGTCCACAACCAAGTCCTCAGCACCACAGCAGATTGACTGAGAGTGATGGGATTGTTCCTGGGGACAATTACCTACACACCAGAAGTGGGGCGCCAGTGGACACTAGGCTTGGGCTCTTACCAGTGCTCGGGGCCTTAGTTGTGGAGCTCTGCAATTCTCCTGTGACCCTCCAGCTGGAGCCTTACAAATTCAAACCTTATTACTGCATCCTGTGAAGCCTCTTCCAAGCTCGGGAATTGGCTGCATTTGGTCTGAACAAAAAATGGGCTCAAGCTTATGGCAATGGCTACATGGTTTTTATTTTTTTTATACTGTCCAAAGTTTTCTTGCTGTGCGTACACTTACCTCTCCAGTGGTTATATTTCTGCTTATGTTTGATCCCTGTGTATATCATGCTGACTAATAATTCTATGCCGATATTTGTTCACTGTATACTTTACCATTTCATGAAAAAAAAAGAGGCATTACTAATCTTTTAACAACAATGGAAATGTCATACCGTATTTGTGAACATATGTTTGCATTCTATGTGCTTTATTTCTATTATTTATTTCTATTGTTTGTTCATATATACCTCAATAAAAAAATTGATTGACAAATAAAAATATATAAATATTAGCTTATTCAGTTAACAGTTCCTTAGTAAACAACTACATCAGTAGGCATGGATAACTGGCAGGCTCAGGGTCGGATCCAGAAATACAGAAAAATTTGAATTTGATGATTTAAGACAAGGTGCTGCAGTAACTAAAGAAAGTTAATGCAAACCAAGCTCGGAGCCTGACAGTATTCACCCATGAGTATTTAAGGATCTAAGTATCCCTAAACATGACGTACCATTACTCCCAAACCTTTCTTCCACAATTGTAGAAAAAGGGAAAAAGGACTAGGCCACAGCTTTATTAATAAAACAACTTGCACCCTAAATGATGATTAGTTAGGGAAAACAACAGAGAAAGCAATCAACAGTTGGCATGCATAAAAAGGAGACATTAATTATCTGGAAAAAAAATAATTTTGCCTCTTTAGAAATCAATTGTAAGGCCATGCCAACGCTGTGTTTTAATACGACATACAATTTTTCGACATCTGTTCTGAAGAAGGATAGTATCGGGCAGGCTACAAAATCAATAAGGGGTATAAAAGATTTTAGTTATGAAGAAAGGCTAACAAATGTAAATCTGTTCGATTAGCAAACGTCACCTCACATGGCACCTCATATATGGAGATATGATAACATTATTCAAATATATTTCAGGCCAATACAAACCATTGTCTGGAAATCTGTTCATAAACAGAAAGGAGATTTAAAGCAGAAAGGGGTCTTCACAGCAAGAAGGTTGGGAATTCTCAATCAGAGCCTGAACAGATTTTTAAACAGCAACTTGATGGAATCTTGAAAAAACAAAATAATCAGTAATATAATATTTAATCTGTAGGGTAACAGCTGCTTTATCCAAGGCCATTCTGGGAATCGAGAAGGATTTATTTTTGTTACAAAAATTTAAGGCGCTTCAAACTGAGTTTTTGGTTTCCGTTTGCATGAACAGTAGTTACATAGTTACATAGTTACATAGCTGAAAAGAGACTTGCGTCTATCAAGTTCAGCCTTCCTCACATATATTGTTGCTGTTGGTCCAAAAGAAGGCAAAAAACATAGTCTGAAGCGCTTCCAATTTTGCCACAAACTAGGAAAAAAATTCCTTCTTGACCCCAAAACAGCAGTCAGATGTCTCCTTGGATCAAGCAGCTATTACCCCACTAATTAGAAATTATATCCCTGTATGTTATGTTTTTGTAAGTATTTATCCAATTGCAGTTTAAACATCTGTAGTGACTCTGACAAAACCACCTCTTCAGGCAGAGAATTCCATATCCTTATTGCTCTTACTGTAAAAAAAACCTTTTCTTTGCCTTAGATGAAATCTCCTTTCTTCCAGCCTAAATGTGTGACCTCGTGTCCTATGTATAGCCCTGGTTATGAATAGATTTCCAGATAAAGGTTTATACTGGCCCCGAATATATTTGTATAAAGTTATCATATCCCCTCTCAGGCGCCATTTTTCCAAACTAAGCAGATTTAATTTTTTTTAACCTTTCTTCATAACAAAAATGCATTCCTTTTATCAATTTTGTAGCTCGTCTCTGGACTTTTTCTAGTGCCATGATATCTTTCTTTAGAACAGGCACCCAAAATTGCACAGCATATTCAAGGTGTGGTCTTACCAGCGATTTATAGCGAGGCAAAATTATATTTTCATCTCGAGAATTTATGCCCCTATTTATACATGACAAAACCTTACTGGCCTTCGCAACTGCAGATTGACATTGCATATTGCTGCCTAATTTGCTGTCTATAACAATTCCCAAATCCTTCTCGTGTGTGGTTATCCCTACTTCACTACCATTTAGTGTGTAAGTTGCTTGTGCATTCTTAACCCTGAAGTGCATAACTTTGCATTTCTCTATGTTAAATTTCATGCCATTGCCATTTTAGTGCCCAGTCCCCCAATCTATCCAAATCCCTCTGCAGCAAAGCAATATCCTGCTCACATTTTATTACTTTACAAAGTTTTGTGTCATCTGCAAGCAAACACTGATACATGGCTTTCAATGCCTATTTCAAGATCATTTATAAATATGTTAAATAGAAGTGGTCCCAAAACAGAACCACTTACAACTTTTGTTCAGCCTGAAAATTTACCATTGATGACAACTCGTTTACCATTTACCATTAATTACAACTTGTTGTAATAAAGCCAATGTTCTTCCCAAGAACAAGAATATTCATCTGGACCAATTTCTTTTAGTTTGAAGACTAACCTATCGTGAGGAACCGTATCAAATGCCTTGGCAAAATCCAAGTAGATCACATCCCCTGCAACATCCTGATCTATACTTCTATTTACTTCTTCATAGAATGCAATTAGGTTAGTTTGACATGACCTATGTATCATAAAACCATGCTGATTATTACTAATAACAAAGTTCTTCCCAATGAATTCCTGAATATTATCCCTTAATAGCCCTTCAAATATTTTCACAGTTACAGAAGTTAAGCTCACAGGTCTATAATTTCCAGGCAAGGATTTTAAACCCTTTTTAAATATAGGAACATCTGCCTTCCTCCAATCCTCCGGTTTTATTTACATTAATTTTCTTTAATAGCTGTAGCACCTTGTTTCAAGTTATCCCGTCACAAGTCATTTGCAAGTTTTTTGCAGCAATCATTTGCATATCTCTTGCCATAGACGTGAGGAAGATGTGAGATGTGAGGAAGGCTGAACTTGTTGGAAGCATGTATTTTTTCAGCCTACATAACGATATAACTATGTAACTCTAGTGCCAGGTCACTGTCATTAGCATTTCATCCCTGATAATTCCACCTGAGCCACATTGATTGTTGTTGAATGATGAAAGATGTCAACAACATCTTTGCACATATGGATACCTCTGGTTAAAAGGCCCGTAGAGCTACACGCTAACCCACTGCACATGCACGCAGGGATTACCACCTGCCGCATGGCACTGGTGATACGCATTATATCATCCTGCACTTGAGCTCACTCCCTTCCTGATTTCATACCTCCCAATGGTGTGAGGTTATGCTCCAGGCATGTGAATATTTATTGCATTGGTTGAGTAATTTATGCACATTTGACTAATATTTTTAATCTGATGTGAGCTCTTCATTTGGGATTTTTCCCATATCAGATTAATAAATAATAAATGGCTACATGTTTGCTTTGCTCTAAGATGTTGCTCTAAAGTACTAGGTATGAGAGGATGAATACATTTTATTTACTTCTACTCAAGTATTTTATCAGCTCACATTCAAACATTTTATTTTTCCCTAAAGCGTCTGCCAAATACGCACAAGATAAAATTGAGTGGAAAATAAAAGCAGCTTGTTCTAATTTTTCCCCTTCTATCTCAATTGTGATTGATATCGTGAAATTGCTACAGATAGTAAAAGCAAAATTTTCTCCTTCATTGAGTGATAAATCTCTAGAAGTAAAAAAAAAAAAGAATGAAATATAAAGGGAACACTCTCTAATCAGCATACTATAAACTCTTTGGTAATTAAGGGGTTAAATTCTGTCCGTGCCTCCCAGATATTAGGCTGTTGAAAGGCTGCCATTAGAGTAACATGCGTTGGGACTTCCTTCAAATGGACTGCTTGGCCAGAGAACAAAACCGAAAAGCACTCCCAAATATTTCTGTCTTAAAAACCAGCAGCAACTGGAACACTTTATCAGTGGGATGCAGAAGCCAGTCGGCATTGCTAAACATAACTTAAACCTCTTCATAATGGTTGTCATTAGGAGACAGAAGTTGGACAAGTGACTGACCATGCCTGGAGCACTCTGGAACCTGAAGATTAATCTTATAGAATTATAATGACCAGAGTCGAACAGTCAATCAGAAAATACATAATCTGTTTGGTGTAGCAATATTTTTCCTTTACACTCATTTACTGATATCATTTGTTTGTTACAGTCATCGTAACACACCCTTCTTCAATATTCTATTAATTTCAAAGATGTCGACATCTGCACCTCCAAGCCTATATTTTCTGAAACAGATCCCAAAGTTCATTAAATAAACAACAAATTAGTCGACCGTCCTAGCAGTTCAACCTACCCTGGTTTCAGTCTAAGTTATAGTCGAATTCTCCAGGTGTCTGAAAAACTCCAAAAAGACTGCTTTCGACACTTCCAAACATTACCAGTATTTGCAAATGCCCTTAAACTCTCCGTCCATCAAGTTCAAATTCCCCGTGTTTCAACTCCCCATTATTACCTTTAGTTTGTAAGGTCATTAGGCATCTTGTTAAGCATTTTGTGTAAGTGTTGAAAATCTGGGATTTTAAAATCACAGGGAGGGTCATCTGTTCCTTTTCTACTTGCTTATCTATATCTCCAAAAGTACGGTGGAATATGTTTTTACTTTATAAATACTAAAATATAATAGTAATATCAATAAGAATAAATGCAAATATGATTTACTTTGAATAAAAACAAAATTGTCCTCAAGAGAAATTATTGTTACAGGGTCAGTCTATGTACGATAAGCACTTTGCTTCACCGCAAAGTACATAGTACGTAGAGCACCAGGAGGCCACTCTCTTTTCTAAGAGTGGGCTATAGTGGCAGCAATTTGTAAAACTCATCGTTAAAAGAGAGCCCACCAACCAATCAATCAGCCAGCCAGGGACACTTAATTCTTGATTGCAAGTGTCAGTTTCATCCTTGCTGTGCATTCAGCATAAAAGCTCAGCTTTACGGCAAGAATTGCTCAGAGAATTCCAACATTTAGGCTTAAATTGCCAAATTGGAAAAAAATATTAAACTCTCATTTTCCAGTAACAACATGAGATGTTTCTGGCTAAGAACATTGAGTTGGTAATTAACCTCTTTCTTGTGGCTTCCTTGTCCCATCCTGACTACCCACTTTTGTTGACCTTCTGGTGAGACTGAGGCTTCCATTCCACGACCCCACATGTGGCTCCATCTTCTGTTTCAGTTCCTTAGCTTCCCTTCTTTCTTGATAAATAAAGTTCAATATTACTCTATTTTTGTGCAAATACTAAGATTTAAAGTTTTTAATAGTGGACTTGAGTCTTTTTTCAAGTTAGATTACCATGTAACTCTGTAACTATGTATGATTCACATGCTCATTGCTACATGCTACCAGAAACAGATTCAGTTGTGAGAGTGAATGCTTTGTTTCCCTCCAGGGCAAGCATGTTAACTCGCGGGCCGCATGTGGCCCACAATGAATATCTTTGCGGCCCGGTGAGCCGCGAGTTTGACATGTTAAGGCAGAGTAAGCACCTGCTCTCCCCACATTGCAGGTGCCTACTCTGCTAAACTTACCTGGACGGGAGGACAGGAAGCTGGCAGCAGCGATGGAGCTCAGTTTTCTGCTCCTCACTGCTCCCTTGCGCGCCCTGTGTAGTGATGCCAGATGCCGGAATATGACGTCATTCTGGTCCAGCATCACTAAACTGCGCACGTGAGGGAGCAGTGAGGAACCAGAAGGGAGACCCCAGGCAGAGGCCCCACATCAGCTCTCAAAGGTAGGGAGCAATAAATAAAATGATTTCTGAGTGCGTGTAAGAATGTGTAAATGTGTGTGTCTATCAGTGTGTGTGTGTGTGTGTGTCTGTCTGTCAGTGAGTGTGTGTGTCTGTCTGTCAGTGTGTGTCTATCTGTCAGTGAGTGTGTTGTTTTTTTGATACACAGTACTTATCAAAATAAACCTACGTTTCTATGAAAATTAAAGTTGTTGTTTTTTTTGTGGCCCACATAAACTTGGCCCGTGCTAGCCTTTGAGTTTGACATGCTTGCTCTAGGGTTAAAGACATATCCCTTTGGAGGTCAGAAAGCAGTAGTTCTCTATTTCCTATAAATGCTATATTCACTATCCACCCCCTAAGACTTACTGGTATAACAAATACAAAGAAACTAGTCCTGGGCTCAAACTCCCATTACTCCTGGGCGGCAGCAATGACCATAGTACACATCAGCCAAAATACATACACCCTGTTCCAAATTATTATGAAAATTCTATTTAAGTTTTACAAAGATTAAATATTTTGTTTTTCAGTGTAACTCATGGGTGGCATTGTGTCTCATGGCTCTTTTGATCACTGAAAACAATCTCGGACACTGGTGATAATTAGATTGCCAGGTGAGCCCAATTTAAGGAAAAACTACTAAAGGAGAGTGTTCCACATTATTAAGCAGAGCACCATTTCATGCAATATGGGGAAGGAAAAGGATCTCTCTGCTGCCGAAAAGAGTGAAATAGTTCAATGCCTTGGACGAGGTATGAAAACATTAGATATTTCACAAAAACATAAGCGTGATCATCGCACTAGTAAGAGATTTATGGCTGATTCAGAGCACAGACGGGTTCGTGCAGATAAAGGCACATTGAGGAAGATTGCTGCCAGATCCATGCATCGGATCAAGAGAGCACCTGCTAAAATACCATTACATAGAAGCAAACAGATATTTGAAGCTGCTGGTGCCTCTGGAGTCCCACAGACATCAAGGTGTAGAGTCCTCCAGAGTCTTGCAACTGTGCATAAATCTTCTATTCGTCCAACACTAACCAATGCTCACAAGCAGAAACGGCTGCATTGGGCAGAAAAATACATGAAGACTAATTTTCAAAAAGTCCTGTTCACTGATGAGTGCTGTGCAACCCTGGATGGTCCAGATGGATGGAGTAGTGGATGGTTGGTGGATGGCAACCCTGTTCCAACAAGGCTGCAACGTCAGCAAGGTGGTGGTGGAGTCATATTTTAGGCCGGAATCATGGGAAGAGAGCTGGTCGGCCCCTTTAGGGTCCCCAAAGGTGTAAAGATGACCTCTGCAAAGTATGTGGAGTTTCTGACTGACCACTTTCTTCCCTGGTACAGAAGGAAGAACTATGCTTTCCGTAATAAAATCATCTTCATGCATGACAATGCACCATCTCATGCTGCAAAGAATACCTCTGCATCAATGGCTGCTATGGGGATAAAAGGAGAGAAAGTCATGGTGTGGCCTCCCCTGACCTCAATCCTATTGAGAACCTTTGGAGCATCGTCAAGCAAAAGATCTATGAGGGTGGGAGGCAGTTTGCATCCAAACAGCAGCTCTGGGAGGCTATTCTGACATCTTGCAAACAAATTCAAGCAAGTTTAATGGATGCAAGACTTGTGAAACTGCTATCAAATAAGGAGTCCTATGTTAAAATGTAATGTGACCTGTTAAAATGTTTAAAGAGTTAAAATGTTGTTATAAGTTTGAATGAAATAGCTTTTGATTTCAGTAAATATGCTGCAAACACAACAAATGACAATTTTCAGTTCTTTACAACCTATAAAGTGTTTTGAAAACTTACTGTGCATAATCATTTGGAACAGTACATTGTAAGTTGTTTATGTTTAAAAAAACTACTGTTATCATTAGGAGGTTTGTTCACTAAAATTTGAATTGTACTCTTAATAGTTGATAACATGAGAATTATGCTGACTGTTATTTACATCAATTATTTAGGTAAATGAGAAAAATATAATTTGAATAATATTTGGAACAGGGTGTATAGTAAAAATCAAAGAAAAAAAAACCTGGTATAACAAGGCTGTCTGCTAAGAAATGAGTGCTGCATAGGAGCTGTTTGCCATATAGAAAAATCTTTCTCACAACTCTGCCTGAGACACCTATCTCCCAAGTGTCACTATTTAGGAGGGACAGTCCCTATTTTGAGCCCAAATCCCAGTGTCCTTCATTTCAATTCTAATATCCCTCTTTTCTAGGAGCTCGATATTGTCGGTGTGTCTGAGTGTGTAACAGAGCTCCACAGCAATAATACTCTCCGTAATGTGTCTTTAAACTGCAATACATGTGTTTATAAATCAACCTGCATAAATAAGATACATTGTTCTTGTCTAAATTACATTTTTGTTTCATAAATTGTTATTAGTAAGTCAACTAAAATATCTAGTAACTACCCACCACTGGTTACACCCTCAGTTACATCCCTTAAAGGGACTCTCTAGTGCCATGAAAACAATCCATTTTCCTGGCACTGCAGGTCCCCACTCCCTCCCACCTCCCAATCCCCGGTTGCTGAAGGGGTGAAAACCCCTTCAGTCACTTACCTGAGACCCCCGCCGATGTCCCTTGGCGGTGGTTTCGGGTCACCGCCGCTCCTCCTCTTCATTACGTTGGCCGGTGGGCGAGACTGATCCCGCCTGCCGGCTGGGGAGACCTAATGTGCATGCACGGCAATGCCGCGCATGCGCATTAGAGCTCTCCATAGGAAAGCATTGAAAATGCTTTTCAATGCTTTCCGATGGGGAATTGAGTGATGCTGGAGGTCCACACACGGGAGTGCCCGCTAGTGGCTGTCTAGTAGGCAGCCACTAGATGTGGAGTTAACCCTGCAAGGTAATTATTGTAGTTGATAAAAAAAACTACAATAATTACAGTTGCAGGGTTAAGGGTAGTGGGAGTTGGCACCCAGACCACTCCAATGGGCAGAAGTGGTCTGGGTGCCTGGAGTGTCCCTTTAACTTATAGTATCCCTCTTTGTTGGGGGATATGCAGACAGGAAAGGAGAAGAGAGGTAATATTCAGTTAAAAGGAACCTCAGAACCTTCCTGAATTTCAACCCCTCATATTTAATTCACTCCTCCTAATGGGGACCTGAACTCAATGCATGAAAGCAGGCAGACATTGTCAAAAAGTACATTTGTTGTTCAAATCAAACATTGGAATAAGGAAGAAATGTGATATAAGTAACCACAAATAATTTGATACGTGCTCCAGTTAATCACATTTTCTCAAAGGAGATGCCTATTTGAACATTCCACACCATTGTTAATAAAATAGTTAATAAAATAGCGTGGTCCAAAAAAATACAGAACTAATGAGTTGCACCTCAGCTTGACAGGTTAGAGGTTGTTTGTCACGCTGAGGTGCAATTCCCATAATTTTTGTATTTGTTATTTGAATTATTTGTATATTTTTATGGATTCAGAATAATGCGAATTTCGTATAGATTAGCAAATTACACAATGAGTGAAAGTAACATTTTGAAGCAGTCAATCAGTTGCATGGCATTCTCTGTATAATACATATTGGGCTATTCACTAAAGTTAGAATTGTTGGGGATTTAAAGTAAATGCAAAGTGAATTTAAGGCCAAAGTAGCTGAGCTGGAACCTTAATTGACTTTGAGAATTTTTCCAGTGTGGTTATTTTGGCCTTATATGTGAACTTCACTTTGAAATCCTGACAATTCTCAGTTTAGTAAATAATACAGTTTATATCCTGAAGTGTTTTTCACTGAAGTAAGAATTCAGACTGACTTCCATTTTTTTCAAATTTCAGGCCAAAATAGTTGAACTGGAAACATTCCCTGAGTCACCTATGCTTTCAGTTTGACTACTCTGGCTGAGTTTTGACTACTCAGTTTGTAAATAAACCTGTGCATGTTCTTCTGAGAATAAAAGAGCCCTGAGCCTAATTCTTAAATGTATACAAACACTAACTCACTAACATTTAAACCTAACTCTATTACTAAAGCACAAAAACCAACACTTACCTTAACTCTGACAAACTAAAACTAACACGATTACACTAGCACCTTTAGGCACCCAGACCAAGATGAAACTGCGCACATCCAGGCACCTACCACCATGACCACTTCATATCACTGCAGTGGTCATGGTGGTTGGAGTAACCCTTTAAAATTCCGTAAAACTAATAGGGGGAAAAAATCATCAGAAAAAAATACCTAACAGTGGACAGTGTGTTAATAAAAAATTGCAACATCTGAGTTGTGTCTCTTCATTTATTAAAACATCTCCAGAACCAATTAATAGCATTATTTGTCCATAACACACAGATCACATTATATCCCCACTCTACGTTCTTGTATTTTTTTATGTTTCGCAGATGAATGGGGAAAATAACCTCCTATATGAGCCATAAGTATTTCTACATTTCATCCCTCTTTGAATAGTTTCCTCTAAATAGTGTTTGAGCATCAAATTATTATAAGGCTATTTGAAAACATGTAGTTAGAGCATGTCGTCACATGACAAGCCATTGATTGGGGGGTATGGTGAGTGCTTGTGCAGCTACTTATGGACACCATTTCTATCATCTTTATGTTTGAATCAAATAGGTAAAATTTCTGAAGAAATATATATATGAGCAATAAGTAATATATATATAAATTTCTTCAGAAATTCTGCCTATTTGATTAAAGAATGAAGAATGTATTTATATGTATATTTATTTTTTTAAATTTTTTAAATAATTACTGTATATATTTTTAGTTTTTATTATTATTTTTAATTTTATTTTTATTTTCTACAGAGTTAGTTACAAAAAAATAAAACAAACTTAAGTCCTACCATCCCTCACGTGCCCCCAGAGTCGTGGCCTATCTCTGGTATGTAAGGTGTTACAGAAAAGCTCTCTGGATGGGTGTTAGTGACAGGAAAGACGCTACAACAGTATGACGGCTTCTCATCCTGTGTCCCAGGGACACAGCCACACTGTCTCCTGCTCTGTTTACTGATGGGGCAGATAGGAGAGCAAGAAGCTGCCACAGAACATTCTAATTGCCTTATCACCAGCTGATAGCATCTGAAACACTTAGAGGATGTTTTGACTGTATGTGAATTACAATGTTTGTTGTTTCTCACTCCAATAATTGACATTTGATAGTGACTACTGTAATACTTAAGGGTAATTAAAGTCACCACCTCTTTATCCCTAGGTGAATCTCCTGGTCTCCTTCACTTAGCTCCTGAGAAGAATCCTTTTGTTTAACCCTATCATCACCAGACAGCAGCCTTTTTTTTTTTTGCAATGGGGGACAATGGGACTATTTACTAAACGACGATATGTAGTGAGTATGAGTAAACAACTGATTTACATGGACAAAATAATAACAATAAAAATAATATTAAAATGGTCTTTAAATTGAACTTAGGATATCTTGGTCTAAATTCAATATGTCAGTTCTGTCAACTCATTGTTTAATTGTCTCCAGGGTCATATTACATTTTCTGGTGTCAGCAAAATGCAATTAAAAAAACCCCAAGCAATAAGTACTGTACTGTTCCTTTAAATAATGATGCATATAGAAGATGCATCTTGCAAGGCAGCAAAAACATTATTTCAGTTCTGCAATACATATTTGTCTTAAGTAACCCTAGTAAAATGTGATATTATTTCACCTTATCTGTTCTAAACCTCTACCTTGTATTTGCAACAATAATAAAATGAAGGTGCAAATCAAGTCATGATGATACAGTGAGTGTCAAGTTCAGTGATCATGATGTAGTCATGAGACTACCAGAGCTTGTTACAAAAGTAAGATTTGTTGGAAATTCAAATTGAAGTTTGAATTTTAGTCCAAAGTAGCACAATTGAAAATGAGCTATTTTGGCATGAAATTTAAACGTTATTTTGAATACACAATCACCCACACGTAGTGAATAATCCTGTATTTGTCAGTTCCCTTTTGCTTGTCCCAAAAAGGCACGGCTCCAGAGATATTGGTTTTTAAAATAAAATATATATTATTAGGCAACAATTGTTTAATGAAACCAAAACCCTGCACTAGCAGAATAATCAGGGTCCGTTTTTTATTTTCATTCATTTCTGCAAAACACCTGGGAGGCTTAAAGGCATACGAAAGTAACCAGAATCAACACAGTTTATTGTAGTGGTTCTGGCGTCTATAGTCTGTCCCTGTAGGCTGAGCACTGTAAACGCTGCCTTTTGCATTGCAGGCTAGTAACAACTCTATTGACAGTTACTTAGACATCCACTAGAGGCGCTTCCTAACTCACTGTGTGCAGCACTGGTGTTCAGCGTCTCCATGTTCTGCATGGAGGCACTGAATGCTCCCCATTGAGATGCATTGATTCGCAACAATACACAAAAACTGATGATCTCAGCTATGGAGGCAGGACCAGGCGGGGCAAGCCGCAGCGAGACTGGCGCATTGTAGGAAAAAAGGTAAGTAAGCTCACCTTTCCCATGTGATGGGGGGGTCAGAGGGTCTCCTAAATACTTAATTAATCACTATAGTGTCAGGAATGCATGTTTGTATTCCTGACACTACAGTGTTCCTTTAAACATTTCCCGTTTACTGAAATGCTTTAATAACATTACATTTTAAAACAGCTGCATGGCATCACTGAAGCCACTAGGAAGCACTCAATCAAATCTGGTTTGCTTAACAATGGGAAAAAGGGCCATTTGTACATAGAACTCAATATTAAAGGGACACTCCAGGAACCAGATTACTGTAAGATGAGCTAAAAAAAAATAGCTGAATTACATTTTTCTCTCCCGTTCAGCTGCTTTGGACTTAATTTTAAATTATTTGAAACTTTATCTAAAACAAGGTGCCCTGAACAGAAACAAATTCTGCCTAAGCCCTGCAGTAAGGAAACAGATAGTGCAACAAATGCTAATGCCGGTCATTGATTATGGTGATGTAATGTATGCACCCGCACTGCAAACCCACCTTTATGAACTTATTATATTGTATAATTAGTTCTGCCACTTTGTGCTACAATGTAATTATATGATCCACCATTGTGACATGTTAAAAGAGCTAAACTGGCTATCGTGGGAATCCCGACGCACTCTTCATCTTTTCTGGGATGCTCCCACCCTACCTGAGTAGAATGCTCTCCCCGGCTGTTCCCACATCCTATAACCTCCGATCCAGTACCAGCACTTTATTTAGCATACTGTTCTACAAAAATACAGTGGCTCGATCCTCATTTTCCTACAGAGCACCGCAATTATGGAGTAACCTCAGGTACACAGTGAAGTCTTCATTCAATCTAAAATCTTTTAAGAGATCTATGGCAATATACCTCAGCACAGAATGCACCTGTCATGGTTGAATATATTAATTACCGGTTATGTATTAAATGCATATATGTGTGTATGTATATATATTGTATATTATATTATTTTATGTAATATTATATTGTAGCCTATTGTAATTATTCAGTGTTTGTGGCCCCTGGCCTTGAAAACAAGAGAAATCTCAATGTATCCTTCTTGGTAAAATATTTTCTAAATAAATAATCTGTCAATACCTTGTGTCAATGTTTGTTATTTATTCAGTGTCTATATAAGAAAAGAATCAACAACTGTAGGAACTTAAAAAATGTGAAGGGGTAGCCCTATAGTACTAAAATCTGCCGCCCACTTAGAGAGCAAATTTAAACTATTCAGCTGTCTACTGATTGTCACTGATGCTTTGCTGTCATTGAGGAGGCTGTAATCGTGTTTGGCATTATGGTCAGATTTTTTTTTGTCATTGTTTGATTGTCTCTGCCAGGAATAAGTTGTGTTTTTTTTTGAGAAATATTCACAGGATTACTCACTAAAGAGAAAATTCAAGGTAAATACAAAGAGAATTTCAAATGTAATTGCCAAACCGAAAAAAATCTCTAAATCGGTTATGCTTCCCATTCAGCTACCCTGGCCTTAAATTTGACATTCACTTGTAATTCTCAATTTAGTAAAAAGCCCTGCCCTTCTCACACTCACATCAGATCTTGTGTGATGCTTTTGAATGGGGAGATTTTTGATTAGCTATGATGCAAAAAAAAAAAAAAACTTGTGCTATATTAACATATTCCTTTTGACATAAATTATGGAAATGAAATCAAGTGATGCTATATATATATATATATATATATATATTCAGGACATTTATCCAAAATAATTAAATACCTGGATCCTGGGAGCTTCAAGGTAAATTTTACACTGCACATCACATTAGCTGCTACAAAATTCCACATATTGCAGTTCTTGGAGTGATTTTTCACATAGTCATAATACCACAAAAATGACATCAACTTGTGGGGTCATTGCACTGTGCCACTGAACTGGTTTGGTTCACACGAGCATTAAAAGCTAAAGATCTAATTGCCACCACCTTTGAACTTTCTGGATTATCCAAACCTAAGATGTTTCAGAATACTGATACTCTTTAGTTGTTCCTCACTGTGTTTCTGTTTACCAACTTCAAATTTCTGCTAATCAAATGGTTAGAATAGCAGTTTACATCGACACTCTGTTTTGTTAGCCTGTATAGATATCCCCGGGTGAGTCACTCGCATTCTGGTATTGGTATCCTCTATGAGAGGGAAGTAAGACCCCATCATCATGATGCTTTGTCAGCCTTGTAGGGGAGCTGTCACTTCCCAGTATGTCTTAATGTTATGTTTACTTATTCCTACATACCTCCCAAGTGTTCCTATATACAAGGGACAGTCTCTATTTTGGGCACAAATCCCTCTGCCCCTCTTTTCAATCCTAATCTCCCTCTATTCTAGGAGCTACACAGTAATGATACCCCCAATGTGTCTTTAAACAGCAATACATGTGTTTAGAAATTAGTCTGTGTAAATAATAGACTTTGTTTTGTAGTAAATTACATTTTAGTTACATAAATTATTATTAGAAAATTGTCACCTAAAATTTCACCTAAAAAGGCACCTAAAAACAGCTATTCCCCTGGCCACATTCCCAGTCACATACTTAATATGAAATTGTCCATCTGAAATGTTAGAAGGTGTTTTTCTATGTTTAACCAATGTGTTTTGTGAGATGTGAAAAAAAATTATTTAAATCCACATCTTTTTATCCTGCAACTGGGCACGTGGTAGGTCCCTGCCAATCATTGTTATAAGCTCTGTCTTTTGCACCTGTCAGTCCGCATACAAAGTATACAGAGAAGAAGGAAAATGGAACAGTGAGGGTGATATATAAAATGGCTGCACTTTGAAAAGTGGTTTAAAAGTGGGCGCAGCAGGCACATTCCATTAGTTATTCCAACCATTTTACATCTGTAGACACTATGATACAGGGGTGCCTAAAAGGTAGATCCCCAGATGTTTTAAAACTACAGCTTCCATGATACTTGGTCATTCTAGAGGCATTCAAAGCATCATGGGAGTTGTAGTTCTACAACATCTGGGGATCTACCTTTTGGGCACCCTTGCTTTAACAGATTACCTCATGTGTTTGTATTTCTTCTTATTTCCAATTTTTGGCCTGACTGTGTCTGAACTGAACTGGATTGTGATATAATTTGCTACATTTTTCATGAAATTTTAAAATAAAACAGAGCATCACATGAAAAAGGTTTTCACATCTTATAGGTAATCTTTAATGTTTTATTCAAATGAGTAAATTCCAGAGACATGACAGTGACCATTTAATTTATTTTCCAGTCTTAGTTCTTCAACAGCTGGGGTCTATATTTTCACTGCCCCCTTCTATTGTAGCACAAGATCAATGTAAAATATGAAAGAGTCAACTAACTATGAACCATTTTACGTTACAAGTAGGAATATAGTCTTGGTCAAAGTTCACACCCAATAGGATTTAGATTTGCAATCATGGATTTAAAAATAAATAAATAAATAATAATAATAATGTTATATATATGTATATATATATATATATATATATATGTGAGTGACATTGTTTTTTACTATTGCAAAGATGATGGTAGGAGCCGCACTCAACCCCAGCAGCCACCTGGTGCTCCGGAGCAAGACCAGCAATCCCACAATGACAAGGCAACAAAGGAGTTCCCCAGGCACTCAAAGTGTTAAAGCCGCAGGCAATTTTAATGAAACAAAAGAGAACAGCAACGTTTCGACCTCCTAAGAGGCTCAAGCTTGACAAAGACCTCTTAGGAGGTCGAAACATTGCTGTTCATTTTTGTTTCATTAAAACTGCATGCAGCTTTAACACTTTGAGTGCCTGGGGAATTCCTTTGTTGCCTTGTTTTTTTACTATGTCATACGCTATGTAATTCAAGGGTTAAAGGGACACTATAGTCACCCAGACCACTTCAGCTTAATTAAGTGGTCTGGGTGCCAGGTCCCCGAGGTTTTAACTCTTCAGATGTAAACATAACCTCTTCCTGACAGCCGCTAGAAGTGCTTCTGCAACGCTGGATGCAAAATTTGCATTCAACATGCAGAACGTCCATAGGAAAGCAATGAGAAATGCTTTCCTATGGGCTGTTTAAATGCTCTTGCGGCTCTTGCCACGCATGCGCATTCCGCTCCATTCGGGAGCCGACGTCGGAGTGAGAGGAGAGGTCACTAGTGCCAAGGGAGCCCGGCGCTGGATTAAGGTAAGTGGCTGAAGGGGTTTTAACCCCTTTAGTGCCATGGGAGGGGGGCCCTGAGGGTGGTGGGGTCCTAAGGGTTATATAGTGTCAGGAAAATGGGTTTATTTTCCTGACACTATAGTGATCCTTTAACCATGTATTTTACTTTACATAAATGCTGCTACAAATTTTATTCAAATATTTTACTCAAATACTAAATCAATATTTTGTAGAATTAGTTTCAAATCCAGTCTCTATCTATCTATCTATCTATCTATCTATCTATCTATCTATCTGAGTTGAAGTTGTTTTTTTCCAAATCATTAACTGCTGTCTTACTCCTACAATCTGGTTTTCAGAATGCATGTTTAGCGATTAAATACCTAACTGAGCTTCATATTTTAGAGTAATATAGACAAACAGAAAACACAGCTGACTTTATAATACATGTCCTAAATATGGGTAACGTAGTGATTTGAAAAATAAATTAGGCAGAAATTGTTGGTTTATTATAAAAATTAAAAATAAAACTCCAACCCAAGTCAGAAGTTTGCAATTTAAATTGCTATTTATTATTATTTACTATTTAGTACACACACTCCTGGGGGTTTTTTTGTCCTAAATTATTAAAATAGCTGTTAATTTGTTTTGGATTTCTAATTTCTGTGAACGATGAATTGTAATGAACTGATAACCCAAATTGAAAATATAATCCACCGAAAGCACGTTAAAAAGACCCCATTGATCTGGGTTGCTCTTATCTGCCATCAAACTCTGTTTCTATAAATGTTTCAAAGTCTTAGGACTAAATATATCATGACATCATCTATATGTTATGTAGCTCCTGCCATGCTATAGTCATCAACACTCAATCGAGATGTGCATCTGAGGTCAAAATGAGTGATCTTATAGGAAATTAATATTATACTCTACCATGCAGTTCAAGTTAAAATTATTTTTAGGACCTTACAGCGTTCAACGTAAATACTGATTAGTGTTTTCAAACCGCCAAATGTTGGGTTGTCAAAGCTTTCATTATAGTTAAATTTAGCACGGTAGCATGAACCCAAGTAAATCAACGTTTGGGAGTTTACATGAAAGGGGAGGAAGGGTTTACAGGGATAAATTGAGTATTTTTGCTTTTATTTTTAGTATTTATTTTTCAATTTGCCAGACAAACATCCTAAAATTCTAATCAGTATGCTTTTTGTTTAAATTTTTAGATTATAAAGAATAAGAAATTACGTTCAGACAGTTTTGGTGTATTTTTCTTATGTAATATAATCACATATAGCGGGGTTTATTCTGTAACAAAGAACTGCAGACAAATGAAAACTGAATTTCCCTACCTGAGCTTTTGATACAGCTTGGCTAGATTAGCCAAAATATGCTAGTTCTATTTTCAATGCACTACAATTCATTGCTTAGTAAATAAGCCTGATTCTCTCCTATGGATGCCTTGATGAATTCACTCTATGATGAGATTTCCTGAGACACTTTGCATCCACAAACATTTTTTACACAGCCCTCCACAAGCACAAACAAGTGAGTTTTTGGTTGACTAAGCATAATAGGATTTGTAGTCCATACAGGGATGCCTTCAGAAATTTTGGGCCTCCTTACACAGTTTAAGGCATGGCCTCGCCTCTAAGTCCACCCTCAAGGATAAGCAAAGTCGATGCAGTGTGTGTGTGTGTTTAGTGGTACAATGCGTGTATAGTGGATGCAAGGTGTGTGTATGTGTGTAGTGGATGCAGAGGGAGTGTGTTAGGAAAGTGAATGCAGTGTGTATTGTGGATGCAGTGTGTGTGTGTAAAGTGGATGCAGTGTGTGTATTGTGGATGCAGAGAGTGTGTGTATATTGAATGCAATGTCTGTTTGTGTAGTGGATACAGTGTGTGTAGTGAATGCAATGTCTGTGTTTGTGTACTGGATGCAGTGTGTGAGGAATGCAGTGTCTGTGTTTGTGTAGTGGATGAAGTGTGTGTAGTGAATGCAGTTTGTGGACTTGTGTAGTGGATGCAATGTGTATGCTTATAGTGTATGTGTGTTTGTGATGTTGGACAAGCACTGTGGGAGGACAGGTTTTTTTTTTCTATAATAACATTTATTCCCCTTTCCCTGCCTCTTATCTCTGGCCAGGGAGGGAGTACACTAGAGGATAGGGCCCGCAGGCCTGGCACGCTGCGGATTACAAGATCAGACGGAGACTTTATCTCCCAGAGCAGTGTGGAGTTCTAGAATTTACCATTTTCTGTTAGAAAGTAGAACTTTTTTACAGTCACCTTCCACCTATCTAAGATGTCCATATAGATATTAATTGCTGCTACCAGTCATACAGCATACCCCCAATACACTGTGCATGAATCTAAAAGGAAAGAGACAGAAAGATTCAAGAATTCTGTGTGACAAGGTCATGTCCCTTCCAGAAAAAAAATATTTTTTTAAATAGACTTTTACCTTAGACAACTAATACTTTATAAATTGCGAACTATGAATAGTTTCAATTTTACAATGCATTTTGTAAAGGGACAGGCCACATATATATGAGATTTATGGAAATTACCAATCTGTGCTTATTGTCATCTACATATTCATCTAGTGCATGAATATAGTTTAACATTCCTTCCATTAATTTAATAACTTACCAGCATTCACGAAACAAGAAAACTATTCTGCTACTCTAGCACGTATATAATTTCCTATCTTAATATATTAATTCTAAATTTGAAATGAAAAATGGACAAATTCTAAATTTGAATAATCAATCAATATATATATATATATATATTTTTTTTTTAATTAGGTACTTTTTACCTCTTTTAATGATATGCATTTTTTTTTGCCAACCATTCTATTGCTGTCAGTTCTTCAATTTTTAAGACTTTTTCAGAGACTACTACATAACTGCACTTTATACAGGATAAGAGTGAACAGGGATATTTACTTAAGAGTGAATTTTCAGGAATTCAAAGTAAATTTAAGATTTAAGGCCAAAACAGACAAACTGGAAAAAAATCAGCAATCAGTCCAGCCATTTTGGCCTAAAATGTGAAATTCGATTTGAAAGGGCAATAATGAAAACTCTGGAGAATAACCTTGTAAATACTGTAACATACAATTGAATTGATGATTCGTCATTGTGTTGTGTCCAATTGGGGTACATATTCTGCCTGGTAAAGGCTCACAGCCTTTCTACTTTGAGTTTTTAGAGTTACATTTTAACTCCTTAGTGACCAGACCGTTTTCCAATTTTCTTGCCGTTAAGGACCAGGGCTGTTTTTATATTTCTGCGGTGTTTGTGTTTAGCTGTAATTTTCCTCTTACTCATTTACTGTACCCACACATATTATATACTGTTTTTCTCACCATTAAATGGTCTTTCTAACTATGCCATTATTTTCATACTATCATATAATTTAGTATAAAAAAGTTATAAAATATGATAAAAAATGTAAAAAAACGCACTTTTTCTAACTTTGACCTTCAAAATCTGTTACACAACTACAACCACCAAAAAACATCCATGCTAAATCATCTCTAAATTTTGTCTTGAGCTAAAAAAATACCCAATGTTAACATGTTCTTAGCTTTTTTTTTGCAAGTTATAGGGCTATAAGTACAAGTAGGACATTGCTGTTTCAAAATATATATTTTTTAAATTTATCAATAGTGACATTGTAACACTGTTATCTGTCATAAATCTCTGAATCCCACCTCACATGTACATTTATTTTTTTAAAGTACCCAGAGTATTCAATATGGGGTATGTCTAGTGGTTTTGGTAGCCAGTTAGTCACAAATACTGGCCAAAGTTAGCATTTATATTTGTTTGTGTGTTAAAAATGCAGAAAGCAATTATGAACGCTAACTTTGGCCAGTGTTTGTGACTAAGTGGCTCCTAAAAAAGACCTTGCGTTGATTTCTTTTGCAAATGGTATGCCATCATGGGGGTAATTCTCATTCCTGGACTACCATACGCTCTCAAAGGCAACATAACCAATATGGCAAATTTCAATGTGAAAAAATGGAAAATCAAGCCTTATATTTGAACCTGTAACTTTCAAAAACACTATAAAACCTGTACATGCGGGCTACTGTTATACTCGGGAGACTTTGCTGAACTCATATATTAGTGTTTCAAAACAGTTAAATATATTACAACAATAATATAATCAGTGAAAATGCCGTATGTGTGTAAAAAATGCAAAGAACTTCACTTTCACTAACAATATCATTGCAAAAACAGTACTCCCCCATGTACAGATTTTAGGGTGTCATGGAAAGTTACAGGGTTAAAGACAGTGCTAGCAAATGAAATTCTCTGGACTTTCGGCCTGGATTGTCAGGCAGGTCCCTCAATTGTAATCAATAAAATTACTTAATAATGTAAAAAAATAAAAAAATATGCACATAGAATTGAAATATACTGTATGTAATATTTATATATTTGAAGTCTACGTGTATAATTATGAAATTATTTATGTAATTATGTATAAGGATATATATATATTTTATTATATATTTATATATACATATATATATATATATATAATTTAATTCTGTCTATTTTTATATATATATTGATATCAAAATACAGTTAGAATAAAATTACATATATATATATATAATTTAAATTTTTTTATTATTTTTACATTTTTAAATTTATTTTTATTTACTTATTATTTATATTTTATAATAATAAATATATACAATATATATAGTTATTATATATATTATATATACGTGTGTAATTTAATTCTAAGTGTATTTTAAAATTAATATATGTATATATTAATATAAAAATACACTTAGTATGGCATTATATATAAGATATATATTATATACATATTATATATAGATATACTATATGTATATATATCTCGTGTATATATACATATATTTTAAAATTTATTTAAAAAATGTATTTTATTTTACAGCAGAAGGGAGACTGCCTGTCAGTTTAGGTAGTACTATGGACGCATATTGCTTTCAGAGCAATCACATGGCCCGTGGGGGGGCCTTATTTGCTGACGAGGGACTGTCTGGGCTGTCAGACAGTCCCCCCAGACCGCGAACAACACCGATCGCCGGCGGGGGAATGGTGGCGATCGGATAAGTTAAAGGACATGCCACGGACGTACCTAGGACCATTTTTTGTCGGACGTACCTCGCATATTTACAGTTCTTAACGGGTTAATAGATATTTTCCTGTTTTATATAGTATATAATGTTTTTTACTTTTTTTTTTTCTGTTAGCGATTTACATATTTTTTTTTTTCAAAGATGGTAATGACAGCAAGCAAGGCCCTACATGATTTATTAACCTACTTTTTATACAAAATTTTTAAAAAAATCTTGAATAGAATGAAAATGAATAGAGGAATACATATTTTTTTTTAACAATTTTTCTTTTGTGTGTGTTAGTTAGTTTGAACATGGTTCTCAACAACCAATTGTTCATGTAATATTTTCTAATGGTCTCCTTTATTGTCAAATTTCTGTCTTATATAACATTGTTAAGCACTATAGAATACGTTGGTACTACATAAATGCCAAAAATAATAATAATTTCTTAAATCACTCCTGCTTCTCAATGCTATATATAAATGTTAACCAGGATACTAAGTACAATTTTATTTAAATTCCTCTTCCTACTCATCCACATAATTTAACTTTATTTATTTTTTGTTAGTCAAGAGACTACTTAGCCATGCAGAGTGGATCTTTCCTACCCGTAAAGATCCCCATGAGTCCTAAAGGATACAACAAAATATTTGCGCTATGGCACTTCAGCCGTTAAAAAAAAATAATTGTAGCATGATTATGTTTTTACATATCAAACATAATTAATTTAACTTCTTACTGTCTAGCTCTGCATCTCTCAAGATCCTCAGCTCTAACCGTACAGCGAATAGCGATTAATAATCACTCACAGAATGCCTTTTCAGGGCTGGTCACTAAAATTCTAAGAAAATGTCAAATTTAAGGCCAAAATAACTGAACTGAAAACAGAAACAACTTGGAGAATTTGTCTAATTTGACAATTTTGGCCTAAATTTTGATTTCACTTAATACACTTGATACAACTTGAATTCCTGACAATTCTTACTTTAGCGCATAACCCTGTTAGCTTTATGCAGTGTAAAATTACTATAAATATTTCTGTTGGATGTTGCTATATTTACAACAATCTCCACTTCAAATCTGCAGACATCAAAATTATCCAAAGTTTTATGTCTGCTATTCCCTCTTTTCAGTGGAGCCACGTCTAAAGGGGCAGGTGAGATATGCGTCTTTCATAATTATATCTTTAGTTTCTTTCTTTCTTCATGATAGCTGAAGATGCTACTGACAGGTTGGGCAACTAATCAGGTTAAGGTGTTTGAAAAAATACCCATTATGAGGGTATAAACCCGTCAAGCAGACCTTGCATAAAGCCATCAGATCCAGAATTCCCTAAATGGGAGACCTGCATATTACCCTGCATTCTAGGGCTCTAATTCATTAACAGCATCACAGGGTGAAGTGTGGCCTCTTTAAAGTGGTTGGATGTTCCCAGTTCTTGTATCTATAGGTTTATGGTTTTAAAGAGGGCATGACGTATCATATTTAAATTGTAATATTACTTTAATATGGGTGCCTACAGTGTCCCTTTAATCCCATGTATTTAACCGCTGACCCAATTACAATTACAATTATTTATATAGTACCAACATGTTCCATAGCATTGTACTATAGGTAAAACAAGGCAAACATGAAATTCTAACAAAACACATTTGCCTGCTGTTCCCATATGTCAAATGTGTTTTGTTAGAATTTCATGTTTGCCTTGTTTTACCTATAGTACAATGCTATGGAACATGTTGGTACTCTATAAATAATTGTAATTGTAATTGGGTCAGCGGTTAAGTACATGGGATTAAAGGGACTCTGTAGACACCCAGATTAAAGTAGTCTGGGTGCTGTGTCAATATTGCACTTAGTGCTGCAATGTTAAACATTGCAGTTCCAGAGAACTGCAATGTTTACATTGTAGCGCTAAGTCTGCCCTCAGTGGCTGTCTAACAGACAGCCACTGAGGGCGCTTCGAGAATCCAAACTGACTTTTGGTCTGTTATCTGAAGCTGGAAGTCCTCACTCTCTGCATGAGGACCTAAGCATCAGATTATCCACATAGGAAAGCATTGAACAATGCTTTCCTATGGGGAGGATTAATTGCCGCATGTACGCATTAGGTCACCCCGTTGACTGACGTCGGCTGGGGAGGAGCATGGTCAGAGCCTGACCGAGCGCCAAGGGACGGCTTTGTTTTCCTGGCACTATAGGATCCCTTTAAGTAGATGGCCAACAGGTCAGGGGGCAGCCCATCACCACCTAAAACGTTCGCTAGCCACCTCTGCCTCCCCTAGGGACCTTAATTCAATAATCGTTAAACCTCCAGTACTATTAATCTTGTTCTACTGTATGCTCACTCCTCATTGCCTCATAATCCTAGACCAACATACATGTCAATACATGCAATTTTAGTATTCTTATATTGTGAATTGTAATAATCATAAAGTTATTATACATTACTCTGTATTTTTATATTATTGCTTTACCATTATCTCCTATTTTTTTTATTTTTTTTTATTTTAAATACATTTTGGAAAACAAAAAAAAGGAAATGACTACCTTCTCTTGCTCCATTTATTTTTTGAAATCCCTTTCTTTGTTCCACAATCAATGTCCTTGACTGAAGTTATTGTTGAAAGGTTTTTGTTTCAGGGCTTCACACATGGCCATTGATGGCTGGTAAAGTTTAAAGATGGTGGGGCACTGCACTGCTCATCCTGACTTGCTGATCTATGGTCACTTAACCTCATGCTCTGTCCATAACCTGCTGCATCTACAGTCATCAATACAGAGATTATTGAAAATGGCATTTGTAATCATGGCAGACACACATTTTTGTTTTTTTCTAACACACATTCATTACTAATCTTTTTTGCAAGAAAACTGAGGGGACGCCTTTCCACACACCCCATGGTTCAGACTACACTGCTAATGACTGCTAATTATTTATACACATAAATGTCATCTAAAAGAAATGAAACACTTTATAGTCTTTCTCCCCAAAATTGTTTATTTTATGAAGTTTTATCTTTAAATCACCAAAATCCAACTACTAACCTGCTTCTAATTTTATTATTACTGTATATTTCTATAGAGTAACAAATACATTCTGTAGCCTGTTACAAATTTCTATTTTGTTCCCATTTTGTCCAAGCACCTATAGCCCTCAATCTTGAAAGCTATAAAACGAAAATGCCTACTGCATATTCTTCAATCAAACCCAATTAATGGCTAATTATTGTATCGATTTTCTTAATTTATGGAAAAGAATGACAATGTAGTTTATAAAGAATATAAGTGCTCCATCTTACAATCAGATCATATAAAAAAGCACTGACCTAAAATAATTAGGTCCACTGGATATCTAATTTAGAGAAGACAAACTAACCTCCCACCCCCCCCGCCCACCGTCCCCTCCGTGTCCCTGAAGCCTGAGCAATGGCTGCATCCGATGTCTACTGCTGGGGAGATCTCTGCGTGAATCTTAGAACACAACATTTCCAACCAGGGTGTTATACAGTGATAGCTGCCATATTACGGCTGTATAACTAATACCATGTGATGAGTGGAACTGCTGCTGGGAGATACATTTCATATTCCATAAACAACTGTTGGACAGTTTATGGGATAAGAATGAGAGGCTCCTGGTTGGTGCACCCTCTTCTTGGCAAGTCTGCTGCTTCTGCTTGCCTTATATCAGCAGAAGCATCAGGAAATATAGTGTATTGTGTTATAGTTAACTTTTAAAAAAAATATATATATATATTTTTCTTACATGTGATGCACCAAACAGGAGGAATACATTCCAAGCTATACAATCCTTTAATAAGTTTATATATATATAACTCTAGCACCTTTTTTATTAATAGTATAGAATAAAAAAAGTGCTAGAGTTTTTTTATCTTTTATATATAAACTCTAGCCAGGGCCGTCTTTAACGCGGGGCAAACGGGGCAGCTGCCCTGGGCCCTGTCCCTGCTGGGGGGCCCGAGGTAACTGCCCTGTTTGCCCTCTGCCCGCAAACTATGGGGGCCAATCGGGTGGCCCATGCACTTAGGGCCACCCGGTGGGCCTGTGTCAGCAGGGGCCCGGTCGGGCGCTGTGGCGCTTTAACAGCGCGACCGGGCCCTTGCTTTTCGGCAGCAATGGGAGGAAGTGACAGCCGTGCGTCACTTCCTCCCACAGAAACTGGAGCCGCGCGGGAGGAAGGCGGACCAGTTGTTCCGGAGGGGGCCAGGCCGGGAGAGCTTAACTCCCAGCCACCCCACTGGACCCCAGGGAAGCCACCCTCCAGGACAAGGTAAGAAACTGGAGGGTGGTTATCAAAGTCTGTCAGTGTATCTGTATGTCTGGATGTGTGTTTTTCTGTCAGTGTCTGTGTGGTTCAGTATGTCTGTATGTGTGTATGTCTGTCAGTGTGTCAGTATGTCTGTGTGTGAGTCTGTCAGTGTCTGTGGTTCAGTGTGTATGTGTGTTTCAGTATGGCTGTCTGTGTATGTCAAAATGTCTGGATGTGTGTTTGTCTGTCAGTGTCTGTGGGTATGTGTGTTTCAGCATGTCTGTTTGTCTGTCTGTATGTGTGTTTCAGCATGTCTGTCTGTCTGTCTGTGTGCCAGAATGTCTGTCTGTCTGTGTGCCAGAATGTCTGTCTGTGTGCCAGTATGTCTGTCAGTGTGCCAGTATGTCTGTCAGTATGTCTGTGTGTGAGTCTGTCAGTGTCTGTGGTTCAGTGTGTATGTGTGTTTCAGTATGGCTGTCTGTGTATGTCAAAATGTCTGGATGTGTGTTTGTCAGTGTCTGTGTGGTTCAGTATGTCTGTATGTGTGTATGTCTGTCAGTGTGTCAGTATGTCTGTGTGTGAGTCTATCAGTGTCTGTGGTTCAGTGTGTATGTGTGTTTCAGTATGGCTGTCTGTGTATGTCAAAATGTCTGGATGTGTGTTTGTCTGTCAGTGTCTGTGTGTCAGTGTCTGTGTGTATGTGTGTTTCAGCATGTCTGTCTGTGCATGTATGTCTGTGTTGTCAGCATGTCTGTCTGTCTGTGTGCCAGAATGTCTGTCTGTGTGCCAGTATGTCTGTCAGTGTGGTTCTGTATGTCTGTGTTTGTCAATATGTCTGTCAATGTCTGTGTATGTGTGTTTCAGTATGTCCGTCTGTCTGTGTGTATATGTGCCAGTACGTCTGTCAGTGTATCTGTATGTCTGTGTGTGTGAGAGTCCATCAGTGTCTGTGTGGTTCAGTATGTCTTTGTGTATGTGTGTTTCAGTATGGTTTTCTGTGTGTGAGTCTGTGTCAGTACGTCTGTCAAAATGTGTCTCTGTATCTGTATGTTGTCCATTTGTATTTGTGTGTGTATCTGTATGTGTCAGTGTTTGTATCTGTATATCTGCATGTGTGTCAGGTTGTGTATCTGTGTGTCTGTCTGTCAGTGTGTGTGTCGGTGTATCTATAAGTAGTCAGTGTGTGTACCTTTGTATCTGCATGTATGTCAGTGTTTGTATCTGTGTGTGTGTCAGTGTATCTATATGTAGTCTGTGTGTATCTGTATGTTCTTGTGTGTTTCTATATGTGGTCAGTGTGTATCTGCATGTGTGTCAGGCAGTGTATTTGTGTGTATCTAGACGTAGTCAGGGGGCCCAAGTAAATGCTCGCCCAGGGTCCAATCTAAATTAAAGACGGCCCTGACTCTAGCACCTTTTATTCTATTCTATTAAAGGATCACTATAGGGTCAGGAACACAAACATGTATTCCTGACCCTATAGTGTTAAAACCATCTAGCCCCCCTGGGCCCTTCTTGCCTCCATAAATATAGTAAAACTCTTACTGTATTCAAGCCTGAAGCTGTAACCCTGCATGCTGTTAGACTCAGAAAAACAAACAGTCTGCTGACATCATCAGAAGTGGTAGCCTGATCCACTCACAATGCTTCCCTATAGGATACTGACAAAGAGGCAGATCAGGGGCAGAGCCAGCATGATTCAAACAAAGCCCTGGTCAATCAGCATCTCCTCATAGAGATGAATTGAATCAATGAATCTCTATGAGGAAAGTTCAGTGTCTGCATGCAGAGGGAGGAGACACTGAATGTTTGGATGCATTTTAGGCAGCCATGACCCAGGAAAGATCTCTAACAGCTATCTGAGGAGGGGCCAGGGAAGTTATCACTAGGCTGTAATGTAAACACTGAATTTCTCTGTGTTTACAGCAAAAAGTCTGAAGGTAATGATTCTACTCACCAGAACAAATTCAATAAGCTGTAGTTGTTCTGGTGACTATACTGTCCCTTTAAAATAGTATATTTTTTTTAATATATAAAATTCTCCAACTTGCTTAAAGCCACAGCATTGCTCTTCTTGTCTGGATTTTGCAATTCGATTTTTGATTCACAACGGTTGATGTTTATTGAATAAATCCCAGAGGACACAAACTTTTCTGTTCTCTTAGCTAACAGAAATGCTTTGAATAAAGCTCTATTCAGAAGCAAGTGGAAACACTACACACGACTTAAGCAAAATAGTATACGTAAAACAGGTCAGATTCAATGCTTTTTCCTTCTCCATAATCCCATGTGATTTCTAGTGGAAGGCAGCAAAAT